>NC_069418.1:3744624-4008840 GCF_026875155.1 Cherax quadricarinatus | reverse complement strand
TTAAATGAGAGTTAGGGGTTTTGGGAAGATGGGGGGAATTTTTTTGAGGAATTGTTAAATGTTGATAAAGATGGGGAAGCTTTTTTTCGTGTATAGGCAAGGAGGAATAACCTTGTAGGATTTTAGGAAGAGCCAGTTGTGAGTGGGGGGGAAGTTCGTGAGGCAGTGGGTAAAATGAAAGGGGGAAGGACCGGGATTGAGGGGTTTAAAGATAAAATGTTAAAAGCAGGGGGGGATATAGTTTTGGAGTGTTGGTGCAATTATTTAATAAATGTATGGAAGAGGTAAGGTACCTAGGGTTTGGCAGAGAGCATGAAATGTTCCTTTGTATAAAGGCAAAGGGGATAAAAGAGAGTGCAAAAATTATAGGGGGATAAGTCTGCTGATTATACCTGGTAAAGTGTATGGTAGGTTATTATTGAAAAAATTTAAAAGAGTAAGACGGAGAATAGGATAGCAGATGAACAAGGGGGCTTTAGAAAGGTAGGGGGTTGTGGACCGGGTGTTTACAGTGAAACATATAACATATTTAGATAAGGCTAAAGAGGTCTTTGTGGCATTTATGGATTTGGAAAAGGCGTATGACGGGGTGGATAGGGGGGCAATGGGGCAGATGTTGCAAGTGAGGTGTAGGAGGTAGGTTACTAAAAGCAGTGAAGAGTTTTTACGAGGATATTGAGGCTCAAATTAGAGTATGTAGGAAAGAGGGAAATTTTTTCCCAGTAAAAGTAGGCCTTAGACAAGGATGTGTAAATGTCACCGGGGTTTTGTTTAATATATTTATAGATGGGGTTGTAAGAGAAGTAAATGCGGGGGGTCTTGGCAAGAGGCGTGGAGTTAAAAGATAAAAAAACACACACAAAGTGGGAGTTGTCACAGCTGCTCTTTGCTGATGACACTGTGCTTTTGGGAGATTCTGAAGAAATTTGCAGAGATTTTTGGTGGATGAATTTTGGTAGAGTGTGCAAAAGAAAAAATTTAAAGGTGAATACAGGAAAGAGTAAGGTTATAGGTTTAACAAAAAGATTAGGTGATGAAAGATTGAATATCAGATTGGAGGGAGAGAGTATGAAGGAGGTGAATGTATTCAGATATTTGGGAGTGGACGTGTCAGCGGTCACCCAAGCAGTTGTACATCGTAAGTTTGAAAGTTCAATTTTTATCCACACTAAAACACCAACTCAATCCATCAGCACAGGTTCTGCAACCCATTTATCCCTGCCACATCCACCCTTCTGATGAGTCGGATCAAAAATTGCTCTACACAGGAATCCTCTTTCATCAGTGCCCCCCCACCATTATGACCTTTATCACAAAGAACATCACAATATCTTTACATTATGGCAATAGTCAGCTTTTTTTTTTTTCTCTTCTTCTAAACAAGTCGGCCATCCCCCACCGAACCCGGGGTTTGACCCAAAAAGAAAATCCCCAAAATGAAAATACTTTCATCATCATTCAACACTTTCACCTCACTCTCACTAATCACTGTTTTTTGCAGAGGTGCCCAGAATACAACAGTTTAGAAGCATATATGAAATAAAGAATACACAACGTATCCCTCCAAACTGCCAAATATCCCAAACCCCTCCTTTAAAGTGCAGGCATTGTACTTCCCATTTCCAGGACTCAAGTCCAGCTGTATAAAAATAACCGGTTTCCCTGAATCCCTTCACTAAATATTACCCTGCTCACACTCCAACAGCTCGTCAGGTCCCAAATACCATTCGTCTCCATTCACTCCTATCCAACATGCTCACGCACGCTGGCTGGAAGTCCAAGCCCCTTGCCCACAAAACCTCCTTTACCCCCTCCCTCCAACCTTTTCGAGGATGATCCCTACCCCGCCTTCCTTCCCCTACAGATTTATACACTCTCCATGTCATTCCACTTTGATCCATTCTCTCTAAATGTAGCTGTATGTTAAGAGACTACAGGTACACCGCCGATTTTCTGGCAACAGATGGTTTGGCACTTCCTTTAGTCTAGACAGAATTACAATTACAAGTGGGAGCTTGAAATTTGTATGCCTGCCAGACCAATTTACTGGGCAACCCACAGATGGCATTGAGTGTAGCCTCGCTCACGTGGCTTGTTTACACAGCACTTGCTTGTGGTCATATCTCAATTTTGTGAAATTCTGCAGTATCATAAATCCAAGACGAAATAATCACCTAGGAAACAGACAGTAATCACAACAGCTCACGAATTCCAGATTGATAAATATTCTTGTGAAAAAAAACCTTGCTTAACCCTTTGACTATCGTGGCCGTATATATACGTTTTACGAGGTGCCGTGTTTGACGTATATATACTCATAAAATTCTAGCGGCTTCAAATCAAGCAGAGAAAGCTGGTAGGCCCACATGTGAGAGAATGGGTCTGTGTGGTCAGTGTGCACCATATAAAAAAATCCTGGAGCACGCAGTGCATAATGAGAAAAAAAACTCCAAACCGTTTTTTTTTTAAATTTAAAAATTTGCCGACTTTGTGGTCTATTTTCGTATAGTATTTATGGTTGTATTCTCGTTTTTCTTTGGTCTCATTTGATAGAATGGAAAACTTTTACAGAAATAGAGGTGTTTTTGGTTGATTTTACTATAAAAAGAACCCGAAATGGAGCTCAAAGTAGGGAAATGTTTGATTTTTGCCAATGTTCAAAGTAAAACAAATGATGCCATTGTCCAATAAATGTCCAACTAGCCATTCTAATATGCAGTCAAGAATGGGTTGATTTTTTATTTCAGTTATTACAGCATTGCAGTAGTCTGCATAAAAGTAAGTCTAATATTTTTTTTTGAATAAAAATTCAAAATAGAAAGCAAGAGTAATATCAGAGGGGCCTGGAGACGTGACTGATGAACAAAGAAAACGTTATTTTAAGCCAGAAAGTCTGCATGTTCAATCTGGACCTTATTTTGAAATTAGTCATTTTTAGTTTTCGTGAAATTGGCCAAAAAGCAAATTTCTGACCACATTAATTAGGTAGTTGAAATCAGTAAATGGCAGTTTCTTGTACTCAATCGATAGAAAAAATGAAGTTTTTAAAAGAAATTTGCTATGATTTTGGGCAAATGAACAATGGAATTAGCTGAAAATAGGGCTCAAAGTGGCAAAATCGCCGATTTGTAAACAGCGACCGAGGTCGCTTAAACTTCGGAGGGGAAATAATTTTCCCTCATTTTTTTCCATCAAATTTCGTTTTTTTGTTCATTACAATCGGGAAAAATTTCTTATTTCAATTCATAAGAAAAATAATTTTTTTTTTTTTTTTTTTTTTAAATTTTTGCGACACCCGGAGACACCTCAGGGTTGGGGTTTGGGCAGTCAAAGGGTTTTAAATCTCTGACTGTTTCGGTCTATATATGATCTCATGAGCCGTGTTTTTGACATATTTATATCCAGAATTCTAGTGGGGTTTTAAAAACAAACGGAAAAAAAGCTGTAGGGTCCACATTGAGAGAATGGGTCTGTTTGGTCAGTATAAAAAAAATCCCCAAACACGCAGGCATAATGAGGAAAAAATCTCCGACCAGTTTTTTTTTTGGGTTAAAAAGCTGACTTTGGGTTTTTTGTATAGTATTATGGGGTTTTATTCTCATTTTTTTGTCTTTTTGATGAATGGAAGATATTTCAGAAAAAAAAAATGTTTTGATTGGTTTCACGATGAAAAAAATCTTAATTTAGCTCAAAGTAGTGGGAAAAGTTCGATTTTACCAATGTCAAGAGTAAACAAATGACGCTTGTCCCGGGTCCCAATTAGCCCTTGGAGCTGTCAAAAATGGGTTGACTTTTTTATACAATTTTGCAATAATTTGGATAGTCTTTCATGACATAAAAAACTTTATTTTTTGTGGAATAAAAATTCAAAATAGAAAACAAAAGTAATATAAGAGGGACCGCATATGTGACTGATGAACAGAGAAAAAAAATTTTAAGTAAAAGACAAAAGGCAACAATGTCATTTTTTGGCAACGTTTCGCTCTCCAGGGGCTTTGTCAAGCCAATACAAAAAAGTATATGGACACAGAGGGTATGTAAAGGCTCAGAGTGAGGTGAAACTTTGGGTACCATTTCAATGTTCACTAGTGGTAAATATGTAGGGGCAAAAAGGTAGAGAAAATTTAAATTCGTACATGAGTAAAAGGATATAAAAGCTATTACTTGGGTAACATAAAAATAGGTTGGACAAATGTAGACTGGATAGAGAAGGCCTTTTTCAGTGTTCACTCTGTAATGTGCTTTGTGTAGTATAACAGGAGAGACTATGTGATGGCAGGGTTTACTGTTTTCAGGAGGATTCTCGCTAAGACTTCAGAGATGGTGAAGCTGCCGTTATTTTGTTTAATTGTATTCGAAACAGCTATCAGTGCTGATTCGAGGCACTTGTGTCTGCGGAAATTAGTTTCTTTGATCACTAATTGGGCCGTCCCTGAATTTCATGAGATGATTGGTGGAATTTCGGTGTTGTACACAGGCGTTGTTCAAGTTATCGTTGTTCAAGTTATCGGCTTGACAAAGCTCCTGGAGAGCGAAACGTTGCCACGATAAAATGTCACATTAGTTACACTTGTGTCCTTTTACTTTACATATTGTCGGTAATTCTACCAACATTATTACAGAGAAAATATTATTTTAGTGCCAAGAATGTCTGCATTGTTCATTCTGGACCCTGTTTTGAAATTGGTATCTTTTTTAATTTGCATGAAATTGGCCAAATTGCCAATTTCTGACCACTTTATTGGGTAGTTAAAATCAGTAAATGGGTGGTTTCTTGTACTCAGTCGATAGAACAAATGGAGTTCTGAAGAAATAGCTATGAGTTTGGTCAACTGGAACAATGAAATTGGCTGAAAATAGGGCTCAAATTGGGCGAAATTGCCGATGTGTAAATATCTCCGAGATCACTAACTTCGTGAGAACGTAATTCCGTAAGCTTTCCATCAAATTTTGTACTTTTGGCATCATTAACATCGGGAAAAGATTCTCTATCATTTCATAAGTTTTTTTTTTTTTTTTTTTTTTCAAAAATTTTGCGACACAGAGACTTTAGGATTTGGGGCTGTGACAGTCAGAGGGTTAATTTTTTAATTTACATTTAATATTTCTTTAATTTAAGGTTCTAGCAGTTGATGGTGCTTTAAAGATATGGGAAATGTATAATTAGTGGGTTAGAGCATCTTGAAGGTGACCACTGGTTCGGCAAAACTGTGATTTGGCAAAGCTTTGGAACCAGAAGTGGCCCAAAATCAGGGGTGCACCTGTACTGTATTGTTAAGAGACTAGTGTATCATGAGAGGAAAGCAGTCTAAGCAGTGTATGTGTGTGTTAGTTACCATTTTGTCCTAGGCACATGTCGATTAGACACTAGGCCTGTTGTATATGAGTACGTACGTGTGTGGTTGTGTGTGTGTGGGTTGTGTGTGTGGTTGTGTGTGTGGTTGTGTGTGTGGTTTTGTGTGTGGTTGTGTGTGTGTTGTGTGTGTGGTTTGTGTGTGTGTGTGTGGGTGTGGTGGTTTTTTTTGTCTGATGTGGGTTTTGTTAAACGTGTAATGTGTGTGTGTGTTGCTTGTGGGTCTTGTGTTGTGGGGTTTTGTTGCACCTGTTATTTGGGTCTTTTTGGGATAATGTGACTCGATGTGTTTTGGGGTTGTGTGTGTGGTTGATGTTGGGATTCATTTGGGTTGTGTGTGGGATATGTTGGGGCCTCTGTGTAAGTTTGTATATAAGTTGTTTAAATGTGTGATTTATTTTTTGTATCAAGTTGAATACAGTTTTGTATGTGTATAAACAAAATTGTATACATGCGGTGTGGGGCGCTTCTAGTACTAATATATGTTCTAGGATGAAAAAGTGTTTACTTATTAAACTTTAATTATCTTAATTAATTACAGGGAGGAATGTGACTCAAGATGATTGATTTGCATGGAGCTACCCGATGACATTTGCATTCATTATATGCTTGGGTTTCATTCCTTATGTGGTAAGTCAAATGAAATTATGAACACTAAAAAATGTAAAAATGAAAAGATTATATTAGCTATATGTAAGGACAGGTGAATACAGTTTGGTTTTAAGGTATAAACAAACCGACATCATGACGGGATTTTGCAACATCTTCTAGTACATTTATAACATGACTTATCATCAGACAAGATAATGAGTGGTATAACTTTTATTAAAATCTTTAATTAATCTTAATACAATGCGAGGTAGTCAAGGTGAGGAATGACTAAGATAATTATTTTAAAGCTGAAAATAAAGGAGCTACTGAATATAAAAAATAAAGAAAATAGTATAACACCTTAATACCTGATTTAGCACCTTATGTGGCTAAGTAAATGAGAATTACTGTTAATCACTAAGAAATATGAAAATATGGATTAAGATTAATATTAAAGCTAGAAATGTATGAGGCACTGGGTATACATGTACTTGTGTATTAATGGTATTCAACACCGACAACATGAAGACTGAAGATACTTGTACAACATCTGGGTTTCTTGTAGACATTTTACCATCCAATGACTTTATCAATACATACATGGATATAATATGAAAATTGTATATATTTCTGCAATTTCCATATGTCCATTTTTTATTATTATTATCACACTGGCCGATTCCCACCAAGACAGGGTGGCCCGAAAAAGAAAAACTTTCACCATCATTCACTCCATCACTGTCTTGCCAGAAGGGTGCTTTATACTACAGTTTTTAAACTGCAACATTAACACCCCTCCTTCAGAGTGCAGGCACTGTACTTCCCATCTCCAGGACTCAAGTCCGGCCTGCCGGTTTCCCTGAACCCCTTCATAAATGTTACTTTGCTCACACTCCAACAGCACGTCAAGTATTAAAAAACATTTGTCTCCATTCACTCCTATCAACACGCTCACGCATGCCTGCTGGAAGTCCAAGCCCCTCGCACACAAAACCTCATTTACCCCCTCCCTCCAACCTTTCCTAGGCCGACCCCTACCCCGCCTTCCTTCCACTACAGACTGATACACTCTTGAAGTTATTCTGTTTCGCTCCATTCTCTCCACATGTCCGAACCACCTCAACAACCCTTCCTCAGCCCTCTGGACAACAGTTTTGGTAATCCCGTACCTCCTCCTAACTTCCAAACTACGAATTCTCTGCATTATATTCACACCACACATTGCTCTCAGACATGACATCTCCACTGCCTCCAGCCTTCTCCTCGCTGCAACATTCATCACCCATGCTTCACACCCATATAAGAGCGTTATGTCCATGTATGTATGTATTGATAAAGCCAGTGGATGGTGAAACGTCTACAAATAAAGATACCCAGGTGTTGCACAAGTGTCTTATTCTTCAATATGCACTTAATATTTTAGCTCTTTTCTGAACCTGTTCACTCTGCTGGAGGTAAAAAAAAAAAATAAAAGTAATAGTAAGACTGACTGATACTTGTCAGAATTGCACATCCATGAGAGCCCCACTTTACAGTGCTTCACTTTACAGCATTTTGCTAATACAGCAGTTTTCAGTTATGCTCGTTCTTCATGTATTCAGACTTCCAACAATGATATATTTACCAATCACTATTGCTCATTTAATATATGATAACATATTTACGCTATCTGGCTTTTATATGCATTTAAAAGTCAAAAGAAGACTACATTTCACTTTACAGCAGTAGTCAAGAACCTAAATTGCTGTATGAACAGGGCTCGTCTGTACTGTATGGAGTAAATAATGAGTCAGAACATGTGCAGTTAGTGTTCAAAGTGCTCAGCCTCTTGCATGATGGGACATGAATGATGCTGGTTTATTTGTTAGGAAGTTTCCTGGCACAGGTCTTTGTCATACGATGACCCATTTAATGTATTGGGCATGTGATGAGGGACAGCAAGACAGTTGTGTCTTAGAGCACATGAAGGTTTGTAGCTGACAGTCCTATGGCAGACCATGACATAAAAAGAATATTACTTGTACATAAAAAATAACAAATTTAAAAATGCTTTTACAAGGAACAAAGAGCACAAGATCATTCTTGGAGAATATTGTACAAGAAATTAATAGTGTGTGTATTTGTGTGCGTGCACATGTGCACGTGCATGCTGGTGAAAGTGTGAGGGTGAGTAATATCTTCAGGTGAAAGCATCAGTAATTAAAATATTTCTGAAAATCTGCCTGATAATCTGAGTGTGAAATAAGTAAAGTAGATATTATCTCAGTAACAAGACAGGAAAGTCTGAGGGCTTTTAATTAGGTTCATATACAAGTTGGAAAGTTGTTGTAGTGGAAAAAAAGACAGTCAACAAGACAACCTGCAACAGTGATATTGTACATTGTGAAATATTTAATGAAGTCCAAGTTACTCTAGTGTCATAAGTAGAAAGTCAGGAAAGAAACACCTAATTTTAGTTAACCCTTGGTAGCACTGGAATTTCTCTAGTATATCACATTAATTGAATTAGGTGATACCTTTTCATTTTTTCACATCAGTTTTACAGGCTAAGATCTATTATCCTACCTCAGCTCATTTCAAAGCCTAACCCTATCTAAGGTATACCCCCCAGAATGCCACCCACACCAGTTGGCAAACACCCAGGTACCTACTTACTGCTAAGTGAACAGGGGCAGCAGGTGTAAGGAAACATGCCCAGTATTTCCACTTGTACCGGGGATTGACCCTCAGACACTCGGTATATGAGCTGAGTGCACTATCAACTGAGCCATGGGACACTTTTTAATTGTTAATTTCTCTTTGCAGAAAACTAGAAGAGGAGCGAGTAGGTAACTCAGCATCTACATTCATCGACCACAATGGAAAAGTAACACCCCAGCCACAACTTCGTGTACATGAATTGCGAGGAGAGACGTACAATGGTCTTGTTCGTATGTTGAAGCCTGGCTGCCGCACTATAGTGATGCTGTGCGACTCAGAGAGCAAGGCAAAACTTATGCCAAAATTCCATAAAGCTTGTTGGCCCTACAGAAAGTAAGATTATAATATATGTTTCATCCAAGCAGACGATTGATTTAGTTAGCTTTTGTCTTTTATATTTAACTGTGTTTAAAATATAAATTATGAAATTGCACATCTGGCAAGACAGCTATTTAATGAATGATGGTGAATGTTTTTTTTAGTCATCTCCATAGGAAATGGCTGATTCTTTTTTTAACACTGGTAATCTCCTACCATACTGCGAAGTGAGTGTAAAATGGAAGCCTGTATTTGTTTTACATGATGGTAGGATTGCTGATGTCTTTTTTTCTGTCTTATAAACATGCAAGATTTCGGGTACATCTTGCTACTACTACTTAAACCTAGGTCACACTACACAAGCATCTACTCGTTTATTTATACACACTCAGCTGGGTTTTCTTTGATTTTATCTTAAATAGTTCTTGTTCTTATTACTTTGCTTTTCACATCCATGGGGAAGCAGAGTACGAATCTTTCCTCTGTAAGTCATGCATGTTGTAAAAGTCAACTAAAATGCCAGGAGCAATAGGCTAGTAACCTCTTTTCCCATATAGCCTGCTAAAAAGAAAAAGAAGAGTACCGTCAAAGTGGGATGTTGGAATGTGCGTGATTGTAGTGTGAATGATAAGAAAGAGATGATTGTGGATGCTATGAATGAAAAGAAGCTGGCTGTTCTGGCTCTAAGTGAAACAGAACTGAAGGGGGTAGGAGAGTTTCAGTGAGGAGAAATAAATGGGATTATGTCAGGGGTTTCTAATAGTTAGAACTAAGGAAGGAGTAGCAATAATGTTGAAGGGTAATTTATGGCAGGAAAAGAAGAAATATAAATTCAAGGATTGTGGAATAAAATAAGGGTTGGATGTGTAAAGTGGATTGTAGTAAATGTTTATGTGCCTGGAGAAAGAGAGAGAGAGATACATTGATTGATTGATTGATTTTGGGAAATGTTGAGTGTGTGGGGAGTTTTGAACCATGTGAGAGAGTACTTGTGGTTGGGGATCTCAATGCTGAAGCGGGTAAAAATGTTGTAGGTAAATTTGGGGTGCCAGGGGTAAATGAAAATGGGGAGCCATTAATTGAACTATGTGTAGAAAGAGGTTTGGTAATAAGTATTTAATGAAAAGAAGGATAAATAAGTATACAAGAAATGATATAGCATGTAATGAAAGTAGTTTGTTAGATTATGTATAGTGGACCCTTGGTTAACGCCTTTAATCCGTTCCAGAGAGCTAGCCTTTATCCGAATTAATTTTCCCCATAAGAAATAATGGAAATCCAATTAATCCGTTCCATATACCCAAAAGGATTAAACAGAATCATTTTTTTACATGAAATATACATTTCCCTACACAGAAAACAATGATACATGACGAATAAAACAATAATATCACACTTTTATTGTGGACTTGTTGATGAGTGATGAGACTGGAGGAGGGCAGAGGATGAAGGTGTTCTATTGTTTGGAAGGGGAATCCCCTTCCATAAAGACTTCAGATAACAAGTCCTTTTCTGGCTTGTGTCCTGGGAGTGCCTTTTCCACCTGAGTAATGTAGGTCCTGTTTGGCATTTTTTCCTAAACAGGCCTGTTTTGTCACAACTGAACACTTTTGAGGTTTTAATTTTTCAGCCTCTATGTACCCCTTAAGTCCTGCACATATTTTTCAGCTACTTTTTTGTCAGAACTGGCAGCCTCACCATGCCTTAACATACCATACCACAATAACAACCACTACCACCATCACTACCACCCTCTACTACCACCCTCTACTACCACCCTTACTACCATCAACCCCCCACACCACCCTACTACCCCCCTCACTACCACCCTCACTACCACCCTCACTACCACCCTCACTACCACCCTCACTCACCCTCACTACCACCCCTACCACCCTCACTACCACTCACTACCACCCTCACTACCACCCCCACTACCCACACCTCATACCACCCTCATCACCCTCACTACCACCCTCACTACCACCCTCACTACCACCCTCACTAACCTACTACCACCCTCACTACCACTCACTACCCCCCTCATACCACCTCACTCACCCTCACTACCACCCTCACTACCACCCTCTACTACCACCCTCTACTACCACCCTCTACTACCACCCTCTACTACCACCTCTACTACCACCTCTACTACCACCCTCTACTACCACCCTCTACTACCACCCTCTACTACCACCCTCTACTACCACCTCTACTACCACCATCACTACCACCATCACTACCACCCTTTACTACCACCATCACTACCACCCTTTACTACCATCATCACTACCACCATCACTACCACCCTCTACCACCATCACTACCACCCTCTACCACCATCACTACCACACACGACCACCACCACTTTCGTATTTTTCTACAAACTTTTTCTTAAATTATGTGTTTCTCACATTCTTTACCATAGGGCTGACACTAGAGGCTTTCTTGGGGCCCATGGTGGCTTATTTAGCAGTTATAAGCACCAGAAACAATGGAATAATACAAAATATATTGCATGCACACGTAGAATCATCCTTGCTGGCTTTGTAAACATTGGCACACTGGCTAGTAGACTGGGTGACTGGCCGGGCCCGCTCACGGCTCCCAGCAGACACGTTCGGAACAAAGCTTCTGAGTTTTTAGGTGTTATCCGAGCCAATTTTTTTACGCCAAAGCGAGGCGTTATCCGATTTTGGCGCTATCAGATCCAGGCGTTAACCTGGGGTCCACTGTATTGGTGAATAAAAGGTTGATCGGTGTATATGTTTATAGAGGAGCAATGGATATATTGGATCATTATTTAGTTGTAGATACAGTTTGAGTAAGAAGTAGATGGGACAAAAGGAAAATGGCAACAGTAAGTAAGAGAGAGGTGAAAGTTTATAAACTAAGGGAGGAGGAAGTTAGGGTGAGATATTAGCAACTTTTGGTAAAAATGTGGGCTAGTGCAAGTATGGGTAGTGGGGGAGGTTGAAGAGGGATGGGATAGGTATAAAAATGCAGTATTAGAATGTGGGGCAGAAGTTTGTGGCTATAGGAGGGTGGGTGCAGGAGGAAAAAGGAGTGATTAGTGGAATGATGAGGTAAAGGGTGCAATAAAATGAAAACGGTAGCTTATGAGTGGTTTTTACAAAGCAGAAGTGATATGAGAAGGGCAGAGTATATGGAGCATAAAAGAAAAGTGAAGAGAATGCAAAAGGATAGCAAATGAGTGGGATAATCAGTTAAAAAATTTTGCTGGGAATAAGAAAAAATTTTGGAGCAAGATAAACAAATTAAGAAAGCCTAGGGAACAAATGGATTTGTCGGTTTAAAACAGAGTAAGGAAGTTAGTAGATAGGGAGCTGGAAGTATTGGGTAGATGGCAGGAATATTTTGAGGGACTTATAAATGTTTATGAAAAAAGGGAGGCAGTAATTTCATTCACTGGCCAGGGAGGTATAACATCTTTTAGGAGTGAATGAGTGATGTGAGTGTGGGGGAGGTGTATGAGGCATTACGTAGAGTGAAAGGGGGTAAGGCAACTGAAACTGATGGGATCATGACAGAAATGTTAAAAGCAGGGGGAGATATAGTGTTGGAGTGGTTGGTATTTTTCTTTAATAAATGTATGAAAGAGGGGAAGGTGCCTAGGGATTGACAGAGAGCATGTATAATTCCTTTATATAAAGGGAAGAGAATTTTCTTATTATTATTATTTTCTTTTTTTTATTTTATTTTATTTTCACACTGGCCGATTCCCACCAAGGCAGGGTGGCCTGAAAAAGAAAAACGGTCACCATCATTCACTTCATCACTGTCTTGCCAGAAGGGTGCTTTACACTACAGTTTTTAAACTGCAACATTAACACCCCTCCTTCAGAGTGCAGGCACTGTACTTCCCATCTCCAGGACTCAAGTCCGGCCTGCCGGTTTCCCTGAACCCCTTCATAAATGTTACTTTGCTCACACTCCAACAGCATGTCAAGTATTAAAAACCATTTGTCTCCATTCGCTCCTATCAAACACGCTCACGCATGCCTGCTGGAAGTCCAAGCCCCTCGCACACAAAACCTCCTTTACCCCCTCCCTCCAACCTTTCCTAGGCTGACCCCTACCCCACCTTCCTTCCACTACAGGCTGATACACTCTTGAAGTCATTCTGTTTCGCTCCATTCTCTCTACATGTCCGAACCACCTCAACAACCCTTCCTCAGCCCTCTGGACAACAGTTTTGGTAATCCCACACCTCCTCCTAACTTCCAAACTACGAATTCTCTGCATTATATTCACACCACCCATTGCCCTCAGACATGACATCTCTGCTGCCTCCAGCCTTCTCCTCTCTGCAACATTCATCACCCATGCTTCACACCCATATAAGAGCGTTGGTAAAACTATACTCTCATACATTCCCCTCTTTGCCTCCAAGGACAAAGTTTTTTGTCTCCACAGACTCCTAAGTGCACCACTCACCCTTTTCCCCTCATCAATTCTATGATTCACCTCATCTTTCATAGACCCATCCGCTGACACGTCCACTCCCAAATATCTGAATACATTCACCTCCATACTCTCTCCCTCCAATCTGATATCCAATCTTTCATCACCTAATCTTTTTGTTATCCTCATAACCTTACTCTTTCCTGTATTCACTTTTAATTTTCTTCTTTTGCATACCCTACCAAATTCATCCACCAATCTCTGCAACTTCTCTTCAGAATCTCCCAAGAGCACAGTGTCATCAGCAAAGAGCAACTGTGACAACTCCCACTTTGTGTGATTCTTTATCTTTTAACTCCACACCTCTTGCCAAGACCCTCGCATTTACTTCTCTTACAAACCCATCTATAAATATATTAAACAACCACGGTGACATCACACATCCTTGTCTAAGGCCTACTTTTACTGGGAAATAATTTCCCTCTTTCCTACATACTCTAACTTGAGCCTCACTATCCTCGTAAAAACTCTTCACTGCTTTCAGTAACCTACCTCCTACACCATACACCTGCAACATCTGCCACATTGCCCCCCCCCCCTATCCACATACGGCTTTTCCAAATCCATAAATGCCACAAAGACCTCTTTAGCCTTATCTAAATACTGTTCACTTATATGTTTCACTGTAAACACCTGGTCCACACACCCCCTACCTTTCCTAAAGCCTCCTTGTTTATCTGCTATCCTATTCTCCGTCTTACTCTTAATTCTTTCAATAATAACTACCATACACTTTACCAGGTATACTCAACGGACTTCTCCCCCTATAATTTTTGCACTCTCTTTTGTCCCCTTTGCCTTTATACAAAGGAACTATGCATGCTCTCTGCCAATCCCTAGGTACCTTACCCTCTTCCATACATTTATTAAATAATTGCACCAACCACTCCAAAACTATATCTCCACCTGCTTTTAACATTTCTATCTTTATCCCATCAATCCCGGCTGCCTTACCCCCTTTCATTTTACCTACTGCCTCACGAACTTTCCCCACACTCGCAACTGGCTCTTCCTCACTCCTACAAGATGTTATTCCTCCTTGCCCTATACACGAAATCACAGCTTCCCTATCTTCATCAACATTTAACAATTCCTCAAAATATTCCCTCCATTTTCCCAATACCTCTAACTCTCCATTTAATAACTCTCCTCTCCTATTTGTAACTGACAAATCCATTTGTTCTCTAGGCTTCCTTAACTTGTTAATCTCACTCCAAAACTTTTTCTTATTTTCAACAAAATTTGTTGATAACATCTCACCCACTCTCTCATTTGCTCTCTTTTTACATTGCTTCACCACTCTCTTAACCTCTCTCTTTTTCTCCATATACTCTTCCCTCCTTGCATCACTTCTGCTTTGTAAAAACTTTTCATATGCTAACTTTTTCTCCCTTACTACTCTCTTTACATCATCATTCCACCAATCGCTCCTCTTCCCTCCCGCACCCACTTTCCTGTAACCACAAACTTCTGCTGAACACTCTAACACTACATTTTTAAACCTACCCATACCTCTTCGACCCCATTGCCTATGCTCTCATTAGCCCATCTATCCTCCAATAGCTGTTTATATCTTACCCTAACTGCCTCCTCTTTTAGTTTATAAACCTTCACCTCTCTCTTCCCTGATGCTTCTATTCTCCTTGTATCCCATCTACCTTTTACTCTCAGTGTAGCTACAACTAGGAAGTGATCTGATATATCTGTGGCCCCTCTATAAACATGTACATCCTGAAGTCTACTCAACAGTCTTTTATCTACCTATACATAATCCAACAAACTACTGTCATTTCGCCCTACATCATATCTTGTATACTTATTTATCCTCTTTTTCTTAAAATATGTATTACCTATAACTAAACTCCTTTCTATACAAAGTTCAATCAAAGGGCTCCCATTATTATTTACACCTGGCACCCCAAACTTACCTACCACACCCTCTCTAAAAGTTTCTCCTACTTTAGCATTCAGGTCCCCTACCACAATTACTCTCTCACTTGGTTCAAAGGCTCCTATACATTCACTTAACATCTCCGAAAATCTCTCTCTCTCTCTCTCTCTCTCTCTCTCTCTCTCTCTCTCTCTCCTCTTCTTTTTTCTTTCTTATTATTTAGGAGAAGGTGTGGAGTTAACCCTTAAACTGTCCAAACGTAGATCTACGTTTTTTCAACATTTGAAAGTATGTAAAAAAAGTAGATTTTTTTTTTTTTTTTACATTTGAAAACATGTAAAAAAGACTTTGATCTACATGTTTTTTTTTATGTATTTGAAAATAAGTAAAAAAAAAGGAAAACTGCTTTTGGAGCACTACGCATGTGAACATAGATCTGCTTGGACAGTTTAAGGGTTAATGAAAGTATTAGTCAGAGAGCTGAAGAGGGGTTATTGAGGTGGTTTGGTCATTTAGAGAGAATGGATCAAAGTAAAATGACATGGAGAGCATATAAATCTGTAGGGGAAGGAAGGCGGGGTAGGGGTCGTCCTCGAAAAGGTTGGAGGGAGGGGGTAAAGGAGGTTTTGTGGGCGAGGGGTTTGGACTTCCAGCAAGCGTGCATGAACATGTTAGATAGGAGTGAATGGAGATGAATGGTATTTGGGACCTGACGAGTTGTTGGAGTGTGAGCAGGGTAATACAGTGGACCCCCGCTTAACGATCACCTCCCAATGCGACCAATTATGTAAGTGTATTTATGTAAGTGCATTTGTACGTGTATGTTTGGGGGTCTGAAATGGACTAATCTACTTCACAATATTCCTTATGGGAACAAATTCGGTCAGTACTGGCACCTGAACATACTTCTGGAATGAAAAAATATCGTTAACCGGGGGTCCACTGTATTTAGTGAAGGGATTCAGGGAAACCGGTTATTTTTATATAGCCACACTAGAGTCCTGGAAATGGGAAGTACAATGCCTGCAATATAAAGGAGGGGTTTGAGATATTGGCAGTTTGGAGGGATATGTTGTGTATCTTTATATATATATATGCCTCTAAACTGTTGTATTCTGAGCACTTCTGCAAAAACAGTGATTATGTGTGAGTGAGGTGAAAGTGTTGAATAATAATGAGAGTATTTTCTTTTTGGGGATTTTCTTTCTTTTTGGGTCACCCTGCTTCAGTGGGAGCCTGCCAACTTGTTAAAAAAAAAATAAAGGGAAAGGCGACAAAAGAGATTGTAAAAATTATAGGGGAATATACCAGGTAAAGTGTATGGTAGGGTTATTATTGAAAGAATTAGAAGTAAGATGGAGAGCAGGATTGCAGATGAGCAAGGAGGCTTTAGAATGAGTAAGGAATGTGTAGGTCAGGTGTTTACATTGAAGCAGATGTTGTAAGTGTATGGAATAGGTAGTAAGTTACTAAATGATGTAAAGAGTTCTTATGAGGATAGTGAGGCTCAGGTTAGGGTGTGTAGGTGAGAGGGAGATTACTTCCCGGTAAAAGTAGGTCTTAGACAGAGATGTGTAATGTCACCATGGTTGTTTAATATATTTATAGATAGGGTAGTAAAAGAAGTAAATGCTAGGGTGTTGGGAGAGGAGTGGGATTAAATTTTGAGGAATCAAGTACGAAATGGGAGTTGACAGTAACTTTTTGCTGATGATACTGTGCTTATGGGAGATTCTAAAGAAAAGTTGCAAAGGTTATTAGATGAGTTTGGGAAGCTGTGTAAAGGTAGAAAGTTGAAAGTGAACATAGATAAGAGTAAGGTGATTAGAGTATCAAATGATTTAAAGAAAAATTGGATATCACATTGGAGAGAGGGAGTATGGAAGAAGTGAATGTTTTCTGATATTTGGGAGTTGACTTGTCAGCAGATGGGTTTATGAAGGATGAGGTTAACCATAGAATTGATGAAGGAAAAAAGGTGAGTGGTGTGTTGAGGTATCTGTAGAGACAAAATTGTTATCTATGGAGGCAAAGAAGGGAATGTATGAAAGTATAGTGGTACCAACACTTTTATGGGTGTGAAGCTTGGGTTGTAAATGCTGCAGTGAGGAGGCGGCTAGAGGCAGTGGAGATGTCCTGTGTAAGGGCAATGTGTGGTGTAAATATTATGCAGAGAATTTGGAGTGTGGAAATTAGGAGGAGGTGTTGAGTTACTAAAAGTGTTAGTCAGAGGGGCTGTTGAGATGGTTTGGTCATTTAGAGAGAATGAAACAAAGTAGAATGAATTTTAGAGCGTATAACTCTATTGGGGAAGGAAAGCGGGGTAGGAGTCGTCCCCAAAAAGGTTGGAGGGAGGTGGTAAAGGAGGTTTTGTGGGTGAGGGACTTGGACTTCCAGCACGCGTGTGTGAGTGTGTTAGGAGTAAATGGAGACAAATGATTTTTGGGACTTGACGAGCTGTTGAAGTGTGAGCAGGGTAATATTTAGTGAAAGGATTCAGGGAAACCGGTTATTGTAGATTTAGCCGGACACGAGTCCTGGAAATGGGAAGTACAAAGGAGGGTTTTGGGATATTGGCAGTTTCGAGGGACTTCTAAACTGTCGTATCTGAGCGCCTCTGCGAAGACAGTGATTATGTATGAGTGAGGTGAAAGTTTTGAATGATGATGAAAGCATTTTTTGGGGGGGGGGATTTTCTTTCTTTTTGGGTCACCCTGCCTTGTTGGAAAAAAAAAAAAAAAAAGGATTAGTCTGAACTATAATCAACAACCTCGCAAAACATTCAGTGGGTAATTTGTTTTAACAAGAACTACTGCATTTTTTAAGGCTGAATTATTACTAACTTCTTGATTTGTTAGTTTTATGTTTAAATTGCTTTAATGTCTTCAGAATTGTATATATTTTGTAACAAAGAATGACTTATGGTAAGCATAATATTCATAGGGTAATATATTTATGTACTGCATAGTGTAATATGTGATAATATTTATTCAGGAAAATAATAATGGAGGAATTTGGGAGGGTATGTAAAGGAAAGAAATCAAAAGTGAACCAAGAGCAAGGTAAAAAGTGTAACAAAAAAAAATCTAGGCAGTGAAAGCTTGGATATCAGATTGGAGGGATGTAATATTGAGGAAATAAAGATGTTCAGTTATTTGGGAGTGAATTTGTTGGTAGATGGGTCTATGAAATATGAGGTGAACCATAGAATAGTTGAGGGGGAAAAAAGATGGGTGGTGCATTGAGGTATTTATGGAGACAAAAACATTTATCCAGGAAGCAAAACAAGGACTATATCAGTGCCAACACTTATGTGGGTGTGAAGCATGGGGTTTAAATTTTTCATCGAGGAGAAGGCTGGAGGCATTGGAGAGTTTGTTTGAGGGCAGTGTGTGGTGTGAATATTATGCTGACAATTTGGTGTTTGGAGATGTGAAGGTGTGAGGTTGCCAAAGGTATTATCAGAGGGCTGAGAAGGGATGTTAAGGTAGTTTGGACATTTAGAGAGGATGGAGCTAAACAAGATGACTAGGAGGGTGTAACAATCTGGGTTAGAAGGAAGAGGGGTGGGGTAGGAGTCATTTTAGGAAAGGTTGGAGGATGAAGCTAACAGAAGTTTTGAGTGCTAGGGTCTTGGACATCCTCCAGGTTTTTGTGAGCATGTTAAATAGCAGTGGGTGGAGGCAAGTGGTTTTTATGACTAGATGTGTTGTTGGAGTGTGAGAAGAGAAACTGGATAGCTGGACATGAGTCCTGGAGGTAGGAGGTACAGTGAATGAGAGGAGGGGATGTTGCAGTTTATAGGAGTATCTGAACTGTGATATCAGCATGACATCGCCTATTGGCCGTCTCCCACTTCAGTGGGAGATGGCCAGTGTGTCAACAAAAAAAATTTAATATGTTTTTTAGGGGGAATTATGTAGTGAGGTAATATCTAACATTATTCATAACTGCTTTCAGAAACAAGACTTTGATGTTTGCATTTTTAAACGTTGAGAGAGTGTCAGCGATGGAATGGTACAAGCGTATATTAGTCCTTGGGCTTCCTGAACCTCGGGACCTCAACATCAACCCCAAGAATACCCTTGGCACGGTTATAGCGCTAAATGGTCATAGGAAATACTACTGTCTGTTCCATGCCAAACATCCTGAGACTGTATTTGGGGTAAGCCTCTCTTGATAAGTGATTGGGGGAAAGGATGGGTACCAGTTTCTAAAAGGAAAGATTCTGGCTGTCCATACAGCATTACAGGATCACTTTTGAAAAGTCGTAAAGCAAATAAGAAGGCGAGTGTCACGCTTTCCTGTGTCAAGGTTCAATGTAATAATATTGTAAAAACTAGAGATGCATATTGTGAATATGTATATTAGTACAATCTATAACTCAGAACACTCCTGGAATACAATAGAGATTTCTACACAGGAGCATCATAAATTTTAGTGACAGTTTTGGAAAATGAATCATAAAAAAAACAAAAAAAATGAAACCAGCATCACCTAATCCTTGTTAGGTATTTCAATATTAACCTCAGTCAAGCAGATCATGTGTAAATGTGTTGACTGCATAGATACAAGTATAATACATGTAAGTGTAGGTGTTGGTCACATCAGTGAATGGTGAATGAATTTGTTTTGTGGCATAGTGGTCACTCAGTACTTGAAGCAAAACTATATACCTTTACACTTGGTTAGTCTCTCTCCCATGGGTTATTATATGACTCGAGTGTCCTAGAAATTTCTTAATATTTCATTAATACGGTCTTCCTGTGACAATCTTTTGTCGATGATGACTCCTAGGTCCCTTTCTATATCTGCTGCTTTCAATATTTATCACATATTTTTAATGTAGCCTGTTCTGGCATCCTGTTTCCATTACATGGCACTTATCTATATTAAATTCTACAATACAATCAGTCCACTTGCTAAATCTGACTTAAGTTAGATCTTGCAAGGGTTTACAGTCATATTTAGTGCTTACTTTACCTAGGCTCTCTGCATCAAGAGGCTGGTTTATGTATTTTTTTTTTTATCCCTTCTGCTCAGTCATTTGTATAAATTCTTTCTTTCAACACACCGGCCGTATCCCACCAAGGTGGGGTGGCCCAAAAGGAAAAACGAAAGTTTCTCCTTTTACATTTAGTAATATATACAGGAGAAGGGGTTACTAGCCCCTTGCTCCCGATTTGTATAAATTATTAACATTTAATTAACAAGCTCTGAACCTTGCAACACTGTAAGGCTTGGTGAAGAAACTATTGCAAACTTTGTAAAGAATTATAATTAAGGATTTACAGCAATTTTTTTTTATGCACCGGCTGTCTCCCACCAAGGCAGGGTGACTTGAAAAAAAATACGAAAGTTTTTCTTTTCACATTTAGTAATTTATACAGGAGAAGGGGTAACTAGCTCCTTGCTCCTGGCATTTTAGTTATTTCTTATGACACACATGGTTTAAATAGGAAGGATTCTTTTCCACTCTCCACGGAGATTGTAGCTAATTATAATTACATAATTATTTACATCAAAGCTTCAGTATTTGGTACAGTTACGTTTCTGGCAACCCTGAGTATATGGAAATGCCTCTTGAGCACTTGAAGGGGTTATTTTTTATTACTGTATGAACTTCTAAAAAAACAAAAACTACATTCTTTAAGGTTTGGTAAAACAGTAACAGAATTAAACCTACACTTCAGTCATAAATCATATACATTTATCACCCAGTCAAATATGGGAGTAAATTAATATAAGGTCTCACGGTAATTATATATATAGCTCTGTTGTGTACTGCAAGAACTTGTAACTTGAAAAATTTATTTGACAAACTAAAGACTGATGATTGGATACCATGAGTGTAGTTCTGCTCTTGTAACTACAAAGAGATAAAAATGGCTACTCTTTGCTAATGACACACTACTTTTGAGATTTTTAAAAGAAATATTACAGTTTGGTGGAGGAGTTTAGGAGGGCATGTAAAAAATGAAAATTGAAATTATACAAAGGAAAAAAGCAAATGGATGAGGATTAAGTAATCTAGGCAATGTGTAGTTAGGCTCAGATTGGAAGGAAAGAGTATGAAGTAAATGAATGAATCGAGGTATTTGGGAGAGGATGTGTTGATAGGTGGGTCTGTGAAAGACTAGGTGAGTCACAGATGAGGGAAAACAAAGCGGCTTAAGTGTTGGTTGTGGAAAGAAAGAAGTTTTTTAATGACTCAGGAAATGGGCAGAAGTCATCATACACTGTGCAGCCTAATAAGTCAATGATAATGGCTTTAACCCTTTCAGGGTCAAGTCCCCTGATCCTGAACTCGCTCTCAGGGTCGAAATATTTAAAAAAAAAAAATTATTATGAAATGATACAAAAAGTACGAAATTTGATGGGGTCCAGAATAAATAAGACATGTTCCTGGTACTAAAATAACATTTTCTCTGTTCATTAGTCACGTCTCCAGGCCCCTCTTATATTACTCTTGCTTTCTATTTTGAATATTTACTCTCGCAAAAATAGAAGATTTACTGTTATGCAGACTACTGCAGTATTGTAAAAATGGTATAAGTAATATCAGCTCACTTGTGAAAGAATATTAGACTTGCCAGTTGACATGTATTGAATGCATGGCGTGATTTGTTTACTATTGAACATAGGCAAAAATCGAACATTTCTGCTACTTTGAGCTAAATTTCAAGGTACGTGTACTTTTCATCATGAAACCAATCAAAATCTTCTCTATTTCTGTAATATATCTTCCATTCTATCAAATGAAACCAAGAAAACGAGAATACAACCATAAATACCCTACGAAAATACACTGCAAAGTTGCTGTTTTATACCAAAAACATGGTTGGATTTTTTTTCTTATTATGCACTGCGTGCTGTAGGATTTTTTTTTTATACTACACACACTGACCATGCAGACCCATTCTGTCATATGTAGGCCTACCAGCTTTCATCTGCTCGATTTGAAGGCGCTAGAATTTTGGTGTACAAGTACGGCACCAACCGTGGCTCTCAAGCCGTACATGTACAGCACCGACCCTGAAAGGGTTAAATGTACTGGAGTTGCCACGTTGGTGTGAAACTCATCCATAAATACTGTACCTGTATTTGTGGTCATAATGGGGTCCATGCTAACCTCCTTAGAACGTATATAGAAGTACGTATGCCTAGTTGGATAACTTAGTTTGCCAGTATGGTGTAGCAGTAATAGCACAGGCTTCATAATTTTGGAAATTCCTTATCATGGGTTGAGTATTGCCTATTCACATTAGTCCCTTGAGTTACAGTGGGCTAGAGTTATGATAATTTTTAGTTACAATTTAGCCTCATAAGGGAACTAGGTTTTGAATTCCTAAGAAAAATTTAAGATATGATGTACGTAGCATGGTACGACTGTTGTGAGTGACATCCTGGGGAACAAGACTGACCTAAGTTGCCCAAATGCTCTGCATAACCAGATTCTTCTATGTACAGTAGTGTGCCAGGGGTGTCACCTAGGTCTGTAATACAGCCTCTCCCCACTTAGCGATGTACTCGTTTACAAATGACTCAGACTTAGTGGGCTCTCTGACCAGTATGCATACCTAAATAATGTATATTAGAGCTGATTTCCTCTATTCTGTTTAATACATTACAGCCTCCTCACTTAACGTTGGAGTTACATTCCTAAGACCACGTCGGTAAACGAATTCGTTGCTAAGTGAGGAGCATACTATAATGGTACTAGGTATGTGTCAGCCATCTTTGATATTATATTAATGTCACCTTTGCACCACATATTACATTTCTGGTATATTTTTAAATGTTTATACAGTAGTGTACTGTATATTGTAATAAACAGAATAGAGGAAATCAGCTCTAATATACATTATTTAGGTGTGCGTACTGGTCAGAGAGCCCATCGTAAGTCCAAGTTGTCGGTAAACGAGTACATCGCTAAGTGAGGAGAGGCTGTATACAGTACACTACTGTATAAACATTCAAAAATATACCAGAAATGTTACAAATGGCACAAAGGTGACATTAAAACAATATCAAAGATGGTTGACACAAACCCACTACTATTATAGTATGCTCCTCCGTAGCGAAGAATTCGTGTACTGACGTGGTCTTAGGAAAGGAACTCCATTGTTAAGTGAGAGGCTGTAGTTGTTTCACGTACCTGTAGAAATTCTGAAGAGAATTTGCAAGGTTGGTGACAATTTAGAAGGATATGTAAAAGTGAACACAAAAAAAGTGACAATAATAAAATTAGAAAGGTTAGGCAGTGAAAAACTGGAATTAGATTGGAGGGAGATAGTATGAAGGAAGAGAATATATTCAGATATTTGGTAGTAGACATATTGACACATGGGTCTTTGAAAGAAAGTGAACCTTACAATAGATGAAGAATTCGAGACTGGGTTTAAAGGTTTTAATTGATCGGAGCTTGAACATCCAGCAGGTATGTGCAAACATGTTAGATTGGAAGGAGTAGAGTCAAGGTTTTACAAATTTGAGGTACTGTTGGAGTGTGAGCACTGTATCATTTATGAAAGGATTCAGGAAAACTGGCTAGCCAAGCTCAAGTCCTGGAGATGGTAAGTACAGTGCTTGGCACTCTGATAGCTTGGAGGGTTGTTTGAATTGTGATATCTGCTCACTCTTGGTAAGCCAGCTGTGGAATGAATGCTGGTGAAATATTGGCCACTAATATATGATCTGAATTCACTGAGATTCCATGATACAGCATAGTAGTACTATTGAGTTTAACACACTGGCTGTATCCCACCGAAGCAGTGTGGCCTAGAAATGAAGAATGTAAGGTTTTCTTCTTTTTACATTCAGTAATTTATACAAATGCTCCCGGCACTTTAGTTGCCTCCATAAGAGGTGACTAAAATACAGAGGAAGGATTCTTCTCCACTTGCCCATGGAGATAGATACTGTTGAGTTATATTTACAAGTTTTAATTCCAGTTACATAATAGTTTTTGAATAATAAAATCAAAATAGTATAATATTTTTCCTGTTATACATATTTGTCAAAGTGGTCTTTTTTGTATCCAGTGTACTGTATTTCTTTTACCATATGGGCCATTATCCTGCCAAGTAAGGTGAGCTAAAGAAAATATGTTCACTGACAAGTTAGCCACTGTATATACAGTAATCACGACACTAACACACAACTTAGGCAGTACACTCATCTTAATTATAGTGTATCTGCATCTAAATATTTGCAATATGAATATGGTGACTTTCATTTTTTGGAGAAGAGGAGTAATCAGAATGAACACCTCTTAAGTATGGTATTTTATACCCTAGGTAAACCTATGTGAAATGTTTTTTGTTGTGCATTATGGGGGTAATTTAGTAAGTGCACAGTTAAACAAAAGTTGTGAGCTTTAAAATTTAACAAAATGAGAGATTGGTAGATTATTCCCACAGGACTGTAACTCTCACTAGTAAAGTTCCTCTTAGCTTGAGAGCTTATATTACACTGGAAGTGTAGTACTTGGTGCTCTGCTCTCACAATTTTGGAGGTAGCAAGACAATGTTTTCCCAGGTAAATGCTAATCTATCTTTTATATCAGGAGTTCTTAACCTTCAGAGTGGCATTTTTGCTCAGGGTCATGAAACCATCAAGTTTTCTTCACTGGTGACTGAAATGTTTATGATAATGTTCATTTGTACACTATATGACTACAGTCTCAGCTTTTATTAATGCTTTCTTAAATTGTGTTATGTTTCTTTACATTCAGTAACTACCGTTGAGTTAGCTATTTTGTTTTATTAAATGCCTGATAATAAATCGGGCGTTTATAAGTGAGGGGTAACTATAACTTTGGAGAAGCTGAAAGGGGTCAGTATATATGAAATAGTTGGGAATCTCTACTCTGATATAAAGTATATTTTAATGCAAATGGTCATATATATCTTGGTTTAAATTGGAAAATGAACATTAAATGTTGAAATTTATCATATGACATTGATCTAAACAGAATCATGGATGGGAGGGCTGCTTCTAAGTACATTAAGTATTAGTACAGAAAAAATCACCAGTGTTTGCATTACTATCAGTGTTGCTCCTTTCAGCTCACTCCAAGTCCAGTAACACCAGAGGCAGAAGGACTCCGCCGGAGGGTCAGTATGTTTTGCCTTCTTTATAGCTCCAGCTCATGAGTGGAAGGAATTTGTAGGGGAAGGGGGAAGAACTTTGCCTGTTCTATGTAAAAGGTGTTTCTGTATTCCAAAACTGAATGGTATTATATGGTAATTTTGCATTTCAAACTATGCAGGTTATCTTAAAGCAATTTAAAGTATACCACCAATGTCTGCTTCTCCATTTTACACTATAATATCAGTATTCATAATTATGACAATTCATACCTTGGCCAGGTGGCACGATAAATCTGCAGCTGGTAAATACCAGGAACATGTAGTTTCACTGGGCTTTGCCACTACAAAAGCAATAAACACTGTATTTCAAGTGATTCAACCTATTACTAAAGTCATTTATGTCATATGATAGTTATTTCATAGCATCCTTGGTTCTATGCCAAACAGGTGTGTATTAAGTTATGCATAACAAATCCTTTAGGTATATAAGAGAGACTTCCGGAGATCATACACAAGGAAAGGATTGATGAGCTGCATATTCCTAGACTGTTAGTCTTTATTTCTTTCACTGTTCAGACCCCCAAAATTAACATTACTACTTCTAGTGTCCATTTTTTTTAGAAAAAATTAAATAAATTATTATTTCCTCTGAAATGGTAGAGAAACTTTTTCTGAAGGTAATGATACCAAAAGTACAAAATTTGGTGGCAAACTTAAAAATTATGCAGGTGGTGCAAAATTAGTGGTCTGGGTGCAATTTATGCAGTGGCAATTTTGCCCACTTTGAGTCCTATTTTAAGCCAATTCCATTGCTTCCTTTGACTAAATTCATAATAATGAGTGTACTGTATATTCATTTCACTTTTGTATTATTTTTTTAGGCTTAGCTCCATTGTGCACTTAACCTTTCATTGTCTAGACCCCCTGATTTGAGATTTGCTGTGTCCAAGAATCCCCCCCCCCCACTCACACAGAAAAAAGATCTTATGAAATGATAGAGAATCTTTTTCTGAAGGTAATGAAACCAAAAGTACTAAATTTAATGGAAAATTTATAAAATCCTTTTGCGAATTTTGCTGTCAGTGATATTTATGCCTCGGCTATTTTTGCCTACTTTTGAGTCCTATTTTAGGCCAATTATATTGCTGTAGCCAACCAAATTCTTAGCTGTTCCACTAGTATGTCTTTCATTTTACTGATTAAGCACAAGAAACTGCCAGTCGACTATTTCAACTACCCAATAAAGTGATCAGAATTTAGTAATCTGGCCAATTTCACACAAATTTCAAAATATTCTAACTTCAAAATAGGGTCCAGAATAAACAATGCAGGCATTCCTGGCACTAAAGCAACATTTCCTGTGTTTATTAGCAATGTTTCCAGGCTTTACACATGAATTCCACTTCGAATTTTTATTAACAGAAAAAATAGAATTACTCTTAATGCAGTATTGTTATAATTGTATAAATAATATCAGAACGTTTGTGAATGCATATTAGATCCACCAGTTGGATGTGTATTAGATAGGTGATGTGATTTGTTTACTTTTGAATATCGGCAAAAATCAAACATTTCCTCTACTTTGAGCTCAATTTCGACCTATTTTTAGTCCTTAAACCAATCAAAATCATCTCTATTTCTGTAATATATCTTTCATTATATCAAATGAGACAAAGAAACCGAGAATACAATTTTTTTTTTCTCAACAAGTCGGCCGTCTCCCACTGAGGCAGGGTGAACCAAAGAGAAAGAAAATCCGCAAAAAGAAAATACTTTCATCATCATTCAACACTTTCACCTCACTCACACGTAATCACTGTTTTTGCAGAGGTGCCCAGAATACAACAGTTTAGAAGTACGTGTATATGCGTATAAAAATACACAAATATCTCTCCAAACTGCCAATATCCCAAACCCCTCCTTTAGAGTGCAGGCATTGTACTTCCCATTCCAGGACTCAAGTCCGGTTATATAAAATAACCGTTTTCCCTGAATCCCTTCACTAAATGTTACCCTGCTCACACTCCAACAGATCGTCAGGTCCCAAATACCATTTGTCTCCATTCACTCCTATCTAACACGCTCACGCACGCTTGCTGGAAGTCTAAACCTCTCGCCCACAACACCTCCTCTACCCCCTCCCTCCAACCTTTTCGAGGACGACCTCTACCCCGCTTCCTTCCCCTACAGATTTATACGCTCTCCATGTCATTCTACTTTGATCCATTCTCTCTAAATGACCAAACCACCACCTCAAACCCTCTTCAGCCCTCTGACTAATACTTTTATTAACTCCACTTTATAGAAATACACCATAAAGCTGCTATTTTAATCAGAAAACATGGTCACAGTTTTTCTCATTATGCATTGCATGCTGCAGGATTTTTTTATATGGAGCACATTTACTGCATAGGCCCAGTTTCTCATATCTAGGCCAAGATTTACTGCTCACAGTTTATCTGAGTTCATAGTGTAGTACTATGGCATGGACAGTGACCTAAAACCCGTAGTACTACAGGACAATGAAAGGGGTTAACATATGATAGTGTAAACACATTTTTAGATTTTTATAGGCATTTGAAAGTGAAAAAAGGCTGTTATACTTTTCTGCAGGAGTCTGGAACCTAATTCACCATGTAAGTGGGGCTTTCCAATACTCAATAATCTATCTTTTTCCCAGCTATTGTTAATAGCTTACCCCAACTGCCTCCTTTAATTTATAAATTTTCATTTCTCTCTTACTAGTGCCATTCTTCTTGTACCCCATCTACCTCTTATTCTCATTGCAGCTACAACTACAGGAGGGCCTTGCTTATACAGCTGGGCTACTGCTATATATGCAAAAATTGCTGTGAAGTGAAATATGTATAGCCTTTTTCATTTTCATATACACTGTACATATAAAACCCTGATAGCATGTTTACACTGTCAAATATTAGGTGAGCAATAGAGCTAGGCCTAAAAAATGCATATACAATACACACATTACTTACCCGAAACTATTTTAGTACTTAGCTTATAGTGAGTGGTGAATATATTTACTATAGGAAGCCTGAATTAATAAAGCATGGGTATAATTGAAAACCGCTACGTTAGCAAAATGCCATAAAGTGAACGGAAGAGGGATTCTTTTCCACTTTATCATGGAGATGAAAGGAAATAATACAAGAGTAGGAGGTATTAAGAAAATAGAAGAAAACTCAGTGGATGTATATACACATACAGGCACGTGCCTATGTAGTATGAACTTCCAGATTTTATGTTGAACGTGACATTCTGGTGTCGAGGACACCCTCCAATTCTGACTGGCTAAATTTTGGAAAAAAAGATAAGCGGTATTCATTGTAATAATGTTAAGCCTGAGGCATTACAAGTAAAAACACATACCTTGATGGTTTATTCTACGGTTGTTTACCACTGACACAGCTGACCTGCAGGGTTGCCAAATAAAATTTTTCAAATAGCTCTGGACTCTTGCCTAAAACGAGCTAAAAACACACTAAATTTATGTGAAACAGTGCTAAAAAATTCACTAACAATATTAGTTACAAAAATAACACTCGCCAGTATACAGGCAATTATTCTAGATCTGCTAAATCCCAACCAGCCATCTCTTCCTCAGCGTGTTCAACTGTTTCTTGTTGGGACTGGCCTTGTTCTCTTTCTACTCACTGTCTCGATGCATGCAAGTAGATGTATCTACGGCTAGGACTGCGAATTAATTTGTGATTTTTTTTCATGCATTTTAAAAGTTCAGTATTTCATGTTATGTTTTTAAGTTTGTTGATTTTACTATTTAATAAGGGTACATTTGTACTGCAACATGACTGAAATAAACCTACGGTGTGCAAATGGTTTTTTTTTTTGTGTACTACTACTGTATACCAGTATCTATTATTATTTGAACCCCTTTTAACACACCACAATTTTACTATTGCATTTTATATCTGATAATGTTCCCTGAATATCAGGATCATTTGAGGTGAGTAAAAATATTATTACTGGGTGGTTTGATGATAAACAGGCAATTTAGCCTACTGATACTACTTGTAGTTTATCTGACTCCATCACCTGGTTTTCCTTAGTTTACTACTGCTAAGTGCCAATTAACTTTTATGATTATTTGTGATTATTTTTATTCATTATTTTATACAAAATAGTTTTCATGATTCATTATTTGGTCATATACAGGAGCTTAGATTACTGTCTAGTATCAAAACATTTCTCAAGTCTTAGTTTGAGGCCTATGAGCAATGTAACCATTGGCCTCCAAGATGCTGTTTAAATTTTTTGGGGGAAAAAATATCATTTTTGACGCTGTAAAATATGGTATGTAAGTAGAAGTAGCAAGATATATCTAACTTTCATGTTTATGAGACAGAAAGACAACCATAAAATTACTACAGTATACAGTACAGTACTGTACTGTAGTACTACTAGTTATAATATTCATATTCTTAGTGTGTGTTTATCTTCTATACCAGTGGAACAAGTCTACTGCTTCAGAAGACTGTTGGGTAATCATATTTTGTACGTTGTGGACAGTTATCATCATCATACACTCCCCCTCCATATTAGTCTGTTAATGGTAGTTTTCACTGTATACATTGTATATAAATTTTCTCTCTAACAATCTGCTGAACAAACAGCTATGAGGTGGGATGCCATTGAAACACCTACAGCAGTACAGTCACCAGGAATCTTCTGAAGGAAGTTAACATCGAGGCCGGAAGTCTGGCCTCGGTACTTCTCTACGTGATGATTAAAACAGAGTGCAGTAGCAGTCAGCCTTATCAGGCTGCTGCTGCTGCTTTGAAGTACAGTAGGACCCCCGTATCCATGGAGGATGCGTTCCAAGGACCTGCTGCAGATATTGAAACTGCAGATACTAGGTCTAGTGAACCCTATATATGTCATTTTTCATTTACCTGTATACATACATACATACCTATTTTTTTTTTTTTTTTTTTTTTTTTTTTTTTCTTTCAACAAGTCGGTCGTCTCCCACCGAGGCAGGGTGACCCAAAAAAGAAAGAAAATCCCCAAAAAGAAAACACTTTCATCACCATTCAACACCTTCACCACACTCACACACTATCACTGCTTTTGCAGAGGTGCCCAGAATACAACAGTTTAGAAGCATATACGTATAAAGATACACAACATATCCCTCCAAACTGCCAATATCCCAAACCACTCCTTTAAAGTGCAGGCATTGTACTTCCCATTTCCAGGACTCAAGTCCGACTATATGAAAATAACCGGTTTCCCTGAATCCCTTCACTAAATATTACCCTGCTCACACTCCAACAGATCGTCAGGTCCCAAGTATCATTCGTCTCCATTCACTCATTTTTTTTTTTTTTTTTTTTTTTCAACAAGTCGGCCGTCTCCCACCGAGGCAGGGTGACCCAAAAAAGAAAGAAAATCCCCAAAAAGAAAATACTTTCATCATCATTCAACACTTTCACCACACTCGCACACTATCACTGTTTTTGCAGAGGTGCTCAGAATACAACAGTCTAGAAGCATAAACATATAAAGATACACAACATATTCCCTCCAAATGCCAATATCCCAACCCTCCTTTAAAGTGCAGGCATTGTACTTCCCATTTCCAGGACTCAAGTCCGACTATATGAAAATAACCGGTTTCCCTGAATCCCTTCACTAAATATTACCCTGCTCACACTCCAACAGATCGTCAGGTCCAAGTACCATTCGTCTCCATTCACTCCTATCTAACACGCTCACGCACGCTTGCTGGAAGTCAAGCCCCTTACCCACAAAACCTCCTTTACCCCCTCTCTCCAACCCTTTCGAGGACGACCCCTACCCCGCCTTCCTTCCCCTATAGATTTATATGCTTTCCATGTCATTCTACTGTGATCCATTCTCTCTAAATGACCAAACCACCTCAACAACCCTCTTCTGCCCTCTGACTAATACTTTTATTAACTCCACACCTTCTCCTAATTTCCACACTCCGAATTTTCTGCATAATATTTACACCACACATTGCCCTTAAACAGGACATCTCCGCTGCCTCCAAACCGTCTCCTCGCTGCTGCATTTACCACCCAAGCTTCACACCATTATAAGAGTGTTGGTACTACTATACTTTCATTACATTCCCTTCTTTGCCTCCATAGATAACGTTTTTTTTTGACCCCACATTTTACCTCAACGCACCACTCACCTTTTTTCCCTCATCAATTCTATGATTAACCTCATCCTTCATAAATCCATCCGCGACACGTCAACCCCCAAGTATCTGAAAACATTCACTTCTTCCATACTCCTCCTCCCCAATTTGATATCCAATTTTTCTTTATCTAAATCATTTGACACCCTCATCACCTTACTCTTTTCTATGTTCACTTTCAACTTTCTACCTTACACACATTCCCAAACTCATCCACTAACCTTTGCAATTTTTCTTTAGAATCTCCCCTAAGCACAGTATCATCAGCAAAAAGTAACTGTGTCAATTCCATTTTGAATTTGATTCCCCATAATTTAATCCCCCCCTCTCCCAAACACCCTAGCATTTACTTCCTTTACAACCCCATCTATAAATATATTAAACAACCTGGTGACATTACACATCCTGTCTAAGACCTACTTTTACCGGGAAGTAGTCTCCCTCTCTTCTACACACCCTAACCTGAGCCTCACTATCCTCATAAAAACTCTTTACAGCATTTAATAACTTACCACCTATTCCATATACTTGCAACATCTGCCACATTGCTCCTCTATCCACTCTATCTATGCCTTTTCTAAATCCATAAATGCAATAAAAACTTCCCTATCTTTATCTAAATACTGTTCACATATATGCTTCAATGTAAACACCTGATCTACACATCCCCTCCCCACTCTAAAACCTCCTTGCTCATCCGCAATCTACCATTCTGTCTTACCTCTAATTTCTTTCAATTATAACCCTACCGTACACTTTTCCTGGTATATCAGTAAGCTTATTCCTCTATAATTTTTACAGTCTCTTTTGTCCCTTTCCCTTTATATAAAGGGACTATACATGCTCTCTGCCAATCCCTAGGTACCTTCCCCTCTTTCATACATTTATTAAACAAAAGTACCAACCCCTCCAACACTATATCCCCCCCTGCTTTTAACTTTTCTGTCATGATCCCATCAGTTCCAGCTGCTTTACCCCCTTTCATTTTACGTAATGCCTCACGTACCTCCCCACACTTACATTCTGCTCTTCTTCACTCCTAAAAGATGGTATACCTCCCTGACCCGTGCATGAAATTACTGCCTCTGTTTCTTCCTTAACATTTAAAAGTTCCTCAAAATATTCTCGCCATCTACCCAATACCTCCATCTCCCCATCTACTAACTCCCTACTCTGTTTTTAACTGACAAATCCATATTTTCCCTAGGCTTTCTTAACTTGTTTAACTCACTCCAAAATTTTTTCTTATTTTCATTAAAATTTCTTGACAGTGCCTCTCCACTCTATCATCTGCTTCCCCCTTTTGCACTCTCTCACCACTCTCTTTACCTTTCTTTTACTCACCATATACTCTGCTCTTCTTATAACACTTCTGCTTTGTAAAAAACCTCTCATAAGCTACCTTTTTCTCTTTTATCACACCTTTACTTCATCATTCCACCAATCACTCTCTTTCTCCTGCCCCCACCCTCCTATAACCACAAACTTCTGCCCCACATTCTAATACTGCATTTTTAAAACTATTCCAACCCTCTTCAACCCCCCCACTACTCATCTTTGCACTAGCCCACCTTTCTGCCAATAGTCGCTTATATCTCACCCGAACTTCCTCCTCCCTTAGTTTATACACTTTCACCTCCCTCTTACTTGTTGTTGCCACCTTCCTCTTTTCCCATCTACCTCTTACTCTAACTGTAGCTACAACTAAATAAATGATCCGATATATCAGTTGCCCCTCTATAAACATGTACATCCTGGAGCCTACCCATCAACCTTTTATCCACCAATACATAATCTAATAAAACTACTTTCATTACGTGCTACATCATACCTTGTATATTTATTTATCCTCTTTTTCATAAAATATGTATTACTTATTACCAAATTTCTTTCTACACATAGCTCAATTAAAGGCTCCCCATTTACATTTACCCCTGGCACCCCAAATTTACCTACTACTCCCTCCATAACATTTTTACCCACTTTAGCATTAAAATCCCCAACCACCATTACTCTCACACTTGATTCAAAACTCCCCACGCATTCACTCAACATTTCCCAAAATCTCTCTCTCTCCTCTACACTTCTCTCTTCTCCAGGTGCATACCTATTATAAAGTTTAATTGATAAATTGCACACAGTAAATGGAGAATTATCACTTTTTCAATGATGCAAAGCACTTTACAGCTTCTCTTAGGCTTTGAAGAACTTCTGCCATCACTAATTTTGCACTTTGAGGCCATTATTAAGCAAAATTAAGGGTTATTTTTGGGCCATGGTAAACTGCAGATAACTGAAACCACAGATACCGAATCTGTGGATACGGGGGTCCTACTGTATTTTAGTTGGCCAGGGAGCTGAAGATACTTTCTTGGTTACACAAACTCCTCTTTGGTTAGACAAATTTCACTCCAAGGATATCAACTTTGTCCCCAGGTACCATTCATTCTTACCACTGCTATAGCATTACCATCATGGTGGTTAGCGACCATCATCATTTGTGTTTTCGCAGGAGCACCTGTGACCTGCCATTTTCCTCAGGCTGATGTATCTGTAAACTGGTGATTGATGTAACTTAGAGCAGCTGGCATTTTCTCTCATGGATAAGTAAATGTCAGATTACAGTCATCTGCATATACATAGTATTCTGGGATGAGTTGAAGAAGGTCATTGAGGTAGACATTCCATAACAATAGTTCAAGCACACTTTCCTGTGGAACACTTGTACCAATAGTGCCTTGTTGACTCTGTCCTGCTGAGATCTATGCTTAGAAATCTACACGCACACACATACGTACGTATGTTTGTGTTTTTCCATGTGAGAATGACACGCATGAGAAACACAGGAAGAATAATTGTCTGTATATTTCAGCCACTTCCACAAATCTGCTGAGGAGGATCTCAGTTGGAGATTTAAATATACTCAAAACTAAGGAAGACATTGCAGAGCCAAAAATTTTATAAAAAGACACTGTGGCTGCATGGAAATCTTTATCGAGATGTTTAGTTAGACAATCAAAGCTCTTGTAAGTGTGAAGAAACCACTGACTGGTGAAATGTTTCCAGAATAGAGAGTCCCAAGCATTGCACAAGTGTCTTATTTATCATCTTCTCAGTTTTCTAAACCATTTATTAAAAGTACATAGCAAGTACTGGGAGAGTAAGTGCCTCCCAGCACACACTGCCCTTCCTCCTAGCCTGCTTTCCTGACTATAGTGACTTTTGCTTACTCTGTGTAGATCTGAAAAAGCTTGGTCTTCAAACCAAATGATTTGTTAATAAAGGTTTCCACATTGCCACGGTGTCTATTATACGGAAAACTATTTTTTTTTTTTTTTTTTGTTTTTTGTGTGTAAATTATTTCCTCTCATTGAAGTGATCATTATACTTTTATGCACCAACATTTACTTTTGATCTTACTCTACTGAGAAATGTTTAGGTAAAGATAAGGATGAAGTGATTATATCATTCATCATAGTAATTTTTGCTAAACCTACCATATTTGTGTTACCATGAAGTTAATGCTACAAGTATTGTTTGTAACATGTTATTCAACATGGGTATCTTGCGTTTGCAGTTTTACTTTTATAATTGTCATGGACTTGAAAGTTTTATGTCCTGTTTCCAATTGCACAGCCTGTGCGTTCTGGCATCAGTGGAGACTTCATGGGGTTCAGTGATAATGAATCTGAATCTGACTCTGACGTTGAGGTGGGGGACAAGAGAAAGGATTCAGCTGCCTCAGATGTAAGTATAACTTGTTTATGGTTAATACAAGGACACTTAGTGCAAGGAACTTTATCATGTCATGGCTTGTAGGTATAATATGACGCACGAAATCATAATGACACGATTGCAAACAAACCATACCACGGGTGGGGTTTGAACCTGCGGGTTCAAACCCTACCCGTGGTATGGTTTGTAGGTATAATAGTATGTAAGTACATACCATTAATTAAATTGCATTAAGATGAGACAGTTTAAAGTAGCGTGGAAACTTGACATGCAAACATTTCTGGTAAGTGAAACATTGTCGTCATATATAAAGTTTGCCTGTTGCATCAGTGTCTTGTTTTAGTGTTAGTCATGAGTTGATAATACAAAGTCTTGCCCTGTTCCAAGTCTTAACAGCTAACAGTAGTTTAGTAATACTTGTATATTAGTAAAACAATATTCATGGGAAATACAAAATGCTTTCACTATAATGTGCTACAGCGTTTATATCAGTCACAGCAGTATTGAATAATTTTGATGGTGTCAGTGCTTGCCTAAAATTGAATATTGGTATTGGCAAAAAATTTAGTTATTGTCCCATCCCTAATTATAACTACAGCCTCTCCTCACTTAGTGACATACTCGTTTACCGACGGGCTCTCTGACCAGTATTTATACCTAAATAATGTGTATTAGAACTAATTTCCTTTATTCTGTTTATTTCAGTATACAGTACACTACTGTATAAACATTTAAAAATATACCAGAAATGTTATAAATCGATGCAAAGGTAACATGAAAACAATATCAAAGATGGTTGACACAAACTCGCTACCATCATAGTATGCTCTCACTTAGCGACGAATTTGTTTAACGACGTGGTCTTAGGAACGGAACTCTGTCATTAAGTGAGGAGAGGCTGTATTATTTTTCTGTGCCTTGTAAGTTCATTCTGGTATTTTTTTTTTGTCTACACATTTCAAGTTTAGCACAGGATGGAAGAACCATTTTATTGCTTTCCAAACACCTTATTTAAGTGTATTAGTCTAACCTGCTCCAGTTCTCATATTCAGGTTGCTTTATTTAAGCATTTTGATCTAACATGTCTTATTTCCATACTCAGGACAACTTGACTAAATGTTTTGATCTGGCCTCTTGCTCATTCTCATAGTTCAGACACCTTATCTTGGTACATATACTGTTCTCATGATGAAAAGACACATTTCATTTATTATTGACAGAAACCGCTGCTCAACTACTACAGTAACATACTTTTTGAGGACCAACTACTGGAAGGTCTGAGTAACTGGTTGGACAGACTATTTGAAGGCTCGACTCTCCGCTACCACATCAACTACTGGCCAGACTGGCCGGGCAAATAATGAATAGTGTCGATTGACTCTTTAAATTTTATTATAAAATTCCTCACCCCGTTAATACCTTAATTGAAAAGAAATATATGATCCTCATCATACCTGTTGCTGTTCAGTTTTTAGCTCTTTACCATTTGCATGTATTAGGAAATTTGAACTCAGTCACCAAAGATACAAACATATTAGCTTATTTATTTTAACAGTTCATTTACAATATATATTGGCATGTGTAGATTTAGTCAGTTTTAATTCACCTCATTCTAATGTACAAGTCACAAAGTATGTACTCTATTTTCTTGTACAGGTATATCATGTATACTGCACTGATACTGCATCTCTTTAATAATACTTATAAATTAGGATGTGTATGTATGAATTTATAATGTACTCACTTATTTGTGGTTGCAGGAGTTGAGTCACAGCTCCTGGCCTTGTGTGTGTACTTGCATGCATGTGTACGTGCATTCATACATGCAAACACATACATAAATGCATGTAAATGCTAATGAATCCTGACTTCTTATAAGTAATTCAGAATAATTAATAGTAAAGTAGTGTAGTTACTGATTAAAAATGAGACTTTTATAACAATCAGCTCTTCTAGCATAGACATCTCATAATGTTTATATATTTATATAAGTACAAGTGGGGGAGTTTACACTGTCTGAGATAAACTTTCTTTAATCCTTAAACTGCCAATGGGAGTAAAATGAAATTGTATTGTAATGGCCTGAGTTTACATGTGTTTTAAAAAAAAATAAAATTGGGTCAGTACTTGCCAAGAAATAATTGTTTGAAGTTTCTGGAAGTGAGCCTTGTATAGTAACATGGTTGCATCCTGCATACTTCCAGTTGAATACTGTAAAGTGTTTTTTGGGCCATTTTTTTGTTTCTTTTATAAACACACACATGCGATTAGTATGTATATTTTCAGACCATATTTACAGGATCACTTGTTTTACATGATGGTAGGATTGCTGGTGTCTTTTTTCTGTCTCATAAACATGCAAGATTTCAGGTACATCTTGCTACTCCTACTTAAACTTAGGTCACACTACACGTACATGTACAAGCATATATATACATACCCCTCTGGGTTTTCTTCTGTTTTCTTTCTAGTTCTTGTTGTTGTTTATTTCCTCTTATCTCCATGGGGAAGTGGAACAGAATCCTTCCTCTGTAAGCCGTGCGTGTCGTAAGAGGCGACTAAAGTGCCAGGAGCAAGGGCTAGTAACCCCTTCTCCTGTATTACTAAATTTATTTATTTATTTATTTATTTTAGAAATTTAGCATACATACAGAGGTACAAAAAAATACAGGTAAGAGCAGCATGCCAAAGCCACTTATATGCATAGCATTACGGGCTGGCTTACAATTAACTTAAGATTAACTAAACAATGATGAAATCAGTGATAAGACATTATTGTAAACAGATAACTATAAAATACAAATGAGTATTACAAAGACAGGTCATATGGTTGCATGCATTGCTGTTCATTCAGTAGAATAGGTAGTGTATTTAAAAAAAATAACAAAGTTAGGTTTAACATTTGTGTGATATAATTGTGAGTAACATTTAGGATATACAATTTATATGGTTCAGTTATTCAGTATTTATTTGGTTTTGAGTAAGTGAACTTTGAGAAGAGACTTGAATTTATAAACAGGTAGTGTTTCTTTTATATTTACAGGTAATGAATTCCAGATTTTAGGGCCTTTTATGTGCATTGAGTTTTTGCATAGCGTTGAGATGGACACGAGGAACATCAAAGAGTGATCTGTGCCTTGTATTATGGTCATGTGTTCTGTTGAGGTTGGCAAGGAGATGTTTGAGGGGAGGGTTAATATCAGAGTTAAGTGTTCTATGTATGTAATAAGTGCAATAATAAGTATGGATGTTTTGTATGGTGAGTAGGTTGAGTGTTTTGAATATTGGTGGAGTGTGCTGCCTGTATTGAGAATTTGTTATCATTCTAACTGCAGCCTTTTGTTGGGTAATTAGTGGTCTGAGATGGTTAGTTGTTGTTGAGCCCCATGCACAAATTCCATAGGTAAGATAGGGGTAAATAAGAGAGTGATAGAGGGCCAGGAGGGCTGACTGTGGAACATAGTACCGTATCTTCGATAGTATGCCTACAGTCTTGGAAATTTTCTTAGAAATTTGTTGTATATGTGTATGAAATTTGAGTCTATTATCGAGGTGGATTCCTAAGAATTTTCCCTCTGTTAGCTTTGTGATAGGTGATCCGTTTATCGTTATGTTAAGAGGTACATCTGTAGCTCTGCTACCAAACTTTCGTTTTTCTTTTTGGGCCACCCCACCTCGGTGGGATACAGCTGGTATGTTGAAAGAAAAAGAAAGAATTTACAGGATCCTAGGTAGTAGGTTGGTTATCAGCAACCATCCAGGGAGGTACTACTATCCTGCCAAGTGAGTGTAAAACGAAAGCCTGTAATTGTTTTACATGATGGTAGGATTGCTGGTGTCTCTTTTTCTGTCTCATAAACATGCAAGATTTCAGGTATTTATTGCTGCTTCTGCTTGCATTGAGGTCACACTACACATGCATGTACAAGCATATATAAACACTCCCTTCTGGGTTTTCTTCTATTTTTCTTACTAGTTCTTGTTTATTTACACTTATCTCCATGGGGAAATGGAACAGAATTCCTCTGTAAGCCACGCATGTTTTAAGAGGCAACTAAAATGCCAGGAGCAAGGGGCTAGTAACCCCTTCTCCTGTATATATTATTAAATGTAAAAGGAGAAGTCTGAATGTGCGTGGATGTTGTGCAAATGATAAGAAAGAGATGATTGTGGATGTTATGAATGAGAAGAAACTGGATGTCCTGGCTTTAAGTGAAACAAAGCTGAAGGGGGTGGGAGAGTTTCAATGGAGAGGAATAAATGGGATTAGGTCAGGGGTTTCAAATAGTTAGAGCTAAAGGAGGAGTAGCAATAATGTTGAAGGATAAGCTATGGCAGGAAAAGAGGGACTACAAATGCATAAATTCAAGGATTATGTGGAGTAAAATAAAGATTGGATGTGAAAAGTGGGTTATAGTAAGCGTGTATGCACCTGGAGAAGAGAGAAATGTAGAGGAGAGAGAGAGATTCTGGGAAATGGGTTTAGTGAATGCGTGGGGAGTTTTGAATCAAGTGTGAGAGTAATGGTGGTTGGGGATTTCAATGCTAAAGTGGGTAAAAATGTTATGGAGGGAGTAGTAGGTAAATTTGGGTGCCGGGGGTAAATGAAATGGGGGCCTTTAATTGAGCTAGTGTAGAAAAAAATTTTGGTAAAAAAGTAAACATTTTTTTTATGAAAAAAGGATAAAAAATATAAAGGTATGATTACCACGTAATGAAAGTAGTTTGTTAGATTATTTTGGTGGAAAAAAAGGTTATGGGTAGGCCCCAGGTGACAGTTTTAGAGGGGAAAACTGATATATAAATCATTATTTAGTTGTACTACAGTTGAATAAGAGGTAGATGGGAAAAAGGGGAAAAGGTGGCAACAACAAGTAAGAGGGAGGTGAAAAGTTAAAAACTAAGGGGGGGGAAAGTTTGGGCGAGTTTTAAAGCGACTATTGGCAAAAAGGGTGGGCTAGTGCAAAGAGAGTAGTGGGGGGGTTGAAGATTGGGAAATATTTTTTTAAAAATGCAGTTTAGTTTGGGGGGCAGAAGTTTGTGTTATAGGAGGGTGGGGACAGGGGAAAGGGAGTGATTGGTGGAATGATAAAGTAAAGGGTGTGATAAAAGAGAAAAAGGTAGTTAAAGGGGGGGGTTTTTTACAAAGCAAAAGTGTTATAAAAACGAGTATATGGAGAGTAAAAAAAGGTGAGAGAGGGGTTTGAGAGAGTGCAAAAGGAGGCAGATGAAAGAGTGGGAGAGGCACTTCAAGAAATTTTAATGAAAATAAGAAAAAATTTTGGAGTGGGGGTTAAACAAGCCTAGGGAAAGTATGGATTTGTCCTTAAAAAAACAGAGTAGGGGATTAGTAGAGGGGGAGAGGGGGTTTTAGGTGGGCGAAAATATTTTGAGGAACTTTTAAATGTTGAGGAAGAAAGGGAGGCAGTAATTTCACGCACGGCCAGGGAAAACCATCAGTTATTGCCATTTTTTTTTGACTTGAAAGGATTGCACAACTTGGGGGTATAATTTTTACCCCAAAGCCCACCCTTTAGGTTTGGGGCAATCACCATCCTTCCTTAAGAATTTTTTTAAACTGACGGCATTTCCGTGTTGGGTTAATAATGTGCCCCCCGGACTTTACCCAAGCTGAAGGTGTCCCCCGGGATTGTTTGAGCACAACACTTTTTCTCCTTGCTTTTAAATTTTTTTTGGGCCCCTCTAGTCTTCCACAAATATTTGGTCACATCTATTGATGACTTCGCTATTGCCTGTGCAGGCGGACTGTCCCCTTTTTTACAGTTTCCTCCACATTTTCGACCGTGTTTTCCAATTAGGCCCCCACACGGGGGTTTAAATTTCCCAGCACAAAAAACCCCCCAAATTACTTTCACTAGACGCTCTGTCATCCCCGTCACCCTTTGTACCTCTATGGCTCCCTTTCCCCTAAAGTGAAGTAAAGTTTCTGGGCCCCTCTTTGACCGTAGGTTATCATGGAAACCCACATTACCTCCGGGAGGCAATTGTCACGCTGGCTAAACCTTTCTTAAAACCATTGCTCATTTTTCCCTGGGGAGCGATCGTCGAACCCTTCTTCGCCTACATTCCCCCCTTTCTTATCGAAACTTGATTATGGTGACCAGATCTATTCGCGGCCCCCGTACTCTCTCTAGCCTTTAACCCCCCATTCATCCCCAAGGATTACGTTTATGCCTTGGTGCTTTTCGCTTTTTCCCCTGTCGAGAGCTCTATGCAGAAGCGAACGTTCCATCCTTACCCATCGCCGTGATCCCCCATTGCCTTCGCTACTATGTAGCTTCATGATCCCCGAAACCTTCCATTTATAGAATGGCACTGGTTTTGTAGACTTTCTTTATTTGTTCGCCGCCCCTGTTTACCCCCGTCCCTTTTCTCTTCGCCTTCATTGCTCTTGTCTTTCTTAATTTACCACCTTTTATGTACATTTAGCATCTACTTTCCCTCCCCCCCTGGAATTTCCCAGTGTTGAGTCTGTTCTTTCTCTCCCCCTTGCTCAAAACCCCAACTGTTTAGGTGCTTCCCGCTCTCTTTTTTTTACCACTTTCACTCTCATTTTCATCCTTTTGCTGTTCCCAAAAGGGGGCTCAAAGTTTCTGAGGGCGTGGGATTCGCAGCAGTGTTTCGGACAGCGTCGTACAAGGGCTTTACTTCGGCTAGTTTTTTACTGCTAAATTGATGCCACCCTTACGCATTTATCCGTATTGCTTATCCCCTGTGTCATTTGGGGTTGTTCAGACCCCCCTTAGTGCTTTACGGCTATACAGAAATTTGATCCCACTCACCCCTTAGTCCTCCGTATCCAATTTTGGCTACGCCGCATCTTTACCAAGATAAAAAGTTTTTTTGTTGGGTCCCTGGTCATGTTGACGTACGGGGGCAATGAACAGGCAACACTGCTGGCGGGGCAGCAGTACATGACCTCCGTTTCTGTAGAGGGATTCCTTTAGGAATTTTGCTGAAAAATCTTCCCACCCTTTACCCGTTGGCAAAAAGTTGGTCTAATGCTCGGCAACAAACTTAACCTATTAAAGAGTAAAGGTTACTGGCCGTTTTTATCCCATGTCGGGTTTTGGGGATTACTCTCTCCCCCCTTCGCATTGGCCATACTCGTCTTACTCATGGATATCTCATGGAGAGGCGCCCGTCCTCTTGTGAGAATTGCCAAATTCCATTATCATCGCCACATTCTGTTGGACTGCCCACTTTATCAACGAGCACGCTGAAATTTTCCTCCCTTTCCGTCTTTGCTCCCCTGCTCTCTCTTTACCTTTCCCCTTTCGCTGATGGACCACCCTTTTTATCCCGGGCTCCTCATTTACTTTTTGAAACAAAAGACTTGACTTTCCCAAAATTTTGTACCTTCCCCTTTTACTTCAATCTCTTGCTACCCCTTTCCCCGTACTATCCCCCCCCCCGCCCCCCTGTTTTCTGTAACCTACTGATCATCCCTCTCCCCCTTCTGCCCCTCCAATAAACCCCCGCTTCCTTCCCCCACCTGCAGTGCTGTATAGCCCCTTTTGGCTTAGCGCTTCTTTTTGATTAAATAATAATAATACAAATTTCTTGAGTTCATGAAAACCCTTCAAGCAGGTTCCCTGCAAGTTGAGTTTGCAAGTTTTACACATGAAAATTTTGTGTCCTTGCTTTCTTGTTTTTTCGTGGATTAGATCATACCCCCAAAAAACTTTATGGGTGTACTTCTTTTCGTGGGAAAAAATTTGTGTTTTTTAATTCTTTAATGTTCATTAGGATCTTCCTTCTTTTGGGCCATCTGTAGTGGAGCAGCCTCACTCTCTCTATTAAAACTCAAAAGCCCTTGTCACTATTTTAAATACTAGAAAATTTTGGGAAGTAGCAAATACCAAAAAATTTATGAAGTGGAAAGGGTAGAACGAGACATGTGGGATGGTACCTTGAAGCAAATGTTCCCATAAGCCCCGTATGGGGAAAAATTTTTTCTTGTGTTATACCAAAATTTATTAGGGTATCATGTCACATGACCCTTTTGAGGAACTAGACTTTAATTTTATCAGTGTGTGTGGGATACTACACACCTGTTTTTTCAACATGTGTGCAGTATATACACACCTGTTGATCATGTTAGCAGTTTACACCCCTGTTGATCATGTGTGGCAGTTCAAGGGTTTAGGAGTCGCTGCGCTTCCAACTAAATTCACTTTAAGGTGTAAACTCCCTGACAGTTGTTAAATAAATGTGCTTTTGTACATGTTATCAAAAAAAACCCGAAATAGACAGGACTAGGTAAAACAGACTTGTTTTATCATTTCATAACTTTCGGAAGGCAGTCAGTGTATCTAATTTTTTTGCCCTTTGTGTTAATTTATTACAGGGTAAATCAGACAATAACATTTTTTCACAGAAAAATGCACTGAAAAAAATGGGATTTTTTTTTTTTATCATTGGTTTTTTTTGGTTTAACTTAAAACCCTTTCCCGATCAAAATTTTTTTGGGAATGAATTTTAAAAATATTATGGACAAAAACCATTTTTTATGTTCTAGGCCCCCTTTTAGTGCTTACTTGCTTGAGTTCATCAGAGTTTCTTTTAAGGTACAACACAATTGTGTATTTTATTTAAAAAAGTAATTAAAATTTGTTTTTTAAAAAACCTTTTTATATGAAAGTTCCAAAAATAACTTTTTTTTATGGAAGCGGTTGTTAAAATAATGCTAAGAAATTATACCGAAATTACAGGTTAAAATGTTTTGTTTGTGGGTTTTTTCCGGGAAAAGGCAAACAAAGGAAACTTATAAATGGAAAATAAGGAAGGTATGCTTTTAAATTTTAATATTCTGCAATCGATCTTTTCAGTTATTGTGTATATATATGCATATAATAGATATGTTATTTTAAGTGCAATATTTAAAGAGTCTGTTCATTATTATTAGTATTATTTTAATTTTAAGCACTAAACCCATAAGAGTCATACAGAGCTAAAAGATCTTTGTAATTCTGATTATTTTATTATAATAATTTTTAGAAAATGTTGATACGACATAGTCTGTAAAACAGATCGCATATATATCTGAAGCCATGACTTGCTTTCTTATGAAGAAATGCAGCGAAAGGCTGTCTTTTTAATTAAATATGTGATAATCGTGTAATATACTGTACTGTAATGTATTATTTAACAATATGATAGACATATACCAAAGACTAAGCTATGTTGTTAGCCAAGTATTGAAGTTAAAATATTAGTAGCACTCGCTGAGAACATTGAATAGTTGTCAGTTAGAAGTCTCACCGAGGATAGATGATGCTATGTTTTGTGCTAGAGGTCATCCACTGATGAGTGAGAGTTTAACATGTCATCCATTGTTTAGAATGTAAAACAAAGATTTTAAAACTTGCATTCTGAAACTTGCAGTTTGCTCAACATGAGTACCAAGTTGACATAAATCTTAATTGTAAGTTGTAGAATTAATTCCAGCTCCTCATATACTAGTACTGGAAATCAAGTCAATTTTTATATTATAATAAGGTTTAGAAGTGTTTTGCTCCATATACAGCACTGATAGTAGAAACATGACAAAAAAAAAAAATTACTACCTGTACCTACAAAATTGGCATGGTGCTTGGCAGGATGTGCAAGTTGCTTGTCCAGTCAGGTTAAGCAAAATCGAGTCTGGCCAGTAACTAGATGGGTGATGTGTGAACACTGGCTGCCTATTATCTTTGGCTAGAGGGACTTGGAAAAGCTACTAGCTATGATCCCCTACACTTATATTCGACACCATAATGCTAAATATCAACTTTAAATAAAAATGTATGTTGCAAATTAGCTAAAGTAAGTTCATTAGTAATTGATCATTTTCCATTTAGTAGTTAATGAGCTTACTTATGTGGTTATTCTTACCTTCACTGCCTAGGTCTACACAAAGGCACACTTGAACATTTCACTGCGCCTTCTAACTACACTTGCGGGTCATTTTGCCTATACATAAATGTTTTGCATGTTGCCATTATTATTGTTGTTTTTTAGTTATTGCACTCAGCTCAGTTACCAAGGTATGGACAATATATGGTAATTGATCTTTAAGACCATCAGAGTCCAGTTTGTCTGATACATCACTTCGTGTATAGTGATGCCATCACTTGTGCAATAAACAATATTTACAAAGATTAAGGGGTAGTATATTAAATTTATACTTGTTGAGGTTCAATTTCAGTAGAGTAGCAGACAGTTTCAGTGTTAAATGCTACATAATGTTAGATACCATTCATTAAGAGTGCAGGTCCCAGGTCTTTCAAGATTTGTACTCTTAAATATACTACCTCATCCGCGAGGAAATCATTCCATCAAAGGTTATGTAATTAACGTTCATGATATTAATATTTTAGTGGTTTTTAATTTCATACAAACTAAATTGTGTAATTGTGGCTCTGGAATAAGATGCACTGTATAGCCCTTGTGGCTTAGCGCTTCTTTTTGATTATTATAATCTGGAATAAGATAATATGAAGTAAAACAACTGAATAAAACTGAAGCTACATAAGGGCCAGGAAGTGATCATTAAGTTGGTGCACTAAACCCCCTCTATAATTCATAGGATGATGGAAATTATATTGCATAATGGTCTTTATTAGGGATGAGTGTAATTTTCCCCTAAAATTTCCACACCATAGTGGAACAGAATTCTTCCTCCGTAAGCCATGCGTGTCGTAAGAGGCGACTGAAATGCTGGGAGCAACGGGCTAGTAACCCCTTCTCCTGTATATATTACTAAATTTGAAAGGAGAAACTTTGGTTTTTCCTTTTGGGCCACCCCACCTTGGTGGGATACGGCTGGTACGTTGAAAGAAGACCTATGAATTCTTTAAAAATGAAAAAAGTGGATCTAAGAGCCATGATCATTTATCACTACAAAAAAGACTTTACTTCCAATTAAATCCTTATAAGATTATGAAATTTCCTGTGTAATTTTTAATAGTTCTTAATCATGTAATGCTTCTGTTCTAATCTAGGAGGCATGGTCTGAGAGTGGGCTGCAGGGACTATGATTCCTGTAATCATTAAGAGCTAGGTATATCTATACTGCTGAAGGTCCCTACTTTATTCTCAGATTCCAGGCAATTTTACTTGGTGTAATGTTATATGAATATTCACATTGATTCATCAAGAATCCTGAGATGAGTTAGTCCCATCTTACTTTGGAAAATGCAGTCTCGTCTAGTGTAAATAGAGCATTGGTATGAATAAAATTTTTATTCATCCCATCCGTTGTATAAGGTAGGGGTAGCAAGGTACAGACTTAAGAGATAGTGTGATAGAAGGAATGTTGAGCGTAGAATACATCGTAGGGTGGTGAGATGGACGATACTAGGGCTCACGCGGGGTTTCGTGAAGTATTCACTACGGAGGTGGAGGGGGTTGTGGTCGCGTGAGTTGCAGGACTGGAGTGTTGGGTGGAGGGGCTGTGTTGATATAAGTATCTATATTGAGGGAGTAGGGTGTCTATGTTGGTCTTTGCATGGCAGTACACTGTATTTTGTATACTTTTTTCAACAAAATTCCAATATTAAATCATTACCCTCACACTAAATGGAAAGTACAGTATAATAAATCAAGTTAACATACCTAAAACTTAAGTTTAGTAGTAACTGTCTAGCATGAAATAGCTATAGAAAGACTTTTTACCCACAATTGCCTTTCTTCTTACTTTCATAATATGTTTGCATTTTTCAGAATGCTTTTTTGTTTTTGTTAATATTTAAACCATTCTTGTCATGTTTGAGTTTGTCTTATTGTCACACTTCAGTATTCCTATATAAATATTCTCAGAGCATTTGTGGAATATATAATATCAATATGTAATTATTATAATTATAACTAACACTAAACCACAAGGTCAACAGCACAGCAAGCAATATGTAGTGAAATGTTAATTTATTATATTCAACTTGCAAGGCTTTCAGAGTGTACTTGGCCTTTGTATTTATTGTGAAATCCCCCCAAAATTGGAAAATATTTTTTTGCTCTCTTTTGCAAGATGTGCAGACTTCCAGATTCCTGTTTGTAGATTACACTCCCACAGATATTTTCTGTTTGCAGACATATCATACAGATGTTTTAATGTTTGCAGGTACACCCCCACAGATGCTTTTTTGTTTGTCGATTTCATCGCTCCATACGTTTTTTCGGTTTTGTAGATTCATCCCATAGATGTTTTTTCTGGTTTGCAGGTACATCTCACAGATGTATCCCACTGACAAGGAATATAATTTGAGTTTTATAATTACCCATCACCAAACAGTATATGAATAAAATATAATTATTCACAACACTTCACATTGTTTACCAGTAGATGTAGAATAGGGGCTGATGTATTACATGTTAAATGCTACTACTGATTTTGCAGCACTGTACTGTTCTGCACTACACTATATGTATATAAATGACATACTGCTGTATGCACACTCGTTGTTTCAAGTTTCATAGGCACAGCACATATTACCCAGAGTCCTGTCTTGTTTCTTGCAGTTTATCACAAACCATTTTTAATCACTTGTTCCTTTAGTAATACTAACTGATCTATATCATATAAACAATCTGCATTTTAGTATGTCATAGCAACTAGTTCTTCTGAATAATTCATTTGCTAAGAACAATGTGTGTGCTTGCAGTAAGGAAAGATTTTATAATTTGTATAAAACTGGTGTAGGTGTACGGTAATTCAGTGGCTCAATTCTGGATGGTGTGATTTGGAAATATTAGAAAATAGTATATTATCAGAACCATTTATTGGATCCTCATGTCCATATTTTAAAATCTTACTTGAAAAACATTTGATTAATATATGACAGTACATACCCATGATTGTAATATTTCGCCCCAAATAGCCCTCACTTAGCAATGAAACTTATATGTTTTTTTGTGCAATTCTGGACATTATTAAGTCATATCTGAATCAAGGAAGAGCAGAGAGGATCAGAAGATGTGTTGGAAGAGGAAGGGGAAAGAAGGTAGTAGTAATAGTACATAGTACCTTGTACTTGAACTTAATTGTTCCAGAAGGCTGGTTTGATATCAATCAAATTTTTCCCATAAGGAATAATGTAATGGATGTCCGTTTATCACTAATTCCTTAGGCCCCATGGTGGACTTTTATACAGATAATACAAACACCAAAAAAATGTTAAGAGAGAGAAAGTTTTTTATTTTTTTTTTTTTTTTTTACAGCAAAGTTTTGCAGGTTGTGTTTGTAAGTGCTGAGCAAATGGTCAACCGAGTGATTTTTTTTTACTGGACAAAGTGTTGAATACCAAATGTTTCGAGTATATATTGAGAGCTGTTCAAGAACCGTAGGTACTACTGTATAGAAATACTTTAAAGTAACACTATTACTGTACATTATTTGAGCCCTGACCCTCGGGGGGGGACGGTAAGGGGGGTCTTTGTATTAGTGTTATTTATACGTGTGCAACTGTAGGTCTGTCTGCCCCTTTCCTTCACTTTGTGACAAAGTGGTTTATAATAAAAGTGGGGATTTCAAGGAATTAAAGTGAGTTGTTTTCTTGCAAAAGATAATAAAATATAATTACATGAGGGTATTTAAAACTATGAGTGACCAACTCTGTCCTTTTCCTAAAGTATCCTTTTAGCATCACTATGTTTATTATTTGGTTTAATTCATAGAAAGTGTATACCAGTAAGGTCACACACAACTCACTTTAACATTTAAATAATGGGAAGTATTTAATGTTCCATAGCTGTGTGACTCGTATTGGTTAGCACATTCTTGTAAATAAACAATAGTGAATTTGTTGAATAAAACTTTCTGATATTTACAAAGAATACAATTTGCAAGGTCAGGTACATATATGTCAAAAAGTAAACGTGTGAAGGATGGACTTAGGTGTTAAAGAAAACCAAAATTGGTATGATCATTCAGTTTTTTAAGAAATATTGTCTGTATTAAAGGTAGGGCATTTGATTATTATTATAATCAAAAAGAAGAGTTAAGCACAAGGGCTATACAGCGCTGCAGGGCTGGAAGGAAGCGAGGGCAACAGGGAGATGGATGAGTAATAGGTTACGGATAACAGCGGGGTAGTGGATAGTGGAAGGGTAAAGGGCAGCAAGAGACTGAACTAAAAGGGAGCTGAGGGAGAGCGAAAAGTATCATCAGAGTATTTGTGAGTAAATCAGTCATTGTCCAAGAAGTCAAAGAGAGAGTCAGATTAAAGGAGGGACCATCAGCAAGAAGGAAGGTAAAGAGAGTAGTAGAACGAAGACGAGTTGGAGGTAAATTCATGCGTGCTCGTTGAATAGAGAGGGCAGTCTAACAGAATGTGCTATCGATACTGGAACTTGACACTGCTCACAGAGAAGGAACAGTGTGCCTCTCCATGAGATACCCCTGAGTAAGACGAGTGTGGCAATGCGAAGGGGGAGAGAGTGTCTTCCAACCTTGGCAACTATGACAAGAAGACGGCCAGTAACCTATGGCCGGTTTAATAGAATGAAGTTTGTTACCGACAGAGTTGACCAAACTTTTTGCCAACGGTTTGCGAGGTGGGTAGCTATTGCAGCAACATTGCCAGAATGGAACACCTCGATCGGAAATTGTAGTCATGTACTGCTGACCGCCGCAGCAAGTGTCTGCCTGTTTTCATTGCCTGTATGTCGACATGACCAGGACCCACAAAAAAAATATCTTTGTATTGGTAGAGATACGGCGTAGCCAAGTTGGATACGGAGAACTAGGGGATGAGATGTATCAAATTTTTTCGTATAGCCGTAGAGCACTAAGGAGTCTGAGACTACTACAAATGATGACACAGGCATAGATGCGATACGAATAAGTACTGCAAGAATGGCAACAGTTCAGCAAGTAAAATGCTAACTGAAGATAGTAAATGCCCCCCTTCACGACGCGGTCCCGGAAACACTGCTGCGATCCGACCCGTCTGAAGACTTAGAGCCACTTTTTACACAGCGTGGCATGTGAATGAGTGAAGTTGATCAAGAAAAGAGAGCGGAAGCCACCGTATGCAGTTGACTTTCGAGCAAGGGAGTGAGAGAAGAAACCAGACCCCGAACCAGCTGGAACTTCCCAGGGGGTAGGAAAAGTGAATGCTACATGAACATGTAAAGGTGGTAACTGAAGGAAGACGAAGTGAATGTATGCGAAGAGAAAAGGGGCGGCGAACGAATAAAGAATGTCCTACTAATATCGGTAACCATTCTATATGGAAGATGTGTAGCTCAATAGAGTGTACATAGTAGCGAAGGCAATGGCATCACGGCGATCAGACAAGGATGGAACATTCGCTTCTGTATAGAGGCTCTCAACAGGGAAGAGCGAACAGACGCACAAGCAAAAAACAAACGTACATCCTGGTGATGGATAGAGTTAAGGCTAGAGAGAGTAGCTAGGAGAGGCCGCGGAATAAATTGGTCACTCATAACGAGTTTCGAATAAACGAGGGCTGAATGTAGGCGAAGCTGAGTTTGACGATCCAGCTCCCCAAGGAAAGATGGCAAGGGTTTTAATAAGGTTTTAGCCCCTTGTGACAAGTTTCCTTCAAGAGGTAATTGTGAAGGTTTCCAGGATAACCTACGGACAAAGAGAAGGCTATAAAACCTGACGTATTACGTTCGGGATACAGGATCCATAGAGGATACAAAGGATGATCGGAGATAACAAGCGTCTAGAGAAAGTAATTTGGTGATTTTTGGTACTTGAAATTTAAAACCCATTGCGTGGTGGCCCAAGTGGAAAACACGTCGACCGCATGCTGTGAGGTGAGGGGTGGGGGGATGGGGAAAAAGGGGAGGGAGGGGGGAGGAGGGGGGGCGGGAGGAAGATAGGGGGGGGGAGGGGGGGGTGTGGAAGGTGGGTGGGGGGGGGGGGGTGAGGGGAGAGGGGGGTGTGGGGGGAGGGGGGGGGTGGGTGGGGGGGGGGGGGGGGGGGGGAGTGGGGGGGTGGGGGGGGAGGGGGGGGAGGGGGGGGGGGTGTTACTTTTATGGTGTCGTGGTGTGTGGAGGGGTGGGGGTTTGGTCTGCCTTTTGTTGTCAAAGTTATTTTGTTTTTTAATGATTTTTATAGGTTGTGGGGTTTTTTGTTCCTTTAGTTGGGTTGTGTGTTGGATGGTGTATGGTCTTGTTTGTTTCAATGTTGTTGTGGTGTTTTTGGTGGGTTATTTTGAGGAGTGGTGTGTTTGTAGGTGGGGGAAGTGGATGATTGTGTGTTGTATCTTGTTTGGTTTTATACGAGGGGTGTTGTTTTTCTGCTGTCTTTTTTTTCCGAGTCTTCTTTTATTCTTCATTTTTTCTTTGTTTTATCTCTTTTCTTTTTGTGTTTTTTTTAGTTTTTATTTTTTGATTTTGTTTTTTTTGTTTTAAATCTTTTGTTTTTTACTTTGGTTTTTTTTCCCTTTTTTTCTTTTTTTTGTTTTGTTATTCCTATTTTTCGTGTTTGTTCTGTTTTTTTTTTTTGTTTTTTTTCATGTTGTTTATTTTTTTCCTTTTTTTTTCTTTGTTATTCCCTTTCCTCTTGTTTCTTCCCCTTTGTTTTTTTTAAGTTTTTTATTTATTGTTTATCTTCTCCCTCTTTTTTTGGTTTCTTTCTGCTCTTTTTTTTTTTTTTCCTATTTTTTTTCTTTTTATCATTTTGTTTGTTTGTTTTCTGTTTTATATTTTTGCAGTTATTTTTTGTTTCATTTTTTTTTTTTTTTTTTTTTTTGTTTTTTGTTTTTTTTTGATTGTTTTTTTTTTTTTTTTTTGTCTTTTATTGTTATATTTCTTCTTTTAATTTTTTTTCTGCCCTTGTTTTTCTTTTTTTTACATTTCTTCCTTTTTATTTTTTCTTTTTCATTTTTTTCCTTTTCTTTTGTTTTCGGTTTTATTGTATTTCTGTTTATTTTTTTATTCTATTTTTTTATTTTGGTTTTTTTTTGTTTTTGTTTTTTTAGTTTTTTCATGTTTCTAAGTGTTTAATCTGGAAGTTTGTAATTTCCCATTTTGATTTTTTGTTTGTTTTTTATTATTTTGAATTTTTGTACTTTTTTTGTTTTATCCTTCTGTCTTTTTTCTTTTTATTTTTTATCTTTTTTTTTTTCTCCTTTTTTTCTTTTGTTTAAGTTTCTATTTGTTTTTTGTTTTTTTTTTTTTTTATTGGTTGTTAAATTTTTTTTTTCTTTCTGGTATTTTCTTTGTTTTTTTTTGGTTCTTTTCTTTTTTATTGTATTTTTTTTTTTTTTCTATTTTGAGGATTTCTTTTCATTTTTTGTTGTTGTCTTTTTTTGACTTTTTTTTTTTTTTTATTTTTTAGTTTCCCTGTTTTGGTTTTTTCCTTTATTTTAGATGCGGATTTGTTAGTTTTTTATGTTTTTATTATTTTTTTTTTCTATCCCCTTCATTACTTAGTTTTTTTAGTTTCTTGTTTTTTTTTCTTTTTCAGTTTTTTTTTTTGTACCATCTCTTTTTACTTTTTATGATTGTTTTTTTGTTTTTTCCTTCTTTTTCTTTATTTGTTATCTGTAGATATCCCTTTTATTTTTTTTTTGTTTTTCTTTTTTCTATTTTTCATTGTTGTTTAATTTATTTGCTTTGTCTATTTTTTCTTCTTTTTTTTTTATTTTTTTTTGTTGTTTTTTTATTTACATTTGTTTATTTTATGTGTGTCGTTTTTTCCTATTTGATGTATTCTTTTTTATGATTTTTTTTTTTTATTGTTTTTATTCTTTGTGTGTTTTATATTTTTATTTGTTTTATTTTTTATCTTTGGGTTTTTTTTTTGGTTTTTTTATTAGTGATAATATATTTTTCAGTTGTTTATTTTTATTTCCTTTTTTTCGTTTTTTTGATTTCTCTTTTTTTTTTCTTTTTTCTTTTTTATTGTTTTCTTTTTTATTTTATTTATTCTTTTTCCTTTTTTTTGTTTTTTTTTTATGTTTCATTGTTGTTTTGTTTTTGTTGTGTTTTTTTGATATCGAGTTTTGTTTATGGGTTGTTTTGAGTTGTTCTTCTGTTTTTTTTATTTTATGTTCTCCTTTGTTTTTTGTTATTGTATTTTAGCTTTTTTTTTCTTTTTTTTTTCTTACCTTTTTTCTTTATTTTTTTTTTCTTCTTTCTTTATTTTTATTTTAGTATTGGGGTTCTTGTTTTTTTCATTTTTGTTGTTTATTTTATTTTTATGTTTTCTTATTTTTTTTTTTTATCTATGTCTTATTCTGGGGTTTTCCCCCTGGTCGTTTTTGTCTGTTTTTATTGGTTTCTCCTGTTGTTTGTGTCTAGGTTTTTCATTTTTTTTTTTTTTACTTTTTTCTTGTTTCTTTTATCTTTTTTAATTTCTTTTGTATTTTTACCTGATTCCCCCCCTATTTTGTTTTTTTTTTATTTTATCTTTTTAGCGGGTGTTTGTTTTCCTTTTTTTTTTTTTTATGTGTTTTTTTTTTTGTTTTTGTACTCTTAATTTTTATGGGTGTGTGTGCGCGTTTTTTTTTTATTTTTTTTTTTTTCTTTTTTTTGTTTAGTTTATGTGCTCTTTTTCTGTTTTTTAGCACTTCTTCTTTTTGCGTTGTTTTTTTTTTTTGCTTTGTTTATTTTTTTTTTCATGCCCTTGTTTTTCGTGTTCGGTTTTCCTTTTCTTTTTTTTTTTTTTATTTTTTTATCTTGGTTTTTTATTCACTTAGTTGTTTCTTTTGTTTTTTTTGATTTTTTTTTTTCTTTTATTTTTGCGTATACTTTTTTTATTTTTTCTTAATTTTTTTTTGATATATTAGCGTTTTTTTTCCATTTATTTCTTTCTTTTTAATATCTTTTTTTTTCTTTTTTTTAAGTTTTTGTATGCTTTTTTTTTTTTCTTTTTCTTATCTTTTTTTTTTTGTTTTCTATATTTGGTTTTTCCTTATTTTTTCCTTATTTCTTTTTTGTTTTTCGTGTTCTTTGATTTTTTCTCCCTGTGTCTTGTTTTTTTTTGGTTTTATTTTTTTATTTTTTTGTATTTTTGTTTTGTTTTTATTTATAGTTATTCTTTTATTGTGTTATTTTTTTTTTTTTTTATGTGTTTAGATTTTTGAGGGTTTTGTAAGGTTTTTAGTCTTTTTTTTCTGTTTTTTCAATTTTTTTTCGTTTCTTTTTATGGTTCTCGTTGTTTTTTATTGTACCTTTAATGGCTACACTTTTTCGTTTTTTTTTTTTTTTATTTTTTTTTTTTTGTTTTTTGTTTTTGTTTGTCTTTTATAATAGTGTAGTTCCTTTTTTTTTAGTCCTTTTGTAGTTCTGTGTTTTTTTTATTTTTTTTTACCGTTTCCCCATCTTTTTTTTTTTCCTCTTTTATTATATATATGTTTTTTTTTTGTTTATTTTTTTGTTCTTTTTAGTTTGGTTTGTAGTTTTCATGCTCATTTTTATTGTTTTGAATCCCCATCAAACATCTTCCCGGTCAGCGCCAGCACAAGCAAACAGCGAATTCATCACCCTAGATAATCCTCCACACAATTGATAAATCACCGTATGCCACCTCATTCTAACGCAGAAAAGTGATGAGGCAAAGAACACATCCCTGAGGGACACCAATCAGCTTGGACGGCCGTCCTGGGAAAGAACATTATTGACTCGACACGGAAATGTCTATATCAGTATAAAAAGTTCATAAGATTGAAGGATGTAGATTGCTCTGAGGCCTAAGTAATGGGCCTGGGCCAAAATAATAAACCTCAAGATGTGTCAAATGCCTTCTCAAGATCAAAAAATATGGCAATAACTGAGTGATTAATCGCAAAGGCATAACGAAACATACGCACCAAGCGTAGTAAGGGGTCTATGGTAGAACGACCCATACGAAAGCCATATTGACTAATCGGAGATCCTGTTGTGTGTCTAAATACCACATTAAACTTCGATTTACGAGACGTTCCATCACATTGCAAACTGCACTAGTAAGAGCGATGGGAACGTATAGTGGGAGGCATCATGTCCTGAAGTACGCCGGTTTGCGGAAAGGAAAACAATGCCGATTCCACAGCTGGGGAAGAACTCCTTGTGCCCAAATAAGATTGAGAGGTGTAAGATGACTACAGAGGGCTGACCGATGTAAATGTTGTAACCATATGAATATGAATGTCGTCAGCCAGCTGCCGATGATCGGCAAGCTGAGAGCGTTGCCTCCAGTTCATGAAGTGTAAAAGGCACATTATGACTGTTCTTCTCTGAGAGAAGTGAAGTCCAAGGTACTAACTCTCCTGGCAGCCTTGAGAAAGAAACGAGGGCATAGATGGAGCCCTCGGAAATCGGACCAGATGAGTGCCAATTCAATGGCAACTCAGAGGGTTTTGCTACATCAGCACCAGCAACCCTAGAACAGGAGCCTGGTCCAGGAGAGTATTTACCACTCAATTTTCCTCACTTTTTTCCAGACTGCACTCATAAAGAAGCAGAGGTTATGTGAGAAACATAGTCTCGCCAATACAAGTGCGTTAGCTTCACTGATGACACGCTAGCGATCGCACGCTTCTGCTTAAAATCAAGAAGTCTCTCAGCGTTCTATTTGTACCGGTACCTGCCCCATGCAGCACGATTCACACGTAACTGCATGAGCACAAGCAGGAGACCCACCAGGACAACACTTATGAGATGCCTGCCTGAGGTTGGGTCTTCTAGAATTAAGAAGTTTTTTTGCTGCGGTATAAACTGACGTCGTGAAATGTGTAGGAGCTCATCAATGGAGGATGAAGAATAACCTCGCTAAAAGCATTGAGAGTGTGAATAAAGATCCCAATTTGGCCCGATCAAATTGCCAGCGAGGGCTACGGAAAGTGGTGAATAGAAGATAAGTAAGAATGATCGGAAATGAATCGCTGTCATTAGTCCGTAGAACAGACCAGGTTAAGTCTAGTGCAGTGCGTAAGAGCATACTGATAGATCGATGCAATAGAGAGTATTGAGTACGAGGATCAAAATGGGTGGGAGTACCCTATTTAAAACAGGAGGGGGTGAGAGGCGAGAAAAGCCTCCAACTGATGCCATGTGAGTCACAATGAGACCCCCCCCCCCCAGAAAATGGTGGGCATTAAATCCCAGTAACAGAAGTGGTGGTTGGTAAAGGATGAAACAAGAAGGCAAAAGGCGGGATAGAAAATGCTCGAGAAGGAGAGAGATATAAATGAAATATTGTAACACTTTATCAAGTGGAATACGGCCTGCAGTGTAATGCAGCGAGGTAATGGACAAATATTGACAGAACGGAATATCATTGAGTAGAAGAAGGGCACTTTCATTAAAGGTCCATCTGAGAAAGGATTCGAAGATCAAATAAATAATAGCCCGAGATAGGTTGGAAGACAGCAGAGTGTAATTTTGGTTCCTTGTAAGTCAAGCCCAACAGGGAAAAAACCTGAAAGCAACACTGAAGCTCACCCCGATTACTCCCCTGAGGCCCGGATATTCCACTGTAAATAGGCCATGATTGGCGATTAGAAAATACCAGAATCTGTAGAAAGGCCACCTACGGACTAGAGGGTTAGAAAAATAACGTGTGGTGGCATGAAGACGATCAAGTAGCGAAGGAACGGAGCGTTGCGAAGATTGGGGTAGTGAAGATGGAGGAGAGGGAAGAGAAGGACAGGAAGGTGAATCATTGTCCATTGAAGGTTTAGTCCTCTGCCAATATATTCTGAAATGCTCAAGTGTTTTCTGATTCAAGATGTATGGGAGACATAATAGGAGATAGGAGGAGGAGGGGGTGAGTAAAGATTGGGACAGTAAATGGACTGTACCAAAGAGAGGGGGAGGAAGAGTGTAAGAAACTGAGAATGAAGTGTGGGGGGGGACAGAAAGAGGCAGAAACCTGGGAGTGGCAGAAAGAGGGAGAAACTTGGGAGTGACGGGGGTGGAAGGCATAAGTACGAGTAGAGGATGAATCTCCACACCTTGTAATAGACCGAGAGAGGAAGAACAAGTACAGAACGAAAGGTAAAGTGTGGAGTGGAATAAGGGAAGGAAGGGGCAAAGAAGTTTGAGCAATGTGATTTTTTGGACTTCTGAGAAGTAGAGGGCGATTGAAATTAGGTTCGTAACGAGGTTCTTGTCCGATACTGGGCTTGTGAGGAAGGACGCGAAGATGTGAGAACAGACTGTGAGTTGTAGTCGGGACTCAAGCCAAGGACAGCAAAAGGATTAGATGCAGAGTGGCTATGGGGAGGGGAACAACGAGGAGGATGCAGAAATGGGACCCCAGTAAGTGGGGATGTTGGAAACACGGGTAGTCTCCCTTGGAGCGGATATTAGTAACTGCCATAGCATAAGGAGACCTTCTGCTCTTTGAGCAACGGATTTCACGTTCATTTATTTAACCCTTTGAGTTTACGTCTTACTAGTACGTCCTTACGCGTAGTGGTTTTTGACGTACTAGTACACATAAATTCTAGGCGGCCTCAATCTAGTGGGAGAAAGCTGTAGGCCTTATATAATAATGGGTCTATGTGGTCAGTGGTGCACAGTCTAAAAAAAATCCTGCAGCACACAGCGCATAATTGAAAAAAATAAACTTTGACCATTTTTTTTTTATAAAATCACGACTTTGCCAGTGTATTTTCCGTATGGTATTTATTGTTGTATTCTAGTTTTCTGGTCTCATTTTATAGAAGGAAGACATATTACAGAAATTGAGATGATTTTGACTGTTTTAACAAAGAAGCTGCCTGAAAATTGGAGCTCAAAGTAGCAGAAATGTTTCGATTTTTTACCAAACTTCAAAATAAACAAATCGTGCCAAGCGGGCAATACACGTCACTGGTGAGTTCAAATATTCTTTCACAGTGCACCAATATTATTTATACCATTATACACTAATCAGTAGTCTGCATAACAGTAAATCTTATATTTTTTGTGAAAATAAAAATTCAAATGGAAAGCAAAAGAATATAAGAGGTGCCCTTGAGACAAGACTAATGAACTAGAGGAAATTGTCATTTTAGTGCCATGAATGTCTTTCTTGTTTATTCTGGACCCTATTCGGAATTGGCATCTTTGAAATTTTGTGTGAAATGGCAACATTGCTAATTCTGACCACTGTACTGGATAGTTGAATTTCATAAATGAGTGGTTTCTATGCACCATTCGATATGAAAAAATGGAGTTCTAGCGATATAATCATGTTTTTTTGTCGACTAGACGTGAAATTGGCCGAAAATGGGGCTCAAAGTGGGGGGGGGAGGGGCCAAAAATCCCGACGGAGCGTAAACATCGCCGAGACCGCTAACATTGCGAGAGCATAATTCCTAGTTTTCTATCAAATTTCAAACTTTGGTGTCTTTATGACGGGAAAAGATTCTCTATCTTTTCATAAGAGAAAATAATTTTTTTTTTTTTAAATTTGGCCGACCCTGAGAACGAGTTTCGGAAGGGCCTGTTCGACCTCAAAGGTTAAGTAGACACGGCAACGGCGGGAGTACGAAAGTGAGCTTCATTACAATTAAGGCAAGATGGAGGTTGACTGCAAGAGTATTAGAATGGTCGTCGGCACCACAGACGGGCATTCGGCCATAGATCTGCAATATTTCGCTGGGTGACCAAAACGCCAGCAATTTCGACATTGTTGCGGTGTAGGTATCACCTTTCGAACTTGTAACCAATGTCCCGCGACATATACAGAGGACGGGAGTTCTCGGCTGTCAAAAGTTAAACGAGCCACATTGCAAGGGTAACGTCTCCGCCCCCGGGCAGGAAGGACATAAGTGTCTACTTTGAGGATTGGGAGATCCTGGAGTTCCAGCTGTTCAAAAATGTCATTGCCACATGACTGGAAATTCTGTTGGACTATGGTATGGGGCAGAATGACAGTACCACTACAAGAATTGAGAGAAAGATGTTTTTCAATAGTGATAGGAGTAGTATCGATATTCGAAAGGAAAGATCATGAGCTTGGGTAGCATTCTGGACAGTGACGATGCGCATACCGCTCTTGAGAGCATGAAATGAAATATCTCTACCAACATGACGCAGGGGAGCTTTGCCAATACTATGGTCAGAAAGGTAGGCAGAAGAAGAAGTCGGTCTTAAAGTAAAGAATTTAGTCCATTGTGTGGTCCGAAACTGAGCGTGGAGAGGGAGTGCTTGACGTGTCGGTCTTTTCCGAGTAGAATGGGAAGGTAACGAAGGAGCATCATCAGGAGATTGACGTTGGCGTTTAGGAGTAGGACCGGAGTTGGTCCGGCGTGAAATGGGCGGGCGATTCGAAAATTGCCATACCGTAGAGGGAGAAGCCGGAAGCATAGTCAAAGGAGAGCGGAGTTCAGACAAATCGAAGGAGTCAGTCGAAGCCCCGGTACCTGAAGCGGGTGAGGAAACAGCACCAGCAAGAGGTACAAGGGCATCAGGAGTGTCCGAAGAGTGATCTAAACACAAGGCAGGGTCAGAAATGGGGTGCGGTATCAAGAAGGGGCCCGGGGGTAGTGGGTTCATGGACTAGGGCTGCCATGGTTAGGTTACTCCTTTGCATTTTGTTTTTAAGAAAAAAAAAGAAAGAAAAAAAATAAAAAAAAGAATAAAAAAGGGGGGAGTGGGAGGAATAGTTCCCAGGAGGAATGAAAGGGCCGGAAATCTCCCTCCGCGCCCAAGAGGACCTCAACACCGCTAGTAGCGCAGATGCAGCATGGAACCCGTGCCATACCTTACCCTTCATGCCAGTAAACCAGCAATCTGGGATAGCAACCTCACATCTGCCGAGCTACCTCGGTGGACAAAAGAGAGGGCGGCCGGATATCCGCCACAAAGCATACCTCCTTCGGCCACCACCCCCGGAATCCGAAAGGTGGCTTCCAGAGATACACCCGTCGCCCGAAAGACACCCAAAGCTACTCCGGGATACCGGAGAGGGATCGGGACATCCCCAGGCAATCCAGATTCCACGGCAAACTACGCCACCGCCAAGAACCTCAATGGAATGGGATGGACCCCGGTGTCCTTTCCCCTACCTAGGAACTAGCGCGCTTGTGGGAGAAATCCCAAAGGCCAAAAAGAGGAAGGGCAAAAGGGAGGGGTGGGGAGGAGGAGGAGGAATGGAAAAAGGGGAGGGGAGAATGGGGGGTAATTAGGTTCGGTCTGAGGAAGAAGACCGACAGGGCTAATTCCTCAGACCAAGAGCCTCTTCACCACGCCAAGGAGCCCCCCTTGAAGAGGTGTAAAGTCTGTAAATGTTGGGAAATGCTTGGTAAGAAAATGGATGTTGGACATAACATGAATGGTATTCAGAAAAAAGTGCAAACCCCCACATGGGTCATACAGCACAACATTAATGGTAGAAAGCTGGGGCATCACACTCGATAGTTTTTACACAAAATTGCACTGTGTGATGCCACTTTATACGAGTACACCCTGCCTGCAGCACTGTATGAGCTTTTTGGGTTTAGTGCTTCATTTGACTATTCTTTATAGAAGTTGCGCACTGTGTGGCAGTTCGATTTGTTCCTCTGTATGACTTGAGCAAAATATTAATGGCTCCCTTTACTTTAGATTGTCTTTGTATTAACTATATTTACTGACACTCCTAACCATTTTCTACAAATTGTGAATTTATTATTGCATAATTACTAAGCCAAATAAAAATTTTCAGATAAGAAGAGAACTCATGAACTCCAAGTCCAGAGGTGAAGATAAGATGGTTGTCAACTAATACTGTTGACCGAGGAGGAAGCACAATTAACTTTTGTATTTGTGGCTGCAAAGAATGTCAGTTTACCTGACTTGCATAGTCATTCATGGTTATTAGAGAATTTACGAGATTTTTAAAGTTCATGAATTTATATTTAAATAAATTTACAGTTAAATATGTTTTAACATTAGTTTTATTTTATGTTGATGTGCTGTATGACCCTTACAGGCATAATGCTTAGATTATATTATTTATGGCAGTTTGTCCCCTCAAGGAAGGTTCCTTGATGTTGGTGAGGGGCTCTTGATTTAGGGAATTGGATCTGTGCTCCAGTTCCCCGAATTAAGCCTGAATGCCTTCCACATCCCCCCCCCAGGCGCTGTATAATCCTCCGGGTTTAGCGCTTCCCCCTTGATTATAATAATAATAATAATATGGCAGTTTGTATATAGCTGTTTTAATAGGAGGGGTGTTAATGTTGCAGTTTAAAAACTGTAGTGTAAAGCACCCTTCTGGCAAGACAGTGATGGAGTGAATGATGGTGAAAGTTTTTCTTTTTCGGGCCACCCTGCCTTGGTGGGAATCGGCCGGTGTGATAAAAAAAATAATAAAAGTATTTCTTTCAAAACATTTACCTAAAAACCACAGTGGTACCCCGAGTTTTGAAATTAATCCGTTCCAGGAGCTAGTTCTGAAGTCGAAACATTTGAAACACGAAGCAGTATTTCCCATGAGAAATAATGTAAATCCAGTTAATTCATTCCTGCTGTCAGGAGGCATGCCAAAATAGTACTTCAATATGACACTAATCAACTCTGTGGCTTATTTATTCATCACAGTTCATCTAATATGACATAAACAATATAAATAACAAAAATCTGAAATACACTCTAGAATGAATGAAATATGTAGTACGTCATTACGTGTGTGGTGGCGGGGGAGGACTCAGTCGCGGGCATTCTTGCTCCACTCTTTCCTCCTTCTGATGTGAAAACAGATTCTGTAATGCTAACTGAATTAGATCACTATCATAAGAAAACCATAATGTAGAAATGAAATGGTGTACATACACAATTTAAATACCTTGCAGAAGATAGGCTTTAAACTCCACAACTTGTGCCTGTGCTGGCATGCAGGAACACATTAAAAGAGTGTGTTATTAGTCATGAAGATGCCATATTAATAAGAATAATAATCACTCTGAGGCGCATTAAATGTCGTATAAAACGTTAATATGGACATTTTGCTTAGTCCATCTATATTTTTTCTAAACTATATAATAAACACACTACGTAACATAAATTAACATAAATGTGAGATGTTTTTTCTAGTCAACTTGACGAAGTGAACAAAAACCATTCATGTCCAGGCTGGTATCAACAACTGGTTTGTTTACAAAACTCGCAAACATGGGGGGTTACATACCTACCTCCCCTCAAGGAAGGTTCCTTGATGTTGGTGAGGGGCTCTTGATTTAGGGAATTGGATCTGTGCTCCAGTTCCCCGAATTAAGCCTGAATGCCTTCCACATCCCCCCCCACAGGCGCTGTATAATCCTCCAGGTTTAGCGCTTCCCCCTTGATTATAATAATAATAATACATACCTACCACACTTTGATACCTACCTACCTTACTATTAACCTTGCACCCTATATTAAGGTTAAGTAATGAGTGTACTGTATATGCATTTTATCGCTCTAGGGCATTTTAAATGCCTAGTATATAATGTAATGTTCACTCAGGAAACAAAGCCAGACTGACTGACGATGCCTGCATGGGGAGGCACGCAGGCGGACAGGTCTGGTATGCAGTTTGAAACACAGGGCACATTCAATACTCGGGACAAAATTGGTGCGAAAAAAAACAGTTGAAACTTGAAGCATTCGATAGTCGATGCATTCAAAACTCGGGGTTCCACTATATATTATTATGGGGAGCACTAAACCCATAAGGATTATACAGCGCTTGGGGGTGGATGCAAGGTATTAAGCTTTAATTCAGGGAATTATAGCATAGATTCAATTCCCTAGATCAAGAGCCCCTCACCAGCATCAAGGAATCAGTCATATTTCTAAAAAATGCACACCTTTGCATCTATTTAAGACTGGAAAAATTGCTGGTCTAGTAGAAGAAAGACTGCATTCTGTTAGTCAGCTTAAGGGTTAACAAGAACCAAAAATCCCTTATATTTTTCACCTGCACTCATGGGAATAAAATTATATTGTGAGCTAAACTTGTAAGGGTTGTACAATATCAATTAAGCACTAAACTGTAAGGATTATACAATGCCTCAGCGCTGTACAGCCCTTGTGGCTTAGCACTTCTTTTTGATTATAATAATAATAATATACAAGGCCTGGAGGTTACCTTGTGTGTGTGTGCACAGACATAACATCTCTTCTGATCCCATCTCTTCTTGCCTGTAGCAGGAAGTGCAGTTAGGAAGTTTATACCTTTACCTTTGATGAGTGGCGAGTTTTTCTATTCCGAGTCTGGCTTTGAACCAGGCTCGTCTGGTCAACAAAGCTGTAGCTTCTGGTGGCCTGTTGATCCACATATCCATTACAGCCTGGTTGATCTGGCACCTGGTGAAGATACTTGTCAAGTTTCCTCTTGAAGACTTCTACACTTGGCCCAGCAGTGTTTCTGGTAACTTCTGGCAAGATATTGAATAGTCTGGGGCCAGAGAAATACATCACAGCCACAGTTGTCCTTCCACTGGCATAACCATGATTGCGGGGTGAAAGCAACATGTTTACCATCGTATCCTGGAAATATCTAAACTGTCGTATCTGCGAGCCTCTGGCAAGACAGGGATAGTGTAAATGATGGTGAAAGTGTTTCTTTTTTTGGGTCACCCTGCCTTGGTGGGAGGTGGCCAGTTAAAAAATAATTGCTTCAGGTTTATCAAAATATATAACAAAGGCACAATACTGTAACTGTAACAATACACAAATAACCTGCACTTAGGAGGAGCTTACGACGTTTCGATCTGACTTGGACCATTTACAAAGTCACATTAACAGAAAGGAGAGGAGGAGGGAGTATATATAGGCCAGCAGACAGGGATGGGACAAGAGAGACCACAGTCATCCTATTGACTGGTATTCTGCTAAAACTGCCTAACCTATGTCTAACTTTCACAGTCGCTATCTGGTTGAATCCTCCCTTATACACTACTATCCCTGTATGAATCTTAGTCCTGGCTTTGTCTCTGTAGATGCCTTCCTCTCCCATTACATTGTAAAATGCTCCAAACTTCAGAACACCCATGGCTTAACCTGATTCTTGTTTTTTCCCTTTTCCCCCTTTCCTCTTTCTCCTTTGGATTTTTTCTTCTGCCTTGGGTATTTGGTCCTTTATTATTCCCCCCCCCCCTCTGTGTTCTTGTTCCTACCCTTTGTGGACCCCTTGCTCCCTTGCAGTGCTCCTCTTTCTTAGTCTTTGACTCCACTGCTACTACCTCTACCACTACTTCACATCTTCCTCTACTACCTCTTTTGTCCCGTCCCTGTCTGCTGGCCTATATATACTCCCTCCTCTTCTCCTTTCTGTTAATGTGACTTTGTAAATGGTCCAAATCGAACCGAAATGTTGTCATAAGCTCCTCTCTCCTACGCGAGGGTTATTTGTGCATCAAAATATACAGTGGACCCTCGACCAATGATTTTAATCCGTTCCAGAGAGCTTGTCCTTAGCCGAATTTATTGTTAGCTGAATTAATTTTCCCCATAAGAAATAATGGAAATCCAATTAATCTGGTCCAGACAGCCAAAAGTATTAGAATTTTTTTTTATGTGAAATATACATTTCCCTACAAAGAAAACAATGAGACATGCATAATACATAATTTATTTTTATTAACACACTGGCCGATTCCCACCAAGGCAGGGTGGCCCGAAAAAGAAAAACTTTCACCATCATTCACTCCATCACTGTCTTGCCAGAAGGGTGCTCTACACTACAGTTTTTAAACTGCAACATTAACACCCGTCCTTCAGAGTGCAGGCACTGTACTTCCCATCTCCAGGACTCAAGTCCGGCCTGCCGGTTTCCCTGAACCCCTTCATAAATGTTGCTTTGCTCACACTCCAACAGCACGTCAAGTATTAAAAACCATTCGTCTCCATTCACTCCTATCAAACACGCTCACGCATGCCTGCTGGAAGTCCAAGCCCCTCGCACACAAAACCTCCTTTACCCCCCTCCCTCCAACCTTTCCTAGGCCGACCCCTACCCTGCCTTCCTTCCACTACAGACTGATACACTCTTGAAGTCATTCTGTCTCGCTCCATTCTCTCTACATGTCCGAACCACCTCAACAACCCTTCCTCAGCCCTCTGGACAACAGTTTTGGTAATCCCGCACCTCCTCCTAACTTCCAAACTACGAATTCTCTGCATTATATTCACACCACACATTGCCCTCAGACATGACATCTCCACTGCCTCCAGCCTTCTCCTCGCTGCAACATTCATCACCCATGCTTCACACCCATATGAGAGCGTTGGTAAAACTATACTCTCATACATTCCCCTCTTTGCCTCCAAGGACAAAGTTCTTTGTCTCCACAGACTCCTAAGTGCACCACTCACCCTTTTCCACTCATCAATTCTATGATTCACCTCATCTTTCATAGACCCATCCGCTGACACGTCCACTCCCAAATATCTGAATACATTCACCTCCTCCATACTCCTCCCTCCAATCTGATATCCAATCTTTCATCACCTAATATTTTTGTTATCCTCATAACCTTACTCTTTCCTGTATTCACTTTTAATTTTCTTCTTTTGCAAACCCTACCAAATTCATCCACCAATCTCTGCAACTTCTCTTCAGAATCTCCCAAGAGCACAGTGTCATCAGCAAAGAGCAACTGTGACAACTCCCACTTTAATGTGATTCTTTTATCTTATAACTCCACGCCTCTTGCCAAGACCCTCACATTTACTTCTCTTACAACCCCATCCATAAATATATTAAACAACCACGGTGACATCACACATCCCTGTCTAAGGCCTACTTTTACTGGGAAATAATTTCCCTCTTTCCTACATACTCTAACTTGAGCTCACTATCCTCGTAAAAACTCTTCACTGCTTTCAGTAACCTACCTCCTACACCATACACCTGCAACATCTGCCACATTGCCCCCCTATCCACCCTGTCATACGCCTTTTCCAAATCCATAAATGCCACAAAGACCTCTTTAGCCTTATCTAAATACTGTTCACTTATATGTTTCACTGTAACAACCTGGTCCACACACCCCCTACCTTTCCTAAAGCCTCCTTGTTCATCTGCTATCCTATTCTCTGTCTTACTCTTAATTCTTTCAATAATAACTCTACCATACACTTTACCAGGTATACTCAACAGACTTATCCCCCTATAATTTTTGCACTCTCTTTTGTCCCCTTTGCCTTTATACAAAGGAACTATGCATGCTCTCTGCCAATCCCTAGGTACCTTACCCTCTTCTATACATATATTAAATAATTGCACCAACCACTCCAAAACTATATCCCCACCTGCTTTTAACATTTCTATCTTTATCCCATCAATCCCGGCTGCCTTACCCCCTTTCATTTTATCTACTGCCTCACGAACTTCCCCCACACTCACAACTGGCTCTTCCTCACTCCTACAAGATGTTATTCCTCCTTGCCCTATACACGAAATCACAGCTTCCCTATCTTCATCAACATTTAACAGTTCCTCAAAATATTCCCTCCATCTTCCCAATACCTCTAACTCTCCATTTAATAACTCTCCTCTCCTATTTTTAACTGACAAATCCATTTGTTCTCTAGGCTTCCTTAACTTGTTAATCTCACTCCAAAACTTTTTCTTATTTTCAACAAAATTTGTTAACATCTCACCCACTCTCTCATTTGCTCTTTTTACATTGCTTCACCATTCTCTTAACCTCTCTCTTTTTCTCCATATACTCTTCCCTCCTTGCATCACTTCTACTTTGTAAAAACTTCTCATATGCTAACTTTTTCTCCCTTACTACTCTCTTTACATCATCATTCCACCAATCGCTCCTCTTCCTTCCCGCACCCACTTTCCTGTAACCACAAACTTCTGCTGAACACACTAACACTACATTTTTAAACCTACCCCATACCTCTTCGACCCCATTGCCTATGCTCTCATTAGCCCATCTATCCTCCAATAGCTATTTATATCTTTCCCTAACTGCCTCCTCTTTTAGTTTATAAACCTTCACCTCTCTCTTCCCTGATGCTTCTATTCTCCTTGTATCCCATCTACCTTTTACTCTCAGTGTAGCTACAACTAGAAAGTGATCTGATATATCTGTGGCCCCTCTATAAACATGTACATCCTGAAGTCTACTCAACAGTCTTTTATCTACCAATACATAATCCAACAAACTACTGTCATTTCGCCCTACATCATATCTTGTATACTTATTTATCCTCTTTTTCTTAAAATATGTATTACCTATAACTAAACCCCTTTCTATACAAAGTTCAATCAAAGGGCTCCCATTATCATTTACACCTGGCACCCCAAACTTACCTACCACACCCTCTCTAAAAGTTTCTCCCACTTTAGCATTCAGGTCCCCTACCACAATTACTCTCTCACTTGGTTCAAAGGCTCCTATACATTCACTTAACATCTCCCAAATAAATATTAAAATGGCACTTACCTTTATTGAAGAGTATTGATGAGATGAACCAACCCCAGAAATGGATGGTTGTGGGTCACTGGGGATTTTCAGCAATATTTCTGGCATCCTAAGGGTTACTGTATGCTCAAAACCAGTCATCATTGGTTCCATAATTGTTGTTGGAGCCATCACTAGGGAATAATACTCGTTCAGTTAACTAGGAATGAGGTCTTTGTGTTCATGTGGCATGGTGAATAAGGTGTACTAAATATGGCATTCCCACAATGCACTGCAGGGGAACCCCCCAGTTTTTTATATATGTATACTGCACACACTGACTGTACAGACCCATTCTCTCATGTAGGCCTTTGAAGAGTTTCGAGAGTTTCTCTACTCTCTGGGCCCGACCATGGGCCAGGCTCGTCTGGTGCTTGCCTGGTCAACCAGGCTGTTGCAGATGGAGGCCTGCTGCCCCACATATCCATCACAGCCTGGTTGATCCGGCACCTGATAAAGATACTTGTCCAGTTTCCTCTCGAAGACTTCTACACTTGTTCCAGCCGTGTTTCTGATATCTTCTGGTAAGATGTTGAATAGTCTGGGACCCTGCATGTTGATACAGTGTTCCTTTATTGTCCCCACTGCACCCCTGCTCCTCACTGGGTTTATTTTACACCTCCTCCCAAATCTCTCACTCCAGTATGCTGTTATGGCAGTGTGCAAATTTGGGACTAGGCCTTCGAGTACTTTCCAGGTATATTTTATCATGTATCTCTCTCTCTCCTCTGTTCCAATCAGTGCATGTTTAAGACTTGAAGGTGTTCCCAGTAGTTTAGGTGCTTTACTGGCTCAATGTGAGCCGTAAACGATCTTTGTATTTGTTCCAGCTCTGATATTTCTCCTACTTTGAATGGGGCCGTCAGCACTGAGTAATATTCTAAGTGAGGGAGCACTAGTGATTTGAATAGCGTCACCATCAGCATTATTTCCCTTGTTTAGAAAGTTCTCAGTACCCACCCTGTCATCTTCTTGGCTGTCATGATCTTGGTCTTGTTATGGTCTTTAAAAGAAAGGTCATTCTTTCCATCCCTAAGCAGCTGGAATTTATCACCATTGAATGACATGTTCTCCACTGCCCACTGGAAAACCCTGCTTATGTCTTCCTGTAAATTTTCAATGTCGTCTACCATAGTGATTTTCATGCTTATTTTAGCATCATCTGCAAATGATGATACAAGTGTGCTGGGTGTTTTTATGTATGTCTGCTGTGAGGATGAGAAACAGTAGAGGTGCCAGGACAATGCCTTGGGGCACTGAGCTTTTGACCGCACTGATGCTGGATTTTGCCCTGTTCACTACGATTTGTGCTGTGTGTGTTAGGAACCCAAAAATCCATCTGCCTACCTTCCCCGTAATGCCCACAGGCCTCATTTTATGCGCTATCACTCCATGATCGCATTTGTCAAACACCTTTGCAAAATCTGTGTAAATCACATCTGCATTTTGGTCATCTTCCAATGCCTCCATAATTCTGTCATAATGGCTCAGCAGCTGTGACAGGCATAATCATCCCGCTCTAAAATCATGCTGGTTCAGGTTATGCTGGTCCATAAAATTTGTAATCTGCCGTTTCATCACTCTTTCAAATATTTTTATGATGCGAGAAGTTAGGGCTACTGGTCTGTAATTTTTAGCTAGTTCTCTACTACCTCCCTTATGCAAAGGAGCTATGTCTGCACTCTTTAAGGCCTCCGGTATTTCACCTAGATCTAAGCTTTTTTCTCCAAAGAATGCTGAGTGCTCGTGCTAATGGTACTTTACACTTCTTAATAAATAGAGCATTCCATGAATCTGCTCCAGGTGCTGAGTGACAGGGCATGTTGTCCATTTCTTTTTCAAAATCTATGGGATTTGTACTAATGTCAGTTAGTTGGTCTGCATGGCCTTCTTCTGGAGTGCCTACCATGCCTCCACACCAAATTTGAGGCCAGCTAGAATTTATGGATAGAATTATGCAAGGGACCCTGGTGTCAATAATGCAAATCTGTGACAGACACTGAAAGCGTTAACTAGTGATATATTCCTTATAAATGTCTCAAACACAAAATGAACCTAAATTATGCAGAATTCTCTCATTATTCATGGTTTGTAGCTTTGCAGACCTTTAGGAAAATGAGCCCACAGTGAATTTGTACAGACGACTGTATACTATATAATTATATGAATGTTTCTATGGTGGGACCTTGGAATAGTTGCATGTACCAAATACTCTTTTCTCTTGACCCTCATTTGGTCCACTTTGCACTTTTATGCTCTGTGTAGCCCACTGATACTCATCTCTGTTCAGAAACTATGGGGGCCCTTTTTGCAATGTTACACATATTTACTATTTCTCTCCAACAGTCCTGGGCATTCTGTTAAAACTGCAATTATTCAGACTGAATGGACCTTCCTGGCCATTTTCATTTCCTAGTGGTTCTGTCATGCAGCAATATTTGTGTGTCATACTCTGGTATTTCAGCCATGGCCTAGTTCACCAGTGGGCTGCCTTGGCTTTGTTCTGACTCAAACACTTCCATGGATTCTTTCTTCCTACTACTCGCAAGGTTTGGTCACAGACTGGGCCATGGGGGTGTTGACCCCCAAAACCCTTTTCAGGTATACCCAACATGATGACTTGCTGCCTTCTGAATGTTCCTGGGACAGCATCCTCACTTTAATACTCTTTTTTTTTTTTTCCAACAAATCAGCCATTTCCCACTGAGGCAGGGTGACCCAAAAAGAAAGAAAATCCCCAAAAAATACTTTCATCATTCAACACTTTCACCTCACTCATACATAATCAGTCTTTGCAGAGGCACTCAGATACTACAGTTTAGAAGTCCCTCCAAGGAGTCAATATCCCAAACCCCTCCTTTAAAGTGTAGGCACTGTACTTCCCATTTCCAGGACTCAAGTCCAGCTAACTGGTTTCCCTAAATCCCTTCACTAAATATTACCCTGCTCACACTCCAACAGCTTGTCCAGTCCCAAAAACCATTTGTCTCCATTCACTCCTAACAAGCTCTCACACGCTTGCTGGAAGTCCAAGCCCCTCGCCAAGTTAGCCAATGGTGAATCAGCCAATTTTGTAATGTCACTATGGCCTTTTCTTGGACATGTTGCACTGTTTCTTCATGCCTTACTTCATGAGCAATTTAGGTTCCAGATTTTTTATAATTTATATTTTTATTGACCTTAAGATGAGGGGATGCTACTCTAATTTCTCATGAAAAAATAATTGTGCTATGGCCAAGAATATCCAATAATAAAATAGGTGAAATATAGACTATTCTTTTATACTGTAGTACAGTACTACATACATAAAAATCTATCAGTTTTATATCATATAAGTGTGTGAAGCATTATTGAAGTGATCCCTGCATACTGAATAAGAAATAGCATTAAAAAGTTACCAAAAGTCATCAGTACAACAGTGTGCATGCACATGTTGGGGGAAGAACCAGATTAGAATTTAGTAAGAAGTACAATGCCTTCCACTTTAAACATCAAATGGGGAAATTTTAATTTTAGTTTGGAGGGATATGTTGTGTATCTTTATACATATATGCTTCTAAACTGTCGTTTTCTGAGCACCTCTGCAAAAACAGTGATAATGTGTGAGTGTGGTGAAAGTGTTGAATGATGAAAGTATTTTCTTTTTGGGGATTTTCTTTCTTTTTTGGGTCACCCTGCCTCGGTGGGAGACGGCCAATTTGTTGAAAAAAAAAAAAATCACTAAACCACATTACATTATCTGTTTTCTTATTGACAGTACCTAGGGAGAAAGTAATGGTGCTTATGTTTCACTCTTTGAGATACTTTGCCTCATGACCAGGTCTCAGACAAAATCTCAAACTGGAAAGGAAACATTACATAAATAAGAATATGAAATATATGGAGAGAAATGATAGAAATGGCAGAAAAACTTTTAAAGTCAGCACTATCACATTTTACTGGAAATTGCCTTTTAATGACATAGATGTGTACAATACTGAACTTTGCATATTCATAACACTATGGTTGTAGAAAAGATTATGTCTAAACTACAATATGATCATATAGTTCAGTACTACCTATCTTCCAAGGAAAAAAGTGCACTTTTAAACAAATGAAAGATACAAAATGAAGTATCATCATTTAGTAAATGCTGTTGGTCTAAAACTGTCATAACTGACTAGTCTATGTATTTTTTCTGGTGCATTTTTGAGAACACTGTTTTTTTTTTTCTTTAACATGCCAGCCGTTTCCCACCGAGGCAGGATGACCCAAAAAAGAAACATTTTCACCATCATTCACGCAATCATTGCAAAGACAGTGATTATATGTGAATAATGGTGAAAGTGTTTCTTTCTCTTTAGATCACCCTGCCTCGAAGGGAGAGAGCCGGCGTGTTAAAAATAATAATAATAATAATAATAAAAATATGTACATTATGTCAGGTTAACATAAATTACCAAATTTTAATAGTAACCAAACAAAAATGGGGAAATCTGATTATAATATGCTACGTATATGCATATAACAGTATCCAGGAAAAAGCTCTGATAAAATGCTTGATGAAGGAGAATGTTACAGAACAACTATCTTCATTTGTGAATCTTGCTTTATGCACGTTATGAGGATAATTTGGGTGATGAGGGGAGTTACTACACAAGGTGGGAATTTCAAATCTTCAGTGAGGGAGCATGACACTGTTCTTGGACATTTCTAAATTAGTTGAAATATGTCCAGCTTAACTGGTTTTACTCAAATTCTAATTGCACTGCATATGTTAAAACAGCCAATTGTTATAATCTACAAAAAAAAAAAAAGCACAGTATCTTCACCTAAAATTAATTTAACTTGAAAATGAAAGGTAATTTGTAAAATAAATTTCACCGTTTTACAAGTTTTTAAATTTCAGCACTAAGAATTTTAACATACCAATCATTTTTAAGAACCCTTTTCAAGCATATTTTTTATTCTACATAGAAAAATAACTGAACAATATCATAAGGTGACATGTAGTGAGAAAGACACTACAGTTGCAGTGTACTTTTTATCACAACATTTCATCCAGGACTGGATTTTATCGATTTTATCAAGTATAGGACAGCATTTGCTGGCACATAAAGCCCCCCCCCCCCCCCAAAAAAAAAAAAAATGTCTTAGAAAATTACCCCTTGCCTTACATGCTCAAGGTCAGAAACAAGGGTAGGCTTTGCATTACTGGCAAATGGTGGTTTCAGTGTTGCAGTACTGGTAAACTGAACTTCAAACAACCCTTTTACAAAACTTTCCCAGATTACTCTAGAGTGATTAGTAACTATTATAAACGGCCGACGTGTTAAAAAAAAAAAAAAAAAAGTAGTCATGTTTGCTTTGGTGGTTGGTGGTGGTGAAGCGGACAACAAACAGGCTACACAAGCAGGAGCTTGTTGGAGTAAGACCAATTCAGTCCATAAAACCATTTAACTTTTCTTCTTTTCCTATCAACAAACCGGTCGTATCCCACCGAAGCAGGGTGGCCCAAAAAGAAAAATGAAAGTTTTTCTTTTTAACTTTAGTAATATATACAGGAGAAGGGGTTACTTACAGTGGAATATTTGTTTCAATGAGAGGGGCATGAAGTAGCATACAACACAATATCTATATGTTTTAGGACAAATATGATTATTGATTTACTGTTGTGATACTTCAATATCCTCACCTTTAAACAATAAAAATAGCTTCATTTTAAGACAAAAATATTTTTTCCCTATTTCCTCAAGTTTTGTGAATTTAATAAAAACTCCTTAAGTTATAGTATGTTTGTCCTAATGTTTTTTGATCGCACTAACCATATCCCACAGAGGCAGGGTGACCTAAAAAAAAATGAAAGTCTCTCTCTTACAACATGCATGGCTTGTACCAAAATGTTTTAACTAAAAATCTGATCTTGACAGCATCACAGTTTGTGCCACCATATTTGTTTACTCCAGTACTGATGGGACCTAGTGTTAGTCATGATTGCTTACCAACTTACTAGGCCAAGCAAGCACTGCAATTTTTCCCCCAGAAAATGCCTGCCAAAACTGAGGTGTACCTTGTATGCTTGCAAGTCTTACAGCCCGGAAAATACAGTATTCGATTAAAGTCGAGTCCTGGATGAAGCATAACGCAGGTTTCAAAACAAAAATAATCTTACAAAATTTAAAACAACCAAAAGACTTGTATATTGTGTTGCATCTGTAAAAGATGTATAAAGCACCCATACAAAACTATAATATTCAAAGTTTTTTTTAACACACTGGCTGTCTCCCACCAAGGCAGGGTGGCCCAAAAAAATAAGAAAATTTTTTTCTTTTTACATTTAGCAATATACACAGGAGTAGGGGTTACTAGCCTCTTGCTCCTGTCATTTTAGTTGCCTCTTATGACATCCATGGCTTACGAAGGAAGGATTTTTTTTCCCACTTCTTTTATTCTAAAAAAATAAAGTATGCAATGACTGAACAAATATTTATCAAATCAACCTTAAGCTAGGATAGTAGCAAAATAATAAATGTTCCCTAGCTGTCAGTTAAATATACACTCCCAGGGATTTAGAATGTTGTACACATAATGAAATTACCTGAATTCACTCCTCAGTGTCACGTTTTTCTGCTAAATTGATTTGAAGGAGCATTCTAAAATTTACTTAATATTCGACCTATACAGTATACTGTGATAACTTTTATACAATATACAACAAACTTACTTGTGGAACTGAAGATAACATTTTAACTCCAAAATATACAAATCACAACACTAGTAGAAAATTCCACAAGAGTAACTTGGCTGCAGCACGAGTCACGAACACATCACACGTACACACTTCATTAGTCAGGCTCCTGAATAATGTGCCCATACCACATTTTCCTTGCTTTTTTGTAAGGAATATTGTATTAGGTCACAATACCAATAAACTGGCAACCTAAGACATTCTTCTAATTAATCTTCCTTTTCCTTCTCTTCTAAGGCCCTTATTCTCTCTAGTATTGGTGGATGTGAGTGATGCCAAGCAGAGTACAGTGGGTCATACACTGGAAATCCTAAATTGTCTTCATTAAGCTTTATCAAAGCAGATTTCAGATTCACTGAGTGGCCTAATTTCTTGGCAAAACTATCTGCTTGAAACTCATTGTAGCGGCTAAACATCGTCAAAAGGAACTGCAAAATCTGAAGGGAAAAAAAAACACATTGATAAATCTTAAATCTTCATTTAATTTAACCTTTTCAGGGTCGAGACCCCTGATCTCAAACTTGCTCTCAGAGTCAAAGAATTAAAAAAAAAAAATTATTTTATCTTATGAAATGATACAGATTTTTTTTTCTGAAGATAATGAAATCAAAAGTACGAAATTTGATGGAAAACTTACAGAATTATGCTCTCACAAAGTTAGCAGTCTCGGCAATACTTACACGCCGGCGACCTCACCCATTTTGCACCCTATTTTTGGCCAATTCCTTTGTTCCAGTCGACCAAACTCATAGCTATTTCATTAGTATTCCTTCTATTCTATTGACTGAGTACAAGAAACCACCCATTTACCTATTTCAACTATTCTAAAAAGTAATCAGAAATCAGTAATTTGGCCAATTTCACACAAAATTAAAAAATTGCCAATTTAAAAATAGGGTTCAGAATAAACAATACAGACATTCTTGGTACTAAAAAATCTTTTCCTCTGTTCCTCAGTCATGTCTCCATTTTGAATTTTTATTCACACAAAAAAATAGAAAAATTTACTGTTATGCAGACTACTACATTATTGTAATAATTGTATAAATAATGTCAGTGCATTCCTAAATGTGTATTAGACTGGTAAGCTGGACATGTATTGGACAAATGATGTCGTGTACTCTGGAATATTGGCAAAAATCGAACATTTCTGCTACTTTGAGCTCAATTTCGAGCTACTTTCAGTCCTGAAACTAATCAAAATCATATCTTTCTGTAAGATATCTTCAAGTCTATCAAATGAGACCAAGAATCCAAGAAAACAACCATAAAAACCATATGAAAATACACCACAAAGTCACTGTTTTAAATAAAAAACAATGTCACAGTTGTTTTCTTCATTATACACTGCATGCTGCAGGATTTTTGTTTATATGGTGCATACTTACCACACAGACCTATTCTCTCATATTTAGGCCCAAATTTACTGCTTACAGTTTATCTGAGGGAGCTGAGCTCATGGCATTGTACTACGAGACCAACACCGGCTTCAAAGCCATTATATAATGGGACTAACACCAAAAGGGTAAATGACTAAAAAATATTTTAACTTATCTCTTGTTTAACCAAAAATAGTCAACATGTCTTCCTGTATTTCCAAGAATTGAAAGAAATGCAGTATTAAGGAAATGGCATCAAACATCATTTAATACTTTTTTTTTTTTAACAAGTCGTCTCATACCTAGGCAGGGTGACCTAAAAAGAAGAAATGTAAAGTTTTTTTTTGGTAACAAATCGGCCATCTCCCACCAAAGTAAGGTGACCTAAATATAAGTACAAAAGTTTTTTTTTTTTTACATTTAGTAATCTATACAGAAGGGATCACTAGACTCTTGTTCCTGGCACTTTAGTCGCCTCTTACAGCACCCATGGCTTACGGAGCAAGGATTCTTTCCTACTTCCTCATGGAGAATACTCTAATTAACTTACATAAATTTATCCAAATACAGTGGTACCTTGTGTTATGAACTTAATTCGTTCCAGAAGGCTATTCGAGTGCCGATACCAAACGAATTTGTTCCCATAAGGAATAATGTAAATTAGATTAGTCCGTTTCAGACCCCCAAAAATACTTGCAAAAGCACTTGCATAAATACACTTACATAACTGTTCGAGTTGGGAGTTGTTCGAAACTCGAGGTACTGCTGTATTAATCTTTTCACGTTACCACTCACAGAAAAGGGTGTTAACACATTTTCCCTACTGAGAAAGCCGTTTATATCCATCTATGACTGACATGGACTGCAAACCATAACTAAGAAATTATGCTAAAAGTTTCAAGAAAAGTGTACTGTATTTATAATTAAAACCAAGCTTTCTTACGTTGTAGAGATATTTCAAGGAAGTTAATGCCCATGTATAAAAAAATTACAATATAAAAAGCATTGTTACCCCAAAACAGTTTTAATAAGGTAATGTATATCACTAAGCACCATACCAATTGTATAAATATTTTACTATACATGTATTATTGTTAGGTAGTAGGTTGGTAGACAGCAACCGCCCAGGGAGGTACTACCGTCCTGCCAAGTGAGTGTAAAACGGAAACCTGTAATTGTTTTACATGATGGTAGGATTGCTAGTGTCTTTTTTCTGTCTCAAACATACATGATTTCAGGTACATCTTGCTACTTCTACTTACACTTAGGTCACACTACACATGCATGTACAAGCATATACAGTGGTCCCTCAATAATCGTCCATAATCCGTTCCTGGAAGTGGGACTATTATCGAAATGGACGATTTTCGAATCAATTTTCCCCATAAGAAATAATGTAAATCCAATTAATTCGTTCCAGACACCCAGAAGTATCAACAACAATTTTTTTTTTACCTAAAAGATAGATTTACATGCACAAAAGAATGAACATTCAACATGACAGTTACCTTTATTGAAGGCTGTTGTTGTTGTTAGGTAAGACACATATGCAACAGTTAGGTATCTTTATTTTGATGAAACGTTTCGCCTACACAGTAGGCTTCTTCAGTCGAGTACAGAAAAGTTGATAGAAGCAGAAGATACTTGAAGACGATGTAATCAGTCCATCACCCTTAAAGTTTTGAGGTGGTCAGTCCCTCAGTCTGGAGAAGAGCATATGTGTCTTACCTAACAATCTGTCGGTATTTTATACCATTTTAATGTTCAAGGCTGTTGTTGATGAATGGAAGACAGGGAGGAGGAGAGAGGGAAGAGAGGTTATTTGGAAGGGAAATCCCCCTCCATAAGGACTCTAGGGCACTAATAAAATGTATAAATGAACATTGGTAATAGGAGTAGTTGATGAGTGGAACGGTCTGCCTAGTAGGGTGATCGAAGCTAATACATTGGGTAGTTTCAAATTTAGGTTGGATAAATACACAAGAGAGAGCGGTTGGATTTGAGTCGGACTTGCACCTGAGCTTATTGCTTGGGTAGCATTTGTTCTGTTAGTGGGTTGGATTTGTGAAGGACCGGCCTAGTATGGGCCAACAGGCTTATTGCAGTGTTCCTCCTTTCCAATGTTCTAAAAGCTATGGCTTGGGTAATTTCAAATTTAGGTTGGATAAATACATGAGTGAAAGGGGTTGGATTTGAGTCGGACTTGCACCTGAGTTTATTGCTTGGGTAGCATTTGTTCTATTAGTGGGTTGGATTTGTGAAGGACCAGCCTAGTATGGGCCAGCAGGCCTGTTCCAGTGTTCCTACTTTCTTAAGTTCTTATTTAACATCACACTTACCAGTAGGGTGATCGAGGCTAGGACCTTGGGTAGCTTTAAGAGGAGATTGGACAAATATACGAGTTGGAAGAGCTGAGTTTGATTTGTGTCATTGAGTACGGGAGTAAATTCTTGGGTAGCTTTGGGTGGAGGTCATTTTGATAAGGACCTGCCTTGTATGGGCCAGTAGACCTGCAGTGTTCTTCCATTATGTTCTCATTGGCTATTTGTTTGTGTGAAGGAGGGATGGCAAGTTTATTGTTGAATATGACACTAATATCAACTCTATGGCTTATTTATCTATCGTAATTCAACTAATATGACATAATAAACAATATTAATAACATAGAAACATGGAATATACTCTAGAATGAATAAAATAAGTCATTACGTATGTCACGAGAGGTGTTGTGTTGTGTTGTTGTTGGGTATATAAGGGCCACTGAGTGTAAGCTGTCCATAATGGTGGTAAAGCAGCAGCTGAGGCGGCGGTGGTTTTTGTAGCCCTATATAACTCCAACAACATTGGAGAAGTTGGTAGAATCGCTGAATCACTAAAGAAGGAACCCTCTACCACCATCACTACTACCTTCTACCACCAAAGAAAACTTGTAGTGCCAGCCCTTTGGTAAAGAATGTGAGAAACACATAATTTATGAAAAAGTTTGTAGAAAAATACAAAGATGGTGGTGGTAGAGTGGAAGCAGTTGTGATAGTGGTTGATGAACATAAGAAAGGAGGATCACTGCAGCAGGCCTGTTGGCCCATGCTCGGCAGGTCCTTTACAATTCATCCCACTAATGAAACATTTTCCCAACCCAGTCCTCAATGCTACCCAACTCTATCCACTCATTTTGGACTTGCAAATAAGTGGATAGAGTTATCAGAGCTTATTTCTTGGGCAGCATTGAGGACTGGGTTGGGAAAATGTTTCGTTTGTGGGATGAATTGTAAAGGACCTGCCGAGCATGGGTCAACAGGCCTGCTGCAGTGATCCTCCTTACTTATGTTCATCAACCACTATCACAACTGCTTCCACTCTACCACCACCATCTTTGTATTTTTCTACAAACTTTTTCATAAATTGTGTTTTTCTCACATTCTTTACCAAAGGGCTGGCACTAGAAGCTTTATTTGGAGCCATGGTAGCTTATTTAGCACTTGCAAGCACTAAAATCAATGGAATATTATGAAATATTTCATAGGAGCATGTGAGGGGACCGTCACTGGTAAACAATGGCACACTGGCTGGGAAGGAAAGGCCGAGGCGGCTCAGAGCATGAGTACGCGTCCGGAACGAAGGACTATTAGGACTATTAGCGAGTTACCAGACCATTTGCGAGCCAATATTTTGACGAAAAAACAGGACTATTTCCGAAATGGACGACTTTCAGGCCGGACAATTATTTAGGGACCACTGTATATACACACCCCTCTGGATTTTCTGCTGTTTTCTTTCTAGTTCTTGTTCTTGTTTATTTCCTCTTATTTCCATGGGGAAGTGGAACAGAATTCTTCCTCCGTAAGCCATGCGTGTTGTAAGAGGCAACTAAAATGCTGGAGGCAAGGGGCTAGTAACCCCTTCTCTTGTATAAATTGCTAAATTTAAAAAGAGAAATTTTCGTTTTTCTTTTTGGGCCACCCTGCCTTGGTGGGATATGGCCAGTTTGTTGAAGAAAAAAAAATGTATTATTGTATTTAATAACCACTGTTTGCCTGTACAATATATCAACACATATGTGTAATATGTTACTATTTTATTATGTATTGTACTACTACAACACACAATAAAATGGCAGAGTTTCATAACTCAACAAGCTTATCAATCACTTCGTTTTTTCAAAATTAGTACAGTATTCCTTTTGGGTGCCATGGTTAACCCTTGTAAGCCATACTAGTTAAACTTGTAAGCCATACTAGTACGGCTTACAAGTTTAGTTTAATATGTTTATTATGCACCCCATACCCATCCTGTGGGCAGTAGTCAAAAGATTACAGAGGTACATAATGGGTTCAGGGACTGGGCCTCAAAGTTTTGATAGCTGAGCAAGTTACAGAGGTAATGAATTCACAATTTACAAAGGTAATGAACTCACAATTTACAAAGGTAATGAACTCCAGGTAGGTCTAGTCACAATCATGACAAGTTACAAAGGTATTTACAGATTACAGAGGTACACAATGGGTCCAGGGACCAGGCCCCAAAGTTTTGATGGCTGAACTAGGTACAAGGTAATGAACTCACAAGTTACAAAGGTAATGAATACTGTAAGAATGGTTACTTACGTTTATACATGGCTACAATCATGAACAAACTTTAGAGTAATGAGCAATTCACACTTCCACACCCGGTCACAACTGTAGTGAGTTATTGGTGCAAATATTGATTGTTGAGTCACACACACACACACACACACATACAAATTCATAAACACACACACACACACGCACACACACACGCGCACACACACACACATACAAATTCATACACACACACACACACACACACAGGAGCTTGGACTCGACCCCTGCAATCTCAACTAGGTGAGTGCACACACACACACACACACACACACACACACACACACACAAACACACACACACACACACACACAACACAAACACACACACACACACACAACACAAACACACACATGTGGTAATGCTTTATTTACAGCTAGAAAAGTCAGGGTATTTCTCCAGAATGGTCTGTAATATACCACTGTGGATAAAATACTTAGCCATTTCTTGAACACTTCTGAGTGAGTTGTTTCTAAATTCATTAATTTTAATCGCACTCCCAGTACATAATGACGCAGGGTGTGACAATAGTCCATCTGGCAAAGTTTACATTTCGTTTGGTCTACATCTGGTGGTGGTGATTTAACCTGCCAAAGATACTTGTAACCCAGCCGGAGCCGGGCGGTAGTGACATCCAAGAGTCTGCTTATTTTGTTGGATGCACCATAGACATGTGGCTCCTCCTGCATGATAGAATGATGATAGATGGACTCACTGGTGTCAATCTCCCTGAGCCTAAGTCCATAAAATTCAGTTGAAGTTCTTTTCGTATTATTGTTCTCAAACTATTACCTGACAAGCCAAGATTGTAATCTACTCCCTCTTTGAAAGCATACAGCTTAGCCAATTTATCAGTTCTATCATGCATCTGAAGACCAATGTGAGATGGAATCCACAGCATGTGCACTCTGACTCCACTGTCCACAATCCTACCATACCTGTGTCTGGCTTCTGACACAAGCATGCCACAATTTATGCTTAATGAGTTGAGAGCATTTATGGATGACAGAGAATCAGTTACAATTAAACTGTCAATCTTTGATACATAGATGCATTTCAGTGCAAGGAGTATGGCAAACAGTTCTGTCTGAAGGGTAGAGGCCCAATTATTGATGCGTGCTCCAATTTCTTTAAGAGAGCCATCACTCTGTACGACAACAGCAGCACTACCAGCTGCACCAGTGGATTGGTGAACAGAACCATCAGCGTAAATAATTTGCAAGAGTGTGTGCTGTGTGACTAAGTTATCAGTACAGCTTAAGGCCTCATGTTTGGCTTCAAGGCGAAGTTTTGGTTGTGATTTAAGAAGTAGTTGGGGGGAAATGGAGGAATGGTAGTTTGGAATGGGGTAATATTCCATGGAGCGGAGAAGTGCCGCTGTTGCCTTACTTGACATAGATCATGTATCTGATTCATGCGGAGGTCGGTTCCAGTTTTTTTCGATCCATCTGGAGGAGTGTTCACCAGTGCTGAGGAAAGTTTGGAGGGTTTCTGTGTAGGAGTTTGAATGAGCTTGCCTGAGCATATTAACCCCAATTAGGATATTTCTTTCAGTAACACGATCTCTGATGCTTGGAATATCAAGTTCTTTTTGCATATTTAAAATTTTGGCAGTACGAGGGCATCCTAAAATGATCCTCATTGCTTCGTTCTGCAGTTTTTCCAGCCCTCCAAGCTTCCAGTCAGACACAAGAGCAAGTAGTGGCGCAGCATAATCAACCAATGATCTAATATAAGCAAGATACATCATTTTCACAATTTTAACATTAGCACCATACCTGGGGTGAAGCCCTGCCACAACTCTAAGTGCTCTTAGTCTTTCTTTGTATTGGCGACAAAGTCTTGTTACAACAGGTCCAAGTAGTGGAACCTCAAAGCCTAGATACCTGTATCTGCTTACATATTCTAGAAGAGACCCATCATGCAATTGGATCTGACGAACTGTGCCTCTCTGTCGAGGAGGACGCTTAGACCCAGGGTTTTTGACGTACTAGTACACCTAAATTCTAGAGTCCTCAAATCTAGTGGGAGAAAGCTGGTAGGCCTACATATGAAAGAATGGGTCTATGTGGTCAGTGTGCACAGTATAAAAAAAAATCCTGCAGCACAAAGTGCATAATGAGAAAAAAAACTGATCTTTTTTTGGAATAAAACAGCGACTTTGCACTGTATTTTTGTATGGTATTTATTGTTGTATTCTAGTTTTCTTGGTCTCAGTTTATAGAATAGAAGACCTATTACAGAAATTGAGATGATTTTGACTGGTTTTACAATGAAAAGTACCTTGAAATTGAGCTCAAAGTAGCAGAAATGTTCGATTTTTACCAAAGTTCAAAAGTAAACAAATCATGCCAAGTGTCCAATACACGTCAACTGGATTTAAGGATTAAGACGACGGGAGCAGTCGTGAGATGGGAAGGAAGAAGGATAAGGAAGGATGGAAATAACTGGAAAAGGATGGGAAGGAGAGGAAGAGGAGGAATCAAGGCAAGTGGCCTAACCACTTTGGGATATGTGGTACCGAAGTACTGGAGGCGTAGACGGAGAGGCTTGAATGATGTCGTTGCTTGGTTCTCTAGGAGAGGATGGTGAAGGCAGCGGCGGGAGCTGAGACTGTCAGTAGGCAGCAAGCAGGACGAGTTATTTTTTCGCCAATGCGGTTATCAATGTGTGGAATTTTGTTTTAGAGAGTTGTATCACACCTATGGGAGCTCTGTAGAAGAGTTCGTTGGTTAGGAGTTGGTGGATTATCTGTTCGACTTTAGAGTATGGCGTTTCGTCGGTGGTGTACGTTGCAGTTTTGTCTTCGAGATGTTGGGCGAGTTCTAGGCGATCCATTGGATTGGGGCAATGCTTCATGGTGTAGAACACGAGTCCTCTGTGTTTAGCCCATAGTGTTCCAGGTAATCGACGTGGTCGAATTGGAGAAGGCGGTGGTGAAGTTGAGGAAGGTGGTGGTGCTTCGTTTTCAGCTTCAGTAGGCAAATTAGATGTTTCTGGTGGCAAGGCTTCTGACTGGTTGGATTCAGTAAGGGGTGGCGGCGGTGGAGGCTTCTCATTGGTCGTTGTTGGATTGACGTCACTAGTTGGTGGTGTTGATGGAACTTCTGCAGAAGAGTTGGTGATTAAGTCTTTGGTGAATTTGAGAATTTCTTCAGAAGGTGGAGATGCTGGAAATGTAAATGATGGCATGTTATTTAATGCAAATAACTCGTTGATGGTAGAGTTAAAGGATCCAGGAACAGCCATGTTTTGCATGTGAGCGTATAGTAGACAATAGTGAATCTTCGTTACGTCACATGTTGGAGGAGTGATGGTGGTGGAGGCGGGCTGAGTAGATGCTTGAAGTAATTTTGTAGTGTCTGCTTGCAACTTTGCAATTGCAGCATACATTGGTGTGTGGTTGGTAGATTTTTTCTTTGTTGCATCTTGTTGTTTCTTCATAATATCCTTTCTTGTAGAACATTTTGCCGCCAATGTATGGTGATCATTACTTTTACAGTTTAAACATGCTGGTTGTGTTGGAGCAGCAGCAGTACAGGAACTGAAGGTGTGTCCCTCACTACCACATGTAGTGCAGAACTTCTTGTCTTTTACTGGACATGCTTTGGTGGTGTGAAGATAAGAATAACAGTTCCAGCAATGTTGGATGTAGTGGTATCTTTCTGCTTCTATGTATGTGGGACTGATGTAGTAGTAGTAAACAGCAAGACCTTCGTTCAGAGCAGTGGCAGCCATGTTCATGTCGGTAAAGGTGACCTTGAGCATAGACGATGCATTCGGGATTTTGGTAATGCTGTCAACAGTAGCCCAAGTATTTTGAGTTTCAATAGATGACTTGAGTTCAGCAATTGTTTGAGAAGTCAGAATCTTGTCCAGTTTTTTCAGGAATACTGATTTTCTTGCCCTGAGGGCAGGAGAGGATGTAACAGTAAATCCTTGAGCAGTAAGAGTAGTGGTGGCTTCTGTAGTGAGTAACTTCTCTGCTTCAGCATAATCGTGACATACAACAATGAGTGCTTCTTTGAGTGTCAGAATAGCGTTGAATTTAACATGCAATGCTCCCTGCACAACAGTTGCAAGAGCAAGCTTCATTGAATCATCAACGGTACCACTGTTTGGCTTGATCTTTACACGATTTGCGTAGCTCATCGTGCAAGTAAAGGTTCCCCTCCCCAACGGGGATCGTAGGGAGACTGAGTAAGTAAGGAGAGCTGCTATGACCTGCCGAGGCGAGAGTCAAGAGCAGACTCTGTGTCTGTGTGTGTCACACAGACACAGAGTCAACTGGCGAGTCTAATATTCTTTCGCAAGTGCGCCAATATTATTTATACCATTTTTTACACTAATGCAGTAGTCTGCATAACAGTAAATCTATTTTTTGTGAGAATAAAAATTCAAAGTGGAACGCAAAAGAATGTAAGAAGGGCCTCGAAACGTGACTAATGAACAGAGGAAATGTCATTTTAGTGCCAGGAATGTCTTTCTTGTTTATTCTGGACCCTATTCGGAAATTGGCATCTTTTGAAATTTGTGTGAAATTGGCAAAATTGCTAAATTCTACCACTGTACTGGATAGTTGAAATTGGTAAATGGGTGGTTTTCTGCACTCATTTGATAGAAAAAAATGGAGTTCTAGTGAAATATTCATGTTTTTTGTCGACTAGTACAGTGGAATTGGCCAAAAATGGGGCTCAAAGTGGGAAAAATCGCCAATGCGTAAACATCACCGAGACTGCTAACTTCGCGAGAGCATAATTCCGTAAGTTTCCCATCAAATTTCATACTTTTGGTGTCTTTATGATCGGGAAAAGATTCTCTGTCTTTTCATGAGAATTTTTTTTTTTTAATTTGGCCGACCCTGAGAACGAGTCTTGGAGAGGGCCTATTGACCCTCAAAGGGTTAATATCCAAATAAGATGGGGTGATGAAAAGATAAAAAAAATACACCGACAAACATGAGAGAGTATGGCATGGGACCCCAGAAGGTAAATGACCATTTGTGTGGGTAGTTACATCAATGGCATTGCCCTGGGTGTGAAAGGGAAATATCCTCCCTCGCAATAAAGTGACTTTTAACCTGTGACTTACGGTAAGAGCTAATGAAAATGTAAATTACTATTGCATGCACTCAGTGGCATATGGTGGGATATTATTACAGGGTGTGCACTGTGCATTATATAACTAGCTGTGGAGTATGCAGTGCTATCTTAGAACAACTGTCACAATATTTCATATTAGGAGACAGAAAAATTAGTTCCTCAGTGTGATCCATGATTATATTAATGAGTGAGCTTAATATTTAAGATGAATTTACCATCTTTGGTGGGTGTGCGGTGTTCACCTAGCGCACACACACAATATATGCCCAGTGTGAATTATGACTACTGTGTTAACTAACATGCCAAGGTTATACCTGTAAAGTAAAAGGACACAAGTGCAACTAATGTGACATTTTATTGTGGCAACGTTTTGCTCTCCAGGAGCTTTGTCATGACAAAGCTCCTGGAGAGCGAAATGTTGCCACAATAAAGTGTCACATTAGTTGCACTTGTGTCCTTTTACTTTACATATTGTCGGTAATTCTACCAACATTATTACAAGGTTATACCTCTGTACATACATAGACTATTTAAATCTTAAATTTAGGGAATACTGTATCCCTCACTGGTGGCAGACAAGTCACATGCAACATCATGTAGTCAATAAGCTTTTGATCCAATAAGCCAACCAACAAACCAAACTGTAACATGATGATTTTAAAAGATTTTTGAAAAACGAGAACAAGATCTGCCCTAACCAGAAAAAGTAACTTGGTACCGTTTCCACCTGAGAGAACAGTGCAGGCTTTGAGAATGTGTGCAATAATTTACATATTCACTTATTAGCTATTACTCCAGAAATCCAGACATGAGACCCCCAAAACAGGCTTCTTAAAATAGCCACTGAGTTATGGTGCCTAATTATAACACAAATCTTTATTTTATTATTCACACTTGTTGAAAGTTTTGGATCAATGTAAAGAGGCATTTTTATATTGACACTGAAGTTAAAACATGAGAGCAAGAGCTAGAGATCACCCCTGCAAACTTAAATAAGTAATTACACAGAAACCAGAGGCTGAAAAAACTAAAGTAACATACCTCACTTATGAAAGCATACCTATGGTAAATTATGTCCAACAAGAGACTCGCCACCCAATTTGCTTACCTAAATTACCACATTTATATACTAGTTATCAATGATATAAAAAAAAAAGTACTGTGCCTCTCATTTTTTTATTATTTTTTTATTATCACACTGGCCGATTCCCACCAAGGCAGGGTGGCCCGAAAAAGAAAAACTTTCACCATCATTCACTCCATCACTGTCTTGCCAGAAGGGTGCTTTACACTACAGTTTTTAAACTGCAACATTAACACCCCTCCTTCAGAGTGCAGGCACTGTACTTCCCATCTCCAGGACTCAAGTCCGGCCTGCCGGTTTCCCTGAACCCCTTCATAAATGTTACTTTGCTCACACTCCAACAGCACGTCAAGTATTAAAAACTATTTGTCTCCATTCACTCCTATCAAACACGCTCATGCATACCTGCTGGAAGTCCAAGCCCCTAGCACACAAAACCTCCTTTACCCCCTCTCTCCAACCTTTCCTAGGCCGACCCCTACCCCGCCTTCCTTCCACTACAGACTGATACACTCTTGAAGTCATTCTGTTTCGCTCCATTCTCTCTACATGTCCGAACCACCTCAACAACCCTTCCTCAGCCCTCTGGACAACAGTTTTGGTAATCCCGCACCTCCTCCTAACTTCCAAACTACGAATTCTCTGCATTATATTCACACCACACATTGCCCTCAGACATGACATCTCCACTGCCTCCAGCCTTCTCCTCGCTGCAACATTCATCACCCATGCTTCACACCCATATAAGAGCGTTGGTAAAACTATACTCTCATACATTCCCCTCTTTGCCTCCAAGGACAAAGTTCTTTGTCTCCACAGACTCCTAAGTGCACCACTCACTCTTTTTCCCTCATCAATTCTATGATTCACCTCATCTTTCATAGACCCATCCGCTGACACGTCCACTCCCAAATATCTGAATACATTCACCTCCTCCATACTCTCTCCCTCCAATCTGATATTCAATCTTTCATCACCTAATCTTTTTGTTATCCTCATAACCTTACTCTTTCCTGTATTCACCTTTAATTTTCTTCTTTTGCACACCCTACCAAATTCATCCACCAATCTCTGCAACTTCTCTTCAGAATCTCCCAAGAGCACAGTGTCATCAGCAAAGAGCAGCTGTGACAACTCCCACTTTGTGTGTGATTCTTATCTTTTAACTCCACGCCTCTTGTCAAGACCCTCGCATTTACTTCTCTTACAACCCCATCTATAAATATATTAAACAACCACGGTGACATCACACATCCTTGTCTAAGGCCTACTTTTACTGGGAAATAATTTCCCTCTTTCCTACATACTCTAACTTGAGCCTCACTATCCTCGTAAAAACTCTTCACTGCTTTCAGTAACCTACCTCCTACACCATACACTTGCAACATCTGCCACATTGCCCCCCTATCCACCCTGTCATACGCCTTTTCCAAATCCATAAATGCCACAAAGACCTCTTTAGCCTTATCTAAATACTGTTCACTTATATGTTTCACTGTAAACACCTGGTCCACACACCCCTACCTTTCCTAAAGCCTCCTTGTTCATCTGCTATCCTATTCTCCGTCTTACTCTTAATTCTTTCAATAATAACTCTACCATACACTTTACCAGGTATACTCAGCAGACTTATCCCCCTATAATTTTTGCACTCTCTTTTATCCCCTTTGCCTTTATACAAAGGAACTATGCATGCTCTCTGCCAATCCCTAGGTACCTTACCCTCTTCCATACATTTATTAAATAATTGCACCAACCACTCCAAAACTATATCCCCACCTGCTTTTAACATTTCTATCTTTATCCCATCAATCCCGGCTGCCTTACCCCCTTTCATTTTATCTACTGCCTCACGAACTTCCCCCACACTCACAATGGCTCTTCCTCACTCCTACAAGATGTTATTCCTCCTTGCCCTATACACGAAATCACAGCTTCCCTATCTTCATCAACATTTAACAATTCCTCAAAATATTCCCTCCATCTTCCCAATACCTCTAACTCTCCATTTAATAACTCTCCTCTCCTATTTTTAACTGACAAATCCATTTGTTCTCTAGGCTTTCTTAACTTGTTAATCTCACTCCAAAACTTTTTCTTATTTTCAACAAAATTTGTTGATAACATCTCACCCACTCTCTCATTTGCTCTCTTTTTACATTGCTTCACCACTCTCTTAACCTCTCTCTTTTTCTCCATATACTCTTCCCTCCTTGCATCACTTCTACTTTGTAAAAACTTCTCATATGCTAACTTTTTCTCCCTTACTACTCTCTTTACATCATCATTCCACCAATCGCTCCTCTTCCCTCCCGCACCCACTTTCCTGTAACCACAAACTTCTGCTGAACACTCTAACACTACATTTTTAAACCTACCCCATACCTCTTCGACCCCATTGCCTATGCTCTCATTAGCCCATCTATCCTCCAATAGCTGTTTATATCTTACCCTAACTGCCTCCTCTTTTAGTTTATAAACCTTCACCTCTCTCTTCCCTGATGCTTCTATTCTCCTTGTATCCCATCTACCTTTTACTCTCAGTGTAGCTACAACTAGAAAGTGATCTGATATATCTGTGGCCCCTCTATAAACATGTACATCCTGAAGTCTACTCAACAGTCTTTTATCTACCAATACATAATCCAACAAACTACTGTCATTTCGCCCTACATCATATCTTGTATACTTATTTATCCTCTTTTTCTTAAAATATGTATTACCTATAACTAAACCCCTTTCTATACAAAGTTCAATCAAAGGGCTCCCATTATCATTTACACCTGGCACCCCAAACTTACCTACACACCCTCTCTAAAAGTTTCTCCTACTTTAGCATTCAGGTCCCCTACCACAATTACTCTCTCACTTGGTTCAAAGGCTCCTATACATTCACTTAACATCTCCCAAAATCTCTCTCTCTCCTCTGCATTCCTCTCTTCTCCAGGTGCATACATGCTTATTATGACCCACTTCTCGCATCCAACCTTTACTTTAATCCACATAATTCTTGAATTTACACATTCATATTCTCTTTTCTCCTTCCATAACTGATCATTTAACATTACTGCTACCCCTTCCTTTGCTCTAACTCTCTCAGATACTCCAGATTTAATCCCATTTATTTCCCCCCACTGAAACTCTCCTACCCCCTTCAGCTTTGTTTCGCTTAGGGCCAGGACATCCAACTTCTTTTCATTCATAACATCAGCAATCATCTGTTTCTTGTCATCCGCACTACATCCACGCACATTTAAGCATCCCAGTTTTATAAAGTTTTTCTTCTTCTCTTTTTTAGTAAGTGTCTACAGGAGAAGGGGTTACTAGCCCATTGCTGCCTCTCATGTTCATGTAAAAGAAGCATCAGCATGGTGCAAGCACGTCCTTTTTTTTTTTTTTTTAAACACGCTGGCCATCTCCCAGTGAGGCAGGGTGACCCAAAAAGAAACACTTTCACCATCATTCACACTATCACTGTCTTGCCAGAGGCATGTAGATACAACAGTTTAGATATCACTAAGCAGCAAATAAATATCCCAAACCCCTTCTTTAGTGCAGGCACTATACTTCCCACCTCCAGCACTCAAGTCTGGCTAACCAGTTTCCCTCCACAAAATATTACCCTGCTCACACTCCAACAGCACATCCATCTCTTCCACATTCTTGAACATTCAGCAAGTGATGTTTGCAGTTACAAAAGTGTTGTGTATAATTTTATAAAAAAAAAAAAATTAATACTGTATCTGAATCAATAATGGAATATTTCTGAAAGTAATGGGATACAAATACTGGGTGTAAAAATATATGATACTGAATTGTGGAAAAAGATACAAAAGTGTCTGTATTTTGTCATTCCAATACACGTGCTCTACAATAATTTAATTCTTACCTCATTATAGGGAGCAAAAACAAACTGCATGACAATAATGAGCCCAACAAAGGCAGGCTGAGTTTGGTAGAATCCAAAAGTTCGGTAAAGTGGAGAATACTTGTACAGAGAACCAAACACGGAGAAGACCAGAAATAGATTCACCTGAAACCAAATACAAAATCAAGTTAATGATCTTTATGCAATAATTTTCACATTCAGTGCAGTTAAGTATAAATTATGAATACAGTACAAGGTTGAGAAAAACTACATACTGCATTTTACTTACAGTACTAAGGCACACACTATAGCATATTAAAGGCTTTGCTATATACGTATTAGATGAGTAATTAATATTTTATTAAAGTCTCTGACTGCACTTCCTGGATGATACTCTGATCGATCTAAGTCTGTGCTTGCAATCTCATGTTGTAACATAGTGATTTCTTCCAAACCATCCCTGTCTTTTTTTAAGACTGGCACCAGCTGATAACACCTTGTATTTACATTTTTTTTTTTTTTAACAAGTCGACCATCTCCCACCGAGGCAGGGTGACCCAAAAAGAGAGAAAATCCCCCAAAAGAAAATACTTTCATTATCATTCAACACTTTCACCTCACTCATAAAATCACTGTTTTTGCAGAGGTGCTCAGAATACAACAGTTTAGAAGCATATACGTATAAAGATACATAACATATCCCTCCAAACTGCCAATATCCCAAACCCCTCCTTTAAAGTGCAGGCATTGTATTCCCATTTCCAGGACTCAAGTCCGGCTATATAAAAATAACTGGTTTCCCTGAATCCCTTCACTAATATTACCTTGCTCACACTCCAACAGCTCGTCAGGTCCCAAATACCATTTGTCTCCATTCACTCCTATCTAACACGCTCACGCATGCTTGCCGAAAGTCCAAGCCCCTCGCCCACAAAACCTCCTTTACCCCGTTCCTCCAACACTTTCAAGGACAACCCCTACCCCACCTTCCTTTCCCTACAGATTTATATGCTCTCCATGTCATTCTCTCTAAATGACCAAGCCACCTCAACAACCCCTCTTAAGCCCTCTCACTAATACTTTTATTAACTCCACACCTTCTCCTAATTTCCACAATCTGAATTTTCTGCATAACATTTACACCACACACTGCCCTTAGACAGGATATCTCCACTGCCTCCAACCGCCTCCTCGCTGCAGCATTCACAACCCAAGCTTCACACCCATATAAGAGTGTTGGTACTACTATACTTTCATACATTCCCTTCTTTGCCTCCATAGATAACGTTTTTTGTCTCCACATATACCTCAATGCACCACTCGCCTTTTTTCCTTCATCAATTCTATGATTAACCTCATCCTTCATAAATCCATCTGCTGACATGTCAACTCTCAAATATCTGAAAACTTTCACTTCTTCCATACTCCTCTTCCCCAATTTGATATCCAATTTTTCTTTATCTAAATCATTTGATACCCTCATCACCTTACTCTTTTCTTATGTTCACTTTCAACTTTCTACCTTTACACACACTCCCAGACTCATCCACTAACCTTTGCAATTTTTCTTTAGAATCTCCCATAAGCACAGTAACATCAGCAAAAAGTAACTGTCAATTCCCATTTTGTATTTGATTCCCCATAATTTAATCCCAGCCCTCTCCTGAACACCCTAGCATTTACTTATTTTACAACCCCATCTATAAATATAATAAACAACCATGGTGACATTACACATCCCTGTCTAAGACCTTCTTTTACCGGGAAGTAGTCTCCCTCTCTTCTACACACCCTAACCTGAGCCTTAGTATCCTCATAAAAACTCTTTACAGCATTTAGTAACTTACTACCTATTCCATATACTTCCAACATCTGCCAAACTGCTCCCCTATCCACTCTATCATATGCCTTTTCTAAATCCATAAATGCAATAAAAACTTCCCTACCTTTATCTAAATACTGTTCACATATATGCTTCAATGTAAACACTTGATCTACACATCCCTTACCCACTCTAAAACCTCCTTGCTCATCTGCAATCCTATATTCTGTCTTACCTCTAATTCTTTCAATAATACCCTACCGTACACTTTTCCTGGTATACTCAGTAAACTTATTCCTCTATAATTTTACAATCTCTTTTGTCCCCCTTCCCTTTATAAAAAGGGACTATATATGCTCTCTACCAATCCCTAGGTACCTTCCCCTCTTTCATACATTTATTAAACAAAAATACCAACCACTCCAACACTATATCTCCCCTTGCTTTTAACATTTCTGTCATGATCCCATCAGTTCCAGCTGCTTTACCCCCTTTCATTCTACGTAATGCCTCTCACACCTCTCTCACACTCACATCCTGCTCTTCTTCACTCCTAAAAGAAGGTATACCTCCCTGGCCAGTGCATGAAATTACCGCCTCCCTTTCTTCGTCGACATTTAAAAGTTCCTCAAAATATTCTCACCATCTACCATCTCCCAATCTACTAACTTCCCTACTCTGTTTTTAACTGACAAATCCATTCATTCCTTAGGCTTTCTTAACTTAACTCACTCCAAAATTTTTTCTTATTTGCATTAAAATTTCTTGACAGTGCCTCTCCCACTCTATCATCTGCTCTCCTTTTGCACTCTCTCAACACTCTCTTCAGCTTTCTTTTACTCTCCATATACTCTACTCTTCTTATAACACTTCTGCTTTATAAAAACCTCTCATAAGCTACCTTATTCTTTTTTATCACGCCCTTTACTTCACCATTCTACCAGTCACTCCTCTTTCCTCCTGCACCCACCCTCCTATAACCACAAACTTCTGCCCCACATTCTAATACATATTGCATTTTTAAAACTATTCCAACCCTCTTCAACCCCCCCACTACTCATACCTGCACCAGCCCACCTTTCTGCCAAAAGCTGCTCATATCTCACCCGAACTTCCTCCTCCCTTAGTTTATACTTTCACCTCCCTCTTACTTGTTGTTGCCATTTTCCTCTTGTCCCATCTACCTCTTACTCTAACTGTAGCTACAACTAAATAATGATCCAATATATCAGTTGCCCCTCTCTAAACGTGTACATACTTGAGCCTACCCATCAACCTTTTATCCACCAATACATAATCTAACAAACTTTCATTACATGCTATATCATACCTTGTATATTTATTTATCCTCTTTTTCATAAAATATGTATTTCTTATTACCAAACCTCTTTCTACACATAGCTCAATTAAAGGCTCCCCATTTTCATTTACCCTTGGCACCCCAAATTTACCTACTACTCCCTCCACATCATTTTTACCCACTTTAGCATTGAAATTCCCAACCACAAGTACTCTCACACTTGGTTCAAAACTCCCCATGCATTCACTCAACATTTCCCAAAATCTCTCTCTCTCCTCTACACTTCTTTCTTCTCCACGTGCATATACGCTTACTATAACCCACTTTTCACATACAACCTTTATTTTACTCCACATAATCCTTGAATTAATACATTTATAGTCCCTCTTTTCCTTCCATAGCTTATCCTTCAACATTATTGCTACTCCTCCTTTAGCTCTAACTTTATTTGAAACCCCTAACCTAATCCCATTTATTCCTCTCCACTGAAACTCTCCCACCCCCTTCAGCTTTGTTTCACTTAAAGCCAGGACATCCAGCTTCTTCTCATTCATAACATCCATAATCATCTCTTTCTTATCATTTGCACAACATCCACGAACATTCAGACATCCCACTTTGACAGTTTTCTTCTTCTTATTCTTTTTAGTAATTATTACAGAAAAAGGGGATTACTAGCCCATTGTTCCCAGCATTTTAGCTGACTTTTACAACACGCATGGCTTACGGAGGAAAGATTCTTATTCCACTTCCCCATGGATATAAAAGGAAAAGTAATAAGAACAAGAACTATTAAGATAAAAATCAAAGAAAACTCATATGAGTGTGTATAAATAAACATGTGCATGTATGTGTAATGTGACCTAAGTGCAAGCAGAAGTAGCAAGCATGCAAATGATTGAGAAGCATTTTTCCCACAATACAAACACCTTACATTGCGTACAAGTTGTCTTCATGGTGGCACAGTAGTATGAATAACAGCAACATTCCCATTCTCATGCAATACACCTTTTTGAGAGCGAGTGATACCATTTACGAGTGACGGCATACAAAAAGAATGTTCTACAGTTATCCCGCCAGTAATATTATACACATTTCTCTGGTGGTAGTACTAGAGAAAACATGTTTTAGTAATTATTATCATACATTCCTTTATGCCTGCCCAGCTACCACAACTCACAATTACGTTAATTTGTTTTACTACTATGACTGAATGTACAGGCTCTCCTCACTTAGCAACATACATGTACTCGTTTACCGACCACTCGGACTTACGACCAGCTCTCCAACCAGTATGCAAACCTTTGTACAGTAGGGCCCCACTCATACAGCAAGTTAGGTTCCAGGCTGCCCCCGGAAAGCGAACATTGCTAGAAAGCAGTACACCATTTTTCCACTTATAAATGCATATAAATGCTGGACAACAAGTTTACACTAACATATATTAAGTTTGTAATAGAACTAGGATTTAAAAACAATAAAAAGTAAAATACACAGTACATTCATTACTTATCTTAAAATATTTGTAGTCTTAATGTAGGGCGAGAGGTGAGTAGTATTTATTTGTAGGAAGTCAGGTGTGGGAAGCTATGGTAGCCAGCCAGGCCAGGCCACCCCACCCATACATTAATATACTACAACATTTAACCCTTTGACTGTCGCGGTCGTATATATACGTTTTACGAGGTGCCGTGTTTGACGTATATATACTCATAAATTCTAGCGGCTTCAAATCAAGCAGGAGAAAGCTGGTAGGCCCACATGTAAGAGAATGGGTCTGTGTGGTCAGTGTGCACCATATAAAAAAAATCCTGGAGCACGCAGTGCATAATGCCGAATTTGTGGTCTATTTTCGTATAGTATTTATGGTTGTATTCTCGTTTTCTTGGTCTCATTTGATAGAATGGAAAACATATTACAGAAATAGAGGTGATTTTGATTGATTTTACTATAAAAAGAACCTAGAAATGGAGCTCAAAGTAGGGGAAATGTTTGATTTTTGCCAATGTTCAAAAGTAAACAAATGATGCCATTGTCCAATAAATGTCCAACTAGCCATTCTAATATGCAGTCATGAATGGGTTGATGTTATTTATACAGTTATTACAGCATTGCAGTAGTCTGCATAATAGTAAGTCTAATATTTTTTTGTTTGAATAAAAATTCAAAATAGAAAGCAAGAGTAATATCAGAAGGGCCTGGAGACGTGACTGATGAACAAAGAAAACGTTATTTTAGAGCCAGGAATGTCTGCATTGTTCATTCTGGACCTTATATTGAAATTGTCATATTTTTTAGTTTTCGTGAAATTGGCCAAATTGCAAATTTCTGACCACATTATTAGGTAGTTGAAATCAGTAAATGGGCAGTTTCTTGTATTCAATCGATAGAAAAAATGAAGTTCTAAAGAAATTGCTATGAGTTTGGGCGACTGGAACAACGGAATTAGCCGAAAATAGGGCTCAAAGTGGGCGAAATCGCCGATTTGTAAACAGCGCCGAGGTCGCTAACTTCGCGAGAGCATAATTCCGTCAGTTTTCCATCAAATTTCGTTTTTTTGGTGTCATTACAATCGGGAAAAGATTCTCTATCATTTCATAAGAAAAAATAATTTTTCTTTTTTTTTTTTAAATTTTGCGACACCAGGAGACACCTCAGGATTGGGGGTTGCGACAGTCAAAGGGTTAAAGCTCCCTAGAGGAATAAAATGCATATACAGTACACTCATTACTTACCTTAAAATATCTGTAGTCTTAACCTTTTGACTGTCGCGGCCGTATGTATACGTCTTACGAGGTACCGTGTTTGACGTATATATACTCATAAATCCTAGCGGCTTCAAATCAAGAAGGAGAAAGCTGGTAGGCCTACATGTGAGAGAATGGGTCTGTGTGGTCAGTGTGCACCACATAAAAAAAATCCTGGAGCACGCAGTGCATAATGAGAAAAAAAAAACTCCGACCATTTTTTTTAATTAAAATGCCAACTTCGTGGTCTATTTTCATATAGTATTTATTGTTGTATTCTAATTTTCTTGGTCTCAATTCATATAATGGAAAACATATTATAGAAAAAGAGATGATTTTGATTGATTTTACTATAAAAAGAACCTGGAAATGGAGCTCAAAGTAGGGGAAATGTTTGATTTTTGCCGATGTTCAAAAGTAAACAAATGATGTCATTGTCCAATAAATGTCCAACTAGCCATTCTAATATGCAGTCATGAATGGGTTGATGTTATTTATACAATTATTACAGTACTGGAGTAGTCTGCATAATAGTAAATCTTCTATTTTTTGTTTGAATAAAAATTCAAAATAGAAAGCAAGAGTAATATCAGAGGGGCCTGGAGACATGATTGATAAACAAAGAAAATGTTATTTTAGAGCCAGGAATGTCTGCATTGTTCATTCTGGACCTTATTTTGAAATTGTCATATTTTTTAATTTTCGTGAAATTGGCCAAATTACAAATTTCTGACCACGTTATTGGGTAGTTGAAATTGGTAAATGGGCAGTTTCTTGTACTCAATCGATAGAAAAAACAGAGTTCTAAAGAAATAGCTATGAGTTTGGTCAACTGGAACAATGGAATTAGCCGAAAATAGGGCTCAAAGTAGGCGAAATCGCCGATTTGTAAATATTGCCAAGGTCGCTAACTTCGTGAGAGTGTAATTCCGTCAGTTTTCCATCAAATTTCATGTTTTTGGTGCCATTACAATCGGGAAAAGATTCTCTATCATTTCTTAAGAAAATTTTTTTTTTTTTTTTTTTTTGAAATTTGCGACACCAGGAGACACCTCAGGATTGGGGGTTGCGACAGTCAAGGGGTTAATGTAGGGTGAGAGGTGAATAAATAAGGTAAAATGAATAATCAAGAGAGAGAGAACGAGTAAATGTGAGAGAGGCAGAGAGATGTGGAGTTACGTAAACAAACAGATGAATGCATCTGGTTTTGGTTCAAACATGTAACATCTCATGTTTGTTAATTTATTATACTGTGGGGTGTATTTATCATGTTTATATGTTATGTAGCATGTTTATTATATAATTTTGAAAAAATATCATATGTAGATGGATTAACCCTTTCAGGGTCAGTTCCATACATGTATGGCTTGAGAGCCAGGGTCAGTGCCATACTTACATGCCAAAATTCTAGCGCCTTCAAATTGAGCAGAAGAAAGCTAGTAGGCCTATATATGAAAGATTGGGTGTGCAGGGACAGTGTGCTCGGTATAAAAAAAAAATCCAGCACCACCCAGTGCATTAGGACAAAAACTCCGACCATGTTTTTGGTTTAAAACAGCAACTTTGCAGTGTATTTTCGTATGATATTTATGATTGTATTCTCATTTTCTTGATCTCATTTGATAGAATGAAATATATATTACAGAAATAGAGATGATTATGATTGGTTTAAAGATGAAAAGCACCTTGAAATTGAGCTTAAACAGCAGAAATATTCAATTTTTGCCGATATTCAAAAGCAAACAAATCACGCCACGCATTCAATACACGTCAACTGGCGAGTCTAATATTCTTTCACAAGTGCGTTGATATTATTTATACCATTTTTACAATGTGCAGTGGTCTGCATAACAATAAATCTCATTTTTTTGAGAATAAAAATTCAAAATAGAAAGCAAGAGTAATATAAGGCCTGGAGACATGACTAATGAACAGAAAATTTTTTATTTTAGTGCCAGGAATGTCTATCTTGTTTATTTTGGACCCTATTTTGAAACTGGCATCTTTTGAAATTTGTGTGAAATTGGCCAAATTGCCAATTTCTGACCACTTTATTGGGTAGTTGAAATCGGTAAGTATGTGGTTTCTTGTACACAATCAATAGAACAAATGGAGTTCTAGTGAAATAGCTATGATGGAACAATGGAGTTGGCCAAAAATAGGGCTCAAAGTGGGTGAAATCGCCGATGTGTAAATATCACTGATATTGCTAACTTCACGAAAGCGTAATTTCATAAGTTTTCCACCAAATTTCGTACCTTTGGTGTCATTACCATCGGGAAAAGATTTTCAGTCTGGCTCTGTCTCTCAGTTTGTGAGGAAGCTTCTGCTCATTCATCCAAACATTTTGCTTGTTTTTAATTGTTTTTGGTGTTTTTTTTGACAGTGCAACTGCAAAACAAGTAACCACGGCTCCAAAGAAAGTTCCTAGTAAAGTTCCTGTGGCAAAGAAATTGAGAAACACCATGGAATTTAAGCGAGAAATTATTGAAAAATATGAGAGTGGTGTGAGGGTGCTGGACTTGCCAGGATGTATGGGAAAAATAAATCTACCATCACTTCCATCCTGGCAAAGAAAGAACAAATCAAGGAAGCTGATGTTGCGAAAGGAGTAAATGTGATTACAAAACAAAGGTCACTAATAATGGAAGATATGGAAAGGTTATTGTTATTGTGGATTAAGGAAAAACACTTAGTGGGAGACAGTGTTGTGGAGTCAATTATTTGTGAGAAGGCAAGGCAGCTGCATGAGGATCTTGTGAAGAAAACTCCTGGAACAAGTGATGCTGTTAGTGAATTTAGGGCCAGCAAAGGCTGGTTTGAGAGATTTAAGAAGCGTAGTGGCATATACAGTGTGGTAAGGCATGGTGAGGCTGCCTTAGTCTTCAATAAAGGTATGAAATACTGATTTAATTGTTAAAAAAATAATTTTGTGAATATTTTTGTCTGAAACGGGTTAACTGTACAGTGGTCCCTCAATAATCGTCCAGCCTGAAAGTCGTCCATTTCGGAAATAGTCCCGTTATTTCGTCTAAACTTTGGCTCACAAATGGTCTGTTAACTCGCTAATCGTCCTTTGTCCGGGATGGGTACTCACGCTCTGAGCCACCTGGGCCTGCCTTCCCAGCCAGTGTGCCATTCTTTACCAGTGAGCGACGGTCCCCTCACATGCTCCTACGAAATATTTCATAATATTCCATTGATTTTAGTGCTTGCAAATGCTAAATAAGCTACCATGGCTCCAAAGAAAGCTTCTAGTGCCAGCTCTTTCGTAAAGAATGTGAGAAACACAATTTATGAAAAAGTTTGAAGAAAAATACAAAGGTGGTGGTGGTGGTGGTAGAGTGGAAGCAGTTGTGATAGTGGTTGATGGTGGTAGAAGGTAGTAGTGATGGTGGTAGAGGGTTCCTTCTTTAGTGATTCAGCGATTCTACCAACTTCTCCAATGTTGTTGGAGTTATATAGGGCTATAGAAAACACCGCCGCCTCAGCTGCTGCTTCACCACCATTATGGACAGCTTACACTCAGTGGCCCTTATATACCCACCAACAACACAGCACAACACCTCTCGTGACATACGTAATGACTTATTTTATTCATTCCAGAGTATATTCCATGTTTCTATGTTATTAATATTGTTTATTATGTCATATTAGTTGAATTGTGATAGATAAATAAGCCATAGAGTTGATACTAGTGTCATTCTCCAACACTAAACTTGCCATCCCTCCCTCACACAAACAAATCTCCAATAAGAACATAAGAAAGGAGGAACACTGCAGTAGGCCTGCTGGCCCATACTAGGCAGGTCCTTTACAATCCTTCCCACTAAGAACATAACAATGGAAGAACACTGCAGGTCTATTGGCCCATACAAGGCAGGTCCTTATCAAAATGACCTCTACCCAAAGCTACCCACTAATTTACTCCCGTACCCAATGACACAAATCAAACTCAGCTCCTCCAACTCATATATTTGTCCAATCTCTTCTTAAAGCTACCCAAGGTCCTAGCCTCGATCACCCTACTGGTAAGTGTGATGTTAAATAAGAACTTAAGAAAGCAGGAACACTGCAACAGGCCTGCTGGCCCATACTAGGCCGGTCCTTCACAAATCCAACCCACTAACAGAACAAATGCTACCCAAGCAATAAGCTCAGGTGCAAGTCCGACTCAAATCCAACCCCTCTCACTCGTGTATTTACCCAACCTAAATTTGAAACTACCCAAGCCATAGCTTTTAGAACATTAGAAAGGAGGAACACTGCAATAAGCCTGTTCGCCCACACTAGGCCTGTCCTTCACAAATCCAACCCACTAACAGAACAAATGCTACCCAAGCAATAAGCTCAGGTGCAAGTCCGACTCAAATCCAACCCCTCTCACTCATGTATTTTTCCAACCTAAATTTGAAACTACCCAATGTTTTAGCTTCGATCACCCTACTAGGCAGACCATTCCACTCATCAACTATGTCGTGTGGGGTGGTAGAAGGAGAGTAGGGGTTGAAGGTACTCCTTGTTTATGGTTCACCAACTTCTAATTTGTTGATGGAGTGTAAGGGAAAAAACCCGCCGCCTCACTGCTGGATGTAAATACGCACTTAGAGCTACCTCGGGGCCTATCTCACCCAAAAGCACAACCCCGTGACGTCATACGTAAGCTTAAATCTTCGATATAAACACATGGATGTTTCTATGTTATCAATAATTATGCATATAATAAATTTGTAAAAAATCACCCAAATATGTTGATACTCGGTCATTTAACACTATTTCTCTCACACATACACTAACTAATGACTATAAAGGGGAACACTGCGGGTGGTCGGGGCTGATTCTAGGCACTTACAATCTTCACTAAGATAACAATGGAATAACTGCATGGTATTCATACAAGGAGTTTACAAAATGACCTTTTACGTAATAATTTAACCCGTAATCACATTTAATAATCATTACGACTTATAATACCAATCTCTTGTAAAGCTTGACCAATTGCTCGATCATACTGTATTGATGTAAATCTTAAGGATAGAGGAAATAAATAACGGGTGGCCAACCCCCTCAAAACCAACCACAAAGAACATGGTACACATGCTCGGTCAAGTGATCATCAACCTCTCAACGGTATCCAACCTAAATTGTGATCCAATCGCATTGCTTTTAGAACATAGAAGGATGGAACCTCAATAGAGACCTTCCCACAACTAGGGGGCCGTCTTCACAGATGACACCTTCAGAACAACTTGTTCTACAGGCTGAATAGTCTGGCAAGCACTAACCAGCCCTTTCAGCCATGTGAAATTTTCCGACCTAGAAATTTGACTACCCATGTTACTTCGTCACGGCGCATACAGGAGACCTTAAACACCATCAATATTGTACGCTTGGGGTTCGTAAACTGTATCCGATACGCAGAGTGAAGGTACATGTTTGATATACACTGGATATCAACTGGTAAGAAGGTGAGCTAGCCTACCGATTCACTGCTGGAGAATACGCCACTGACGAAGCAGGAAGTCTTAGCTAAGCGATGCACCACCCCCATGAGTATAGCAGGTTCACTAGCACGTTAAGGGACTCTATAAAAACATGGCCGGACTATAACTGCACTACCTCAGCAATAAAACATGAAGGGGATCAGCAACTAGCTACAGCCTGGCATGTTCGTATTGTCTCGACATGGCACTATGCTAAAGCGACCTAGCAGTGGTTCGCAGATTCTTACGGATCAATTCTATAACTTGAACTAAGATGGTATCATACTGGATGTTTACAATGAGTTTACGTAATGCGTTAACGGAATCACTTAACTATGCCAGTTAGACTTAAGACTTCTGATCCACAGGAGAATGTATCAGACCGTGCTGCGATTGACGCACCACGGAACTCTCTAGGTAAACATCACAGTGGACCCCCATACCGTTGGCATCACATAACGTTAAATCCGCATACCGATACATTTTATCACTAAGATTTTGCCTGCATACTGCTAAAAAACCCGCTCAACGCTATTCGTCCGAGACGCGTCTAATGTGCGGCCTGAGCCAGCCTCACATGTTCCGCCGGTGGCATTGTTTACCAGCCAGCCTCCGCGGTAACACCCAAGCATACAATCGGAACATTTCGTATTATTACAGTGTTTTTGGTATTTTATCTGCAAAATAATTGACCATGGGCCCCAAGAAAGCTTCTAGTGCCAACCCTACAGGAATAAGGGTGAGAATTACTATAGAGATGAAGAAAGAGATCATTGCTAAGTATGAAAGTGGAGTGCGTTGTCTCCGAGCTGGCCAGGTTGTATAGTAAACCCCAATCAACCATCGCTACTATTGTGTCCAAGAAAACGGCAATCAAGGAAGCTGTTCTTGCCAAAGGTTCAACTGTGTTTTCGAAACAGAGATCGCAAGTGATAGAAGATGTTGAGAGACTCTTATTGGTGTGGATAAATGAAAAACAGATAGCAGGAGATAGCATCTCTCAAGTGATCATAAGTGAAAAGGCTAGGAAGTTGCATGAGGATTTATTTAAAAAAATGCCTGCAACAGTGATGATGTGAGTGAATTTAAGGCCAGCAAAGGTTGGTTTGAGAGATTTAAGAAGTGTAGTGGCATACATAGTGTGATAAGGCATGGTGAGGCTGTCAGTTCAGACCACAAAGCAGCTGAAAAATATGTGCAGGAATTCAAGGAGTACATAGACAGTGAAGGACTGAAACCTGAACAAGTGTTTAATTGTGATGAAACAGGCCTGTTTTGGAAGAAAATGCCAAGCAGGACCTACATTACTCAGGAGGAAAAGGCACTCCCAGGACATAAGCCTATGAAAGACAGGCTTACTCTTCTCATGTGTTCCAATGCTAGTGGTGATTGCAAAGTGAAGCCTTTATTAGTGTATCACTCTGAAACTCCCAGAGCATTCAGGCAAAAGAATATCCTCAAGGCTAATTTGTGTGTGCTGTGGGGGGCAAACAATAAGGCACAGTCACTAGGGACTTTGTAGTGCTTTGTAGTGACCTCAGAAACTCAATTGACTCTAAGAGAGTTTTGGAGAGAGCACTTTAATATCCTCAACTGTGTAAACCTTATAGGTAAGGCTTGGGAGGGAGTGACTAAGAGGACCTTGAACTCTGCTTGGAAGAAACTGTGGCCAGAATGTGTAGACGAAAGGGATTTTGAAGGGTTTGAGGCTAACCCTGGGAATCCTATGCCAGTTGAGGAATCCATTGTGGCATTGGGAAAGTCCTTGGGGTTGGAGGTTAGTGAGGATGATGTGGAAGAGTTGGTGGAGGAGGACAATGAAGAGCTAACCACTGATGAGCTGCTAGATCATCTTCATCAGCATGAGGCCACACCTGAGGAAACTGCGTCGGAGGAGGGGAGAGAGAAATTGAAGAAGTTGCCTACTTCAAAGATTAAGGAAAAGTGTGCAATGTGGCTTAAAGTGCAAACCTTTTTTGATGACAATCACCCTAACACAGCTATTGCAAGCCGTGCAGGTGACTATTACACTGACAATGTTGTGAACCACTTTAGGAAAGTCATAAAGGAACGGGAGGTACAGGCCTCTATGCACAGATATGTTGTGCGACAGAAGTCCAGTGACTCTGAAGCTGGTCCTATTGGCATTAAAAGAAGAAGGGAAGTAACCCCGGAAAAGGACTTGACACCTCAAGTCTTAATGGAAGGGGATTCCCCTTCTAAACACTAAGACTCTCTCCTCCTCCCATCCCATCAATCATCACCAGATCTTCAATAAAGGTAAGTGTCATGTAACTGTGCATGTCTTTTTCAGTTTGTATGTATTAAAATTAATATTTCATGTGGTAAAAAAAATTTTTTTCATACTTTGGGGTGTCTTGCATGGATTAATTTGATTTCCATTATTTCTTATGGGGAAAATTCATTCGCATAACGATAATTTCGCATAACAATGAGCTCTCAGGAACGGATTAATATCGTTATGCGGGGGTCCACTGTATATATATACAAGGTGAAATTAACAGCAAAGGCATCTGGTGCGCACTCAGGTCATTACTGTCAAATTCTCAGAATACGGAGGGAACGTGAACACGAAAAAAAAAAATTCTGAAAACTGATCAGTTAATAACAAACAGTTGACAATTTCCTTCATCTCGGACATCTAGTTATACAGGCTATGTACATTTAAACCCAATTCTGCGAGGGTGAGGTTTACATATGCAGAATGGTTATCATCTCTGGGAGGATCGAATTCCTCTGCAATGGCTAACACATGCCTTGACTGAGGGAGATCTGAACGAGTATCTACAAAAGATACTTGTGGGTTTCTCATTACTTGTCGAGTACGCAAGGAGTAACGACATTCAGGTTGAATATCTGACTGAGTATTTGAGGTAGAGGGTACAGAGTCAAGAGAATTTTCAGCATCTGTCACATTAGTCTGGGTAGCAATATCATCAACATCGTATACTAATTTCATATGATCTAAATGCGATTCTTTGTACTTACCAGTACAGTGGACCCCCGCATAGCGACTTTAATCCGTGCAAGAGGGCTGATTGTTATGCGAAATGATCGGTATGCGAATGAATTTTCCCCATAAGAAATAATGGAAATCAAATTAATCCGTGCAAGACACCCAAAAGTGTGAAAAAAAAATTTTTTACCACATGAAATATACATTTTCCTACACACAAAGAGAAGGATACATGCACAATAGTAGAGTAGTACATGTACAATATATATTGTGCATGTACTACTCTACTAAATGAAGAATAAATGACACTTACCTTTATTGAAGATGCAGCAATGACTGATGAGACACTGTGTCCTGGGATGCCTTTTCCTCCTGAGTACTGTAGGTCCTGTTTGGCATTTTCTTCCAGAACAGGCCTTATCACACTGTGTATGCCACTACGATTCTTAAATCTCTCAAACCAACCTTTGCTGGCTTTAAATTCACCAATATGAGCACTAGTTCCAGGCATTTTTCCCTGTTCACCTGGGTGTTAGTCGACTGGTGTGGGTTGCATCCTGGGAGACAAGATTAAGGACCCCAATGGAAATAAGTTAGACAGTCTTCGATGACACTGACTTTTTTGGGTTATCCTGGGTGGCAAATCCTCTGGGGTTAATTGTTTCTTGGTATTCTCAATAAGCCACACCAACAACGGTGCTACAGCAGCAGCAGCAGCAGCAGCTGACAGTGATACAGCAGCAGCAGACGATGCTACAGCAGCAGCAGACTGTACTACAGCAGCAGCAGATGGTACTACAGCAGCAGCAGCAGCAGCTGACGGTGGTACAACAGCAGCAGCAGCTGACAGTGCTACAGCAGCAGCAGACGATGCTACAGCAGCAGCAGACGATGCTACAGCAGCAGCAGACAGTACTACAGCAGCAGCTGACGGTGGTACAACAGCAGCAGCAGCTGTACCACCAATAGTAGCGATGGTTGATTGGGGTTTATTATACAACCTGGCCAGCTCGGAGACACGCACTCCACTTTCATACTTATCAATGATCTTTTTCTTCATCTCTATAGTAATTCTCACCCTTATTGCTGTAGGGTTGGCACTAGAAGCTTTCTTGGGGTCCATGGTCACTTATTTTCCAGAAAAAATCACCAAAAACACTGTAATAATACGAAATGTTCCGATTGTATGCTTGGATGTTACCGCGGAGGCTGGCTGGTAAACAATGCCACCGGCGGCACATGTGAGGCTGGCTAAGGGCGCACATTGGACGCATCTCGGACGAAGAGCGGTGAGCGGGTTTTTGGGCGGTATGCGAGGCAAAATTTTTGCGATAAAAGCGAGCGGTATGCGGATTGAACGGTATGCGATGCGTACGGTATGCGGGGGTCCACTGTACTAATTTCTCTAACCTTATACTTATTGCCAGAGATATGTTCTACAACTCGATAAGGGCCAACAAACTTTTGATCGAGCTTAGGCATTGCGGATGTTTTGTTGAAATTTGTCAGCATTACTCTTGAACCTACTTTAACTTTTGATGGTTTAGCACGGCTATTAGTTACTCTAGTAAATTCTGCTGTTGATTTATGAAGTGTTTCACGGATTCTTCTAAAAACACACTGAGCCATGCTTGTACGAGTTACTACGAAATCATCAGGGTTGTAATTGGGTTTCGGAGTGGAATATAACAACTCATAGGGTAAACGCTTGTCTACACCATACAATGCATAATGTGGAGTATCACCTATGGAAGCATTGTAAGCAGAATTTATGGCACATTGAACATCTGGTATAACTTCATGCCAAGTTTCACTATTGAGGTTGATAGTGGCTCTCAAGACATCAAGTACTTTCTTACTGGTTCGTTCAGCTAACCCATTGCTGGCAGGATGATGAGGAACAATGGTGGATTTAGAGATCTTGTACAAGGTACACAAATTTTCAAGAATCTCATTACAGAATTCACCTCCATTATCTGTTACTAAGGACTTAGGGGTGGTATGCCTGCAGATAATGCGTTCTTTAAACGCTTTAGCTACTGTCTCTGCAGTCTTATCCACAATAGGAACTCACAATATCTGGTGAAATGGTCTACCATAACACACAGATGTTTGTTGCCTTGGAGGGAACTTTTAAAAATTTTGGTTAACAAATCAAGGGCAACTTTTTTCCCCACAGTTCGCTAGTGGTTGGGTACACCTGGATTGGATTAGGACTATTGATATTTCCTTTATATTGCATACAAACACTACATTTCTTAACATACTCTGAAATGTCAGTTGCCATACGTGGCCAAAAGTACTTCATTCTGGCTTGTTTCATAGAACGATCCATACCAGGGTGTGCAACACCTGGTGCATCGTGAACTAGCTGTAGAGCTACGTTCACTAGTGACTGTGGAATTACTAACTGATACACTCTTCTACTTGGAGTACCTAACTCGGCTGTTCGATACAGTAATTCTTGGCTCATTACAAAGTCACTAATGGTGGTTGGAGCAGGAATCAAATCACACCAGACCACATGGGATCTGTTCTTTGGGCATTCTTTACATCCTCTGCAGTAAATGGAGGATCTGCAGTAACTACACTAACGTGTCGCGATAAGGCATCTGCGACTACATTTGACTTGCCAGGTAAATGTTCAAAAGTGGGATTGAACTCTTGGATAGTCAAGGTCCATCTGGCTAACCTTCCAGTAGGTTGTTTGTTCTGGAATAAAGGTATCAGTGGTGCATGGTCTGTCAAGACATGAACAGGGTACTGGTAAATAATGTCTCGGAAGTGCTTCAAACACCATGCTATTGCTAAAGCTTCTTGCTCCGTTACTGTATAATTACATTCAGCCTTCATAAGGACTCGGCTAGCAAATGCAACTGCGTTGTACTTGCCATCAGTCTTCTGAGCTAGTACAGCACCTATGCCAATTGAACTAGCATCAGTTGTCAAATAGAAGGGCTTCAGAAAAATCTGGGAATTTCAAAATGGGAGCGGACGTTAGCTTTTCTTTTAGTGTCTGGAATGCTCTTTCTTGACGGAAGGTCCAAACGAAAGGAGCATCTTTCTTAAGCAGTTCAGTTAGAGGAGCTGCTATTGAAGAAAAATTAGCAATGAAAGATCTATAGAAACCTGCTAGACCCACAAAGGATCTTACAGCATCATCAGTTTTGGGGGATGGAAAATTTAGTACTGCCGCTACTTTACTTTGATCAGTCGTAACCCCTCTAGGAGTGACTACGTGACCAAGAAATTTAAAATTTTCTGATCTGAAAAAGTGACATTTGGACAGTTTGATCTTTAAATTGGTTTCTTCAAGCTTACCAAGTACTATAACAAGTCTTCAGATGTGTATCCACGTCTTCGGGCATGACGATTACGTCATCTAAGTACACCATAAGTGCTTTACCTATAAGACCTCTAAAGTATATTGGTCATGAGTCTAGAGAACGTGATAGGAGAGGATCGTAATTCAAAAGCCATTCGAAGGAAGTGATAATGACCTGTGGGAGTAGAGAATGCGGTTAACTCTTGGCTGTCCTCGTGAAGAGGGACTTGCCAAAACCCTTGTAACAAGTCCAGAGTCGAGAAGACTTTGTTATCTCCGATATTGCGTAGAAGATCACCCAGTAAAGGAAGTGGGAAGCGATCTGGAATAGTTTTTGCATTTAACTTCCTAAAGTCAATCATCGGGCGCCAAGTACTGTCCTTCTTAGGCACTAGGATCAAGGGCGCATTCCAGGGTGAATTACTATGTGCAATAACTCCATCATCAAGCATTTGATTGATCAGTTCTTCTGCGACAGCAACTTGGGAATGAGGCATTCTGTACGCAGGTATAAAGATAGGTCTAGTACCAGGTTCAAGTGGAATACAATGGGACAATAAGTTCGTTATACCCATCTTCTCATCTGGTAAGGCAATGGCTTTACGACGTTTGTTTAACAGAGTCAACAAACGCTTGGCTTCATCTGGGAAGTCAGTGGGAGCTAAGTCTTTCTCCTCAACTGGTGGAATGGATTGATCCAGTGGAGTGGATGAGGTCTCCCCTGTTGAAATAGCACCGACCCACTGGTCAGGTGGCATGTCATCCTGTACTTGAACAGGGTAAGGATAGTGAACTAGGTCAACGAGATTGGTATTTGCTCCGAGACGAACACTGTGACCCGAAGTGTTAGCAAGGAATAAATGGATCTTGCTGTCTCTTACAACGTGTAAGGAAGGTTCAACAAATAAACCCTTGACCTTGCAGGAATCACTGTTAACTAGGACGTTATCACCATCTGGAACATTAGGAATGACAACAGACACTCTAGTGAGAGCATTAGCCGCAACAGAGACGTCTTTCTGCAGACGGCATGCAACATCAACAAGAGATGGCATTACTAGTTTCAAGTAATCGTTTTCTGACAAGGCATCCCCTGTGGAGAAACTACTACTTGAACTAGCAGTCATTGCAGGGATAGGCTGTGCACTCAAGGCAGTCTGAGTGTCCTCGGACACTTGAGGCAATACACTATCTTGCATGTCTGAAGGTGTAGGTGGAACACAGATGGGAGTGACAGAGTTACCAGTGCCTGACCGCTTGGGTACGCTACTGGAGAATGCATTGGCTTGTAAGGACTTAATCCGTACATCATACTCTGCGGCAGTATGGCAGATTTCTGATCCAAGCTGGTAACCCCAAAATGGAATGAATCCAAATCCAACCCACTAACAGAACAAATGCTACCTAAGCAATAAGCTCAGGTGCAAGTCTGACTCAAATCCAACCCCTCTCACTCGTGTATTTATCCAACCTAAATTTGAAACTACCCAATGCTTTTGCTTCGATCGCCCTACTAGGCAGACCGTTCCACTCATCAACTACCCCTATTACCAATGTTCATTTATACATTTTATTAGTGCTTTACATTTATTTGGCATTTTTTTCTGCATGTAAATCTATATTTATGCTAGGGAAGTGACCCCTGAAGTGACCTAGAGTCCTTATGGAGGGGGGATTTCCCTTCCAAACAATAACCTCTCCTCCCTCTCTCCTCCTCCCTGTCTTCCATTCATCAACAACAGCCTTCAATAAAGGTAACTGTCATGTTGAATGCTCATTCTTTTGTGCATGTAAATCTATCTTTTAGGTAAAAAAAAAAAATTGTTGTTGATACTTCTGGGTGTCTGGAACGAATTAATTGGATTTACATTATTTCTTATGGGGAAAATTGATTTGAAAATTGTCTATTTCAATAATAGTCCCACTTCCAAGAATGGATTAAGGACGATAATTGAGGGACCACTGTATTTACATTAATTCTCATGGGAATAATTATTTCGGTTATTGGCCATTTTGGTTTTAGGCCGAGTTTCTGGAATGGATTATGGCCTATAACTGAGGGTCCACTGTATTAGAGATGATTTCCTCTATTCTGTTCATTACAGTATAGTACACTACTGTACAAATATTTAAAAATATACTAAAAATGTTATAAATGGTTCAAAGGCGACATTAAAAAAATATCTAAAGATGGTTGACCCAAGCCCACTACCAGTATAGTATGCTCCTTGGTTAACCCCTTGACTGTCGCAACCCCAAATCCTGAGGTGTCTCCTGATGTTGTAAAATTAAAAAAAAAAAAAAAAAAAAAATTACGAAATGACAGAGAATCTTTTCCTGGTTGTAATGACAACAAAAGAACGAAATTTGATGGAAAACTGACAGAATTATGCTCTTGCAAAGTTAGCGACCTTGGCGATATTTACGAATCGGTGATTTCGCCTACTTTGAGCCCTATTTTCAGCTAATTCTATTGTACCAGACAACCAAACTCGTAGCTATTTCTTTAGAACTCTATTTTTTCTATCAATTGAGTACAAGAAACTGCCCATTTACCGATTTTAACTACCCAATAATGTTGTCAGAAATTTGCAATTTGGCCAATTACATGAAAATTAAAAAAATATGACAATTTCAAAACAGAGTCTAGATTGAACAATGCAGACATTCCTGGTTCTAAAATAACATTTTGTTTGTTCATCAGTCACGTCTCCAGGCCCCTCTGATATTACTCTTACTTTCTATTTTGAATTTTTATTCAAACAAAAAATAGAAGATTTACTGTTATGCAGACTACTGCAATATTGTAATAATTGTATAAATAATGCCAATCCATTCATGACTGCATATTAGAATGGCTACTTGGACATTTATTGGAAAATGACATCATTTGTTTACTTTTGAACATTGGCAAAAATCAAACATTTCCCCTACTTTGAGCTCCATTTCAAGGTTCTTTTCATAGTAAAACCAATCAAAATCACCTCGATTTCTATAAAATGTTTTCCATTCTATCAAATGAGACCAAGAAAAAGAGAATACAACCATAAATACTATACGAAAATAGACCACAAAGTCGGCATTTTAATTAAAAAAAAAAAAAAAAAAAAAAAAAAAAGGTCGGAGTTTTTTTTATCTCGTTATGCACTGCGTGCTGCAGGATTTTTTTTATATGGTGCACACTGACCACACAGACCCATTCTCTCACATGTGGGCCTACCAGCTTTCTCCTGCTTGATTTGAAGCCGCTAGAATTTATGAGTACAGTGGACCCCCCATAGCGTACGCATCGCATAACGTTCAATCTGCATACCGCTCGCTTTTATCGCAAAAATTTTGCCTCACATACCGCTCAAAAACCCGCTCACCGCTCTTCGTCCGAGATGCGTCCAATGTGCGCCCTTAGCCAGCCTCACATGTGCGCCGGTGGCATTGTTTACCAGCCAGCCTCCGCGGTAACATCCAAGCATACAATCGGAACATTTCGTATTATTAAATGTTTTGGTGATTTTATCTGGAAAATAAGTGACCATGGGCCCCAAGAAAGCTTCTAGTGCCAACCCTACAGCAATAAGGGTGAGAATTACTATAGAGATGAAGAAAAAGATCATTGATAAGTATGAAAGTGGAGTGCATGTCTCCGAGCTGGCCAGGTTGTATAATAAACCCCAATCAACCATCGCTACTATTGGTGGTACAGCTGCTGTTGCTGCTGTACCACCGTCAGCTGCTGCTGCTGCACTATCCGCTGCTGCTGCTGCTGTAGCACCGTCAGCAGCTGCTCGCTGCTGTGCTGCTGCTGCTGCTGCACCACCGTCAGCTGCTGCTGCTGCTGTAGTACCATCTGCTGCTGCTGTAGCATCGTCTGCTGCTGCTGTAGCACTGTCAGCTGCTGCTGTTGTACCACCGTCAGCTGCTGCTGCTGCTGTAGTACCGTCTGCTGCTGCTGTAGCATCGTCTGCTGCTGCTGTAGCATCGTCTGCTGCTGCTGTAGCACTGTCAGCTGCTGCTGCTGTTGTACCACCGTCAGCTGCTGCTGCTGCTGCTGTAGTACCGTCTGCTGCTGCTGTAGCATCGTCTGCTGCTGCTGTAGCATCGTCTGCTGCTGCTGTAGCACTGTCAGCTGCTGCTGCTGTTGTACCACCGTCAGCTGCTGCTGCTGCTGTAGTACCGTCTGCTGCTGCTGCTGTAGCATCGTCTGCTGCTGCTGTTGACGCACGTCAGCTTGCTGCTGCTGCTGTAGTACCATCTGCTGCTGCTGTTAGACCGTCTGCTGCTGCTGTAGCATCTCTGCTGCTGCTGTAGCATCGTCTGCTGCTGCTGTAGCATCGTCTGCTGCTGCTGTAGCATCGTCTGCTGCGCTTGTTAGCACTGTCAGCTGCTGCTGCTGTTGTACCACCTCTGCTGCTGCTGCTGCTGTAGTACCGTCTGCTGCTGCTGTAGTACCGTCTGCTGCTGCTGTAGCACTGTCAGCTGCTGCTGCTGCTGCTGCTGTAGCACCGTTGTTGGTGTGGCTTATTGAGAATACCAAGAAACAATTAACCCCAGAGGATTTGCCACCCAGGATAACCCAAAAAAGTCAGTGTCATCGAAGACTGTCTAACTTATTTCCATTGGGGTCCTTAATCTTGTCTCCCAGGATGCAACCCACACCAGTCGACTAACACCCAGGTGAACAGGGAAAAATGCCTGGAACTAGTGCTCATATTGGTGAATTTAAAGCCAGCAAAGGTTGGTTTGAGAGATTTAAGAATCGTAGTGGCATACACAGTGTGATAAGGTCTGTTCTGGAAGAAAATGCCAAACAGGACCTACAGTACTCAGGAGGAAAGGCACTCCCAGGACACAGTGTCTCATCAGTCATTGCTGCATCTTCAATAAAGGTGTCATTTATTCTTCATTTAGTAGAGTAGTACATGCACAGTATATATTGTGCATGTACTACTCTACTATTGTGCATGTATCCTTCTCTTTGTGTGTAGGAAAATGTATATTTCATGTGGTAAAATTTTTTTTTTCATACTTTTGGGTGTCTTGCACGGATTAATTTGATTTCCATTATTTCTTATGGGGAAAATTCATTCGCATACCGATCATTTCGCATAACAATCAGCCCTCTTGCACGGATTAAAGTCGCTATGCGGGGGTCCACTGTACGTATATATTCATCAAGCACGGTGGCTCTTAAGACGTATATATACGACCAAAACAGTCAAAGAGTTAATGACCAATTTGCTTACCGACCTACTCTTAGGAACAGAACCCTGTTGTTAAGTAAGGAGAGGCTGTATGTTTATAAGATATGTTGCATGTTTCCCATATAATTTTGAAAAATTGTCAGACGGATTAATGAAAATGTCTACAATAACATAATTATACAACATTTAAAGCACCTTAGAGCAATTAGTATTATTATTACAGTGGACCCCTGCCTTACGATATTAATCTGTTCCTGAGAGCTCATCGTAAGCCGAAATTATCGTTAGCCGAATTAATTTTCCCCGTAAGAAATAATGGAAATAAAATTAATCCGTCCCTGACACCCCAAAGTGCGAAAAAAACAAATTTTTACCACACGAAATGTTAATTTTAATACACACAAACTGAAGAAGACATGCACAATTACTACTCTACTAAGAATACATGACACTTACCTTTATTGAAGATCTGGTGATGATTGATGGGATGGGAGGAGGGGTGTGTGTGGAAGTTATTGTTTAGAAGGGGAATCCCTTTCCATTAGGACTTGAGGTAGCAAGTCCTTTTCTGGGGTTACCTCTCTTCTTTTAATGCCACTAGGACCAGCTTGAGAGTCACTGGACCTCTGTCGCACAACAAATCTGTCCATAGAGGTCTGTACCTCCCGTTCCTTTAAGACTTTCCTAAAATGGGCCATAACACTGTCATTGTACAGGTTGCCAACACAGCCATTCATCACAGCTTGCAGTAGCTGTGTCAGGGTGATTTTCATCTGTAAAGGTTTGCAGTTCAACCCACTTTGCACACATTTCAATTCCATACTAATTCTCGCCCTTTTTACCACAGGGATGGCACTAGAAGCTTTCTTGAGGTCCATGGTGACTTATTTTGCAGTTACAAGCACTAAAAACACTGGGATAATGTGAAATGTACCGAATGTATGCGTAGATGTGACCGCACTGGCTGGCTTGTAAACACTGGCACTGAGGCCACACATGGGACGCATCCCGGACGAATCACGTAAGGCGAGTTTTTTATCGTGAGGCGAGGCAAAATTTTTGCATTCAAATGCTTCATATGGCGGATTTAACGTAACATGATGCGTTCATAAGGAGGGGGTCCACTGTATTTTGCTTATTGTCTTCAACACTAGTGAAACACTCTTAGCTACTCCTTTGTAACAATGTCAAATAGTGATTTTAATGTACTTGCAAGCAAGGGATGTGCAAGTTTACAGTAGTACCTCGGTACTTGAACGGCTCCTAACTCACACAATTCGGTATTCAAGTGCTTTGTTCAATAAAAAAAATATCTCGGTAGTCGACTGTTTGCTCAGCACTCGACCAAACAATGTGCGTCAGTCTCCCCACAGCTGTGGCTCAATGCAAAACTCCACTGAACTTCACTGTAAACTATTTCGTGTTTGTTTGCATTTTTGGTGTTTTTTATATTACATATATATTTGTGGCATTTATGGATTTGGAAACGGCGTATGACAGGGTAGATAGGGGGGCAATGTGACAGATGTTGCAGGTGTATGGTGTAGGAGGTAGGTTACTGAAAGCAGTGAAGAGTTTTTATGAGGATAGTGAGGCTCAAGTTAGAGTATGTAGGAAAGAGGGAGATTATTTCCCAGTAAAAGTAGGCCTTAGACAAGGATGTGTGATGTCACCGTGGTTGTTTAATATATTTATAGATGGGGTTGTAAGAGAAGTAAATGAGAGAGTCTTGGCAAGAGGTGTGGAGTTATAAGATAAAGAATCACACATAAAGTGGGAGTTGTCACAGTTGCTCTTTGCTGATGACACTGTGCTCTTGGGAGATTCTGAAGAGAAGTTGCAGAGATTGGTGGATGAATTTGGTAGGGTATACAAAAGAAGAAAATTAAAAGTGAATACAGGAAAGAGTAAGGTTATGAGGATAACAAAAAGATTAGGTGATGAAAGATTGGATATCAGATTGGAGGGAGAGAGTATGGAGGAGGTGAATGTATTCAGATATTTGGAAGTGGACGTGTCAGCAGATGAGTCTATGAAAGATGAGATGAATCATAGAATTGATGAGTGGGAAAAGGGTGAGCGGTGCACTTAGGAGTCTGTGGAGACAAAGAACTTTGTCCTTGGAGGCAAAGTGGGGAATGTATGAGAGTATAGTTTCACCAACGCTCTTATATGGGTGTGAAGCATGGGTGATGAATGTTGCAGCGAGGAGAAGGCTAGAGGCAGTGGAGATGTCATGTCTGAGGGCAATGTGTGGTGTGAATTTAATGCAGAGAATTCGTAGTTTGGAAGTTAGGAGGAGGTGCGGGATTACCAAAACTGTTGTCCAGAGGGCTGAGGAAGGGTTGTTGAGGTGGTTCGGACATGTAGAGAGAATGGAGCGAAACAGAATGACTTCAAGAGTGTATCAGTCTGTAGTGGAAGGAAGGTGGGGTAGGGGTCGGCCTAGGAAAGGTTGGAGGGAGGGGGTAAAGGAGGTTTTGTGTGTGAGGGGCTTGGGCTTCCAGCGGGCATGCGTGAGCATGCGTGAGCGTGTTTGATAGGAGTGAATGGAGACAAATGGTTTTTAATACTTGACGTGCTGTTGGAGTGTGAGCAAAGTAACATTTATGAAGGGATTCAGGGAAACTGGCAGGCCGGACTTGAGTCCTGGAGATGGGAAGTACAGTGCCTGTACTCTGAAGGAGGGGTGTTAATGTTGCAGTTTAAAAACTGTAGTGTAAAGCACCCTTCTGGCAAGACAGTGATGGAGTGAATGATGGTGAAAGTTTTTCTTTTTCGGGCCACCCTGCCTTGGTGGGAATCGGCCAGTGTGTTAATAAAAATAATAAAAAAATATATATTTGTATAAATAAATTATCATGGGGCCTAAAATGATTAGCGATAATAGCCAGCCAAATTGAAAATTGGTTAGTTATCATGAGGCCTAAGAAGATTAGTGATAACAGCCAACCAAAAAGAAAATTGGTTAGAGTCACAATAGAGATAAAAAATTATTATTAATTATTCCTTATGGGAAAAATTCGTTTGGTGTTCGAACAGATTAGCACTCGAATAGCCTTCTGGAATGAATTAAGTTCAAGTACTGAGGTACTACTGTATTTAGGTACAAGTACATAAAAGTACAATTATCAGTAGTATCTCGGTACTATGTCGGCCATCAACATACCTTCCTCGGAGTTTAATAATTTCTAACTTTGCACTTAAAGAGTTCATCACGTTTTTTATCACTACTACCCTTACCTGGAGTACCTGGAGAGGGTTTCAGGGGTCAACGCCTCCATGCTGGGAGGCAATTGAACAGTCTTGGGGCCCCAGACACTTATTGTGTTGTCTCTCAGTGTACTCGTGGCATCTCCTGCCGAGTCTTTTACTTTCATATGGAGTGATTCTCGTGTGCAGGTTTGGTACCAATCCCTCCAGGACCTTCCAAGTGTATACAGTGGTCCCTCGTTTTTCGTAATTAATCCGTTCCTGGAGGAGCTACTATAAACGAAATTTACGATTTGCTAATTAATTTTCCCCATAAGAAATAATGTAAATACAATTACAGTGGACCCCCGCATAATGATATTAATCCATTCATGAGAGCTCATTGTTATGCGAAATTATCGTTATGTGAATGAATTTTCCCCATAAGAAATAATGGAAATCAAATTAATCCGTGCAAGACACCCAAAAGTATGAAAAAAAAAATTTTACCACATGAAATATACATTTTCCTCCTGAGTACTGTAGGTCCTGTTTGGCATTTTCTTCCAGAACAGGCCTTATCACACCGTGTATGCCATTACAATTCTTAAATCTCTCAAACCAACCTTTGCTGGCTTTAAATTCACCAATATGAGCACTAGTTCCAGGTGTTTTTCCCTGTTCACCTGGGTGTTAGTCGACTGGTGTGGGTTGCATCCTGGGAGACAAGATTAAGGACCCCAATGGAAATAAGTTAGTCTTCGATGACACTGACTTTTTTGGGTTATCCTGGGTGGCTAACCCTCTGGGGTTAATTGTTTCTTGGTATTCTCAATAAGCCACACCAACAACGGAGCTACAGCAGCAGCAGCAGCAGCAGTTGACAGTGCTACAGCAGCAGCAAGCAGCATAGCAGACGACGGCTACAGCAGCAGCAGCAGACGGTACTACAGCAGCAGCAGCAGACGGTACTACAGCAGCAGCAGCAGCTGACAGTGGTACAGCAGCAGCAGCAGCTGACAGTGGTACAGCAGCAGCAGCAGCTGACAGTGCTACAGCAGCAGCAGCAGCATCAGCAGATGACCGTGGTAACCACACAGTAAATGTACGAGAAGTACTTGCTACAGCCCACCACAGGTGATGGCACTAGAATTCTACCTTTTCCGGTGGCACTAGAAGCTTTCTGGGCCCATGGTCACTTATTTTGCAGATAAAATCACCAAAAACACTGTAATAATACGAAATGTTACGATTTTTGCTTGGATGTTACCGTGGAGGCTGGCTTGTAAACAATGCCACCGGTGGAACATGTGAGGCTGGCTCAGGCCGCACATTAGACACGTCTCGGACGAATAGTGTTGAGCGGGTTTTTTAGCGGTATGCGAGGAAAATCTTAGAGATAAAATGTATCAGTATGCGGATTTAACGTTATGTGATGCCAACGGTATGCGGGGGTCCACTGTAATCCGTTCATGACACCCAGAAGTATTAAAACAAAAAAAATTTTTTACATGAAATATACATATAGTACATAAACAATACAATGGGAAATGATGAATGAAACATTAACAGCATAACACTTACCTTTATTGGAGATTCTTCTTAGTGTATGGGAGACTGGAGGAGGAGAGAGATTGGATTGTTTATAGTTTGGAAGGGGAATCCCCTTCCAGCAACACCTCGGGTACCAATTGCTTCTCTGGGGTTGCTTCTCTTTTCTGTTCCTTAATGCCACTAGGACCACCTTGAGACTCAAGTCACTCTAGTCCTGTCTCGCAAAGTAACTGTGGAGAGAGCTCTGTTTCTGGTGTATCTTTAACACTTCCCTAAAATGGCCCAAGACTTTGTCACTACATATTTCTCACCTTCTTTACCACAGGCTTGGCACTAGGAGCTTTCTTTGGAGCCATGGTAGCTTATTTAGTAATTGCAAGCACTAAAATGAGTGGAATATTATGAAATATTTCGTAGGAGCACTTGAGGGGACCTTCATTCACTGGTAAACAATGCTAGACTGGCTTGGTAGTGGAGGCCGCCCCGGCTCACACCATGTGTACGTGTCCCGGACGAACTACTATTCGTGAGTCAACCTATGAAAAGCGAGTCATGTTTATACGAAAATACCCCTATGATTGGTGAAATTTACGATTGCCGAGAACTACGAAAAGCGAGGGACCACTGTATTATCATGTATCTCTCTCGCCTGCGTTCGAGGGAATACAGATCAAGGACTTTCAACCGTTCCCAGTAGTTTAGGTGCCTTATCACACTTATGAGTGCCATGAAAGTTCTTTGTACATTCTCCAGGTCTGCAAAGTCGCCAGCCTTGAAGGGGGCCGTTAGTGTACAGCAGTATTCCAGCCTAGAGAGCACAAGCGATTTGAAGAGAATCATCATGGGCTCAGCGTCCCTAGTTTTGAAGGTTCTCATTATCCATCCTATCATTTTACTAGCGGATGAGGTAGATACATTGTTGTGGTCTTTGAAGGCGAGATCCTCTGACATTATCACTCCCAGGTCCTTCACATTACTTTTCCACTCTATTATATGATTAGAATTTGTTGTATACCCTGACACATTTTTTATTTCTTCAAGTTTTCCATATCTGAGTAGTTGAAATTTCTCCTCGTTGAACTTCATATTGTTTTGAGTGGCCCATTCGAAGATTTGGTTGATGTCCGCTTGCAGTCTCGCAGTGTCTTCGATGGAGGTCACTGCCATGGTGATCTGGGTGTCATCCGCAAAGGAAGACACAGAGCTATGGCTTACATCTCTATGTCAGAAATGAAGATGAGGAATAGAATGGGAGCGAGTACTGTGCCTTGTGGAACAGAGCTTTTTACCGCGGCTGCCTGGGACTTTATTCTGTTTACTATTACTCTTTGTGTTCTATTTGTCAGGAAGTTGTAGATCCATCTACCAACTTTTCCCATTATTCCTTTATCCCGCATTTTGTGTGCTATTACACCATGGTCACACTTGTCGAAAGCTTTTGCAAAGTCTGTGTATACTACATCTGTATTTTGTTTATCCTCTACAGCATCCAGGACCTTGTCATAGTGGTCCAGTAGCTGGGACAGGCAGGAGCGGCCTGCTCTAAACCCGTGTTGTCCTGGGTTGTGTAACTGCTGGGTATATAGGTGGTTGGCTATCTTGCTTCTTAGAACCCTCTCAAAGATTTTTATGATGTGGGATGTTAGTGCTATCGGTCTGTAGTTCTTTGCAATTGCTTTACTGCCACCTTTGTGGAGTGGGGCTATGTCTGTTGTTTTTACTGTGTGTAGGATGACCCCTGTGTCCATGCTCCCTCTCCATAAAATGCTGAAGGCACACGATAGGGACTTCTTGCAATTCTTGATGAACACGGAGTTCCACGAGTCTGGGCCTGGGGCAGAGTGCATGGGCATGTCATTAATTGTCTCTTCAGAGTCTTGTGGAGTTAGAATAATATCAGATATTTTTGGGATGACCAAATTTTGGGTTTCGTTCATAAAGAATTCATTTGGATTGTCGACCCTTAGAGTGGGCAGTGGATCGCTGAACACTGAGTCATATGTCCCATCCCGACTAAGCAGGGGCCCAATACTGGATGCTGTTTTTCCTTTAGATTTGGCATAAGAGAAGAAGTATTTTGTTTTTTTTTTCAATTTCCTTTATGGCTTTTAGTTCTTCCTGTGATTCTTGTTTCCTATAAGATTCCTTCAGCTTAAGTTTGATATTTGCAATTTCATTGACTAGTGCTTCCCTTCGTATTTCAGATATATTGACCCCACTCAGCAGCTCTGTGACTCTTCGCCTTTGTCTGTATAGGACACATCTCTCTCTTTCTTTTTTTCTTAATGGAATGTGTCTTGAGTAGATCTCAAGAACCACAGAATTCATTTTTACAAGGCAGATGCTTGGGTCTGTGTTGTTTAGGATATCTTCTCAGCTTGTTTCCTTTAGGACATGGTTTACTTGGTCCCATTGTACGTTTTTGTTATTGAAATTGAATTTCGTGAAGAGACCTTCATGACTGTTCACATTTTGCTGGTCCGGAGCCCTGTGCATACATGTCTGTACCTCTATTATGTTGTGATCTGAGTGAATTGTCTTTGATACAGTTATATTACATATCAGATCATCACTGTTAATGAAGATGAGAACCAGCGTATTTTCTAGTCTTGTAGGCTCTACTGTTTGCTGGTTTAAGGTGAATTTGTTGCAGAGATTTAGTAGTTCATGTGTGTGTGAATTTTCATCTGAGCTGCCTCCTGGGGTGATCTCTGCTAAAACATTGTTTGCCATACTCCCCATTTTTGGTGTCTCAGGTTGAAATCTCCTAGTAGTAAGATGTTTGGGGCAGGAGTTGGGAGATTTTCCAGACAGTGGTCAATTTTCTCAAGCTGCTCCTGGAATTGCTGGGAAGTTGCATCTGGAGGTTTGTATACTACCACAATGACAAGGTTTTGGTTTTCAATATTTTTTCGCCAAAACTTCAACTACATCATTTGAGGTGTTTAGTAGTTCTGTGCAAATGAGCGACTCTGTGACATACAGGCCAACCCCCCACCCTTGTTGCCTGTTTAGTCTGTCGCATCGGAATAGGTTATAACCTGGGATCCATATTTCATTGTCATAATGATCCTTTATGTGGGTCTCTGTGAATGCTACAAACATTGCATTTGACTCTGTGAGCAGTCCCTTGATGCAAGGAATTTTGTTGTTTTTTGACAGCTTTGGACCCTGTATGTGTGCAAAGACAAATGTTGTATTGGTGGAATTTAGGGGAGGGGGGTTATTTGCTGACTCTAATATCTGTTGTTCTGGGGTAGAGGCCAATGTCCGTGCCTCTGCTCCAAAAGTGTTTTCAGGTGGTGTAAGATTGCCGTCATTTCCTGCCAGTCTTTTCCCTTGTGGCCCTAAAAAACCTGTCCCTGGAGAGGTTGTGCTCCTCTCTTTTGTTTCCCATAGTCTGGCTGGTCTGTGTCTTCTAGTCCCCTTTAGATGATGTGCCTGCAGTATGCATTGTAGCATTTTCTTTCATGGATTGATGAGTGACACATTTCTGGGTGAAAAAGGTTGCAAGAAGGGAAGTTGCACTCTCCTGTTGTCATGTGGGTGCGGCATTTTTTGGGATGGTCAAAGGTGCATGTCCCACCCGTTTTACCAGATATACGTACCTGCAGATACCCAAGGCATAGTACTTACATAGATTGTACTTCTGTTTGCTAGGATTTAGTGTAGCTGCATTTACTGCTGGTGCATTTATTTTTCCTGTTTCCTCAGTATCTTTTACCCCTGTATGGACATCAGTGCTTCCACCAGGTTTTGCTGGTAGTGTGTTGACACTATTCCCTAAGGCCTCATCCCATTTTGATCCATCTCCAGCAGCATCTCTATTTTGAACCTCTGTAGACTGAATAAGGTTGTCTTCAGTGTCCTCCAGGACAACACTAGTACCCTCACGAGTTCTATCTTCTAAGACATCACTAGGACCCTCTGGAGCACTTTCCTCCAGGACAACACTACCACCCTCAGCACTGTCCTCCAGGACAGCACTAGCCCCCTCAGGAGCACTATCCAAGAGAGCCTCATCCCTACCACCCATCTTTTTTTCCCAGCTGTCATACCATGCTGACATGTCTTTCAAGAAGGATGTTTTATTGGTGTTCTTGTCTTTTAATATAGATGTCATTTCCTCATACAGGTGTATCTCGTTTGTGCAGACCCAAAAACATCTCTCTGAGTTCATGTGAAGTGTGGTTACTAGTTTAAAATCCCTGCATATACTATGGGACCACTGACCACACAGATGGCAAGCAATCCAGGCCTGTCTTTGTCCCTTATCCTTTCTGCAGACTACACAGATCTTCATGGTAGTGTTCATCTTAGCAATATTAGACAACTATTTCCAACGAAACCGTTTGAATCCGCCCGAATCCAGCGAAATCTGTTTGAATCAGCCCGAATCCAGCGAATACGGTATAATCCAGCTAGTGGATCACTATCTTTTTCCTAATAAGCACCTTAACAGTAGATCTGTCCATCTGTATTGTAACTATTTGTTGTAGTTATTGTTTGAGTGTTTGATAGGGCACGTAGAGCCCTGTTAGTTAGTGAAACCAGTCAGAGGATACATTGTTATCAACGAATCCGTTTGAATCCGGTCATTGGATGAATCCGGGCAGATCCAGATTAGCTCACTGGGTGATATTGGACTAGCTCATAAAAGGACTACTGAAAAAAAAATTAAACAGTAATATGTGTTCAGTTTGATACAGAAAGTATAACTTGTGTGTTTGGGCACCGATGGCTTCAATACATGGAGATTACTGGAGGAATAATGATTTTCGTTGTGTATATTGCGACCGCTGCTAACTACAGGTTTACCACACACTGTATACGTCACTCCATCACAATAAGTACCAACAACTATACACTGTTTATTATATTTCTACAAAACTGTACACTTTTTGTATTTCCTCAAGATTTTGCACCTCTTTGTATTTCAACAGGAATGTTTTACTCCCTGGTATCACTAATTATAAGTCATTGTAACACAAGAAGAGTATACAGCCTCTCCTCACTTAGTGATGTACTCGTTTACCAACAACTCAGACTTATGATGGGCTCTCTCACCAGTATGCATACCTAAATAATGTACAGCCTCTCCTTACTTAGCAACGTACTCGTTTACCGATGCCTCAGACTTACAATAGGCTCTCTGACCAGTATTCATACCTAAATAATGTATATTAGAGCTGGTTTCTTCTATTCTGTTTATTTGAGTATACAGTACACTACTGTATAAACATTTAAAAATATACCAGAAATGTTATAAATGGTGCAAAGGTGACATTAAAACAATATCAAAGATGGTTGACACAAACCCACTACCATTATAGTATGCTCCTCACTTTGCGATGAATTCATTTACCTACATGGTCTTAAGAACAGAACTCCATCGTTAAGTGAGGAGAGGCTGTATATATAAAATACACAATAACTTTAAAACAATTGAAATTTTTCAGTTTCCACACATAATCGGGAGAGATGCAGAGCTCACGGAAGATGTAAACAGAATGAACAGGTGGTGTGTGGATACCATAATAGCAAATCAAGAGCCTTGTAAACAAATTTTGGGATATAATTTGAAATGTCCGTATTAGCAGATCACTGTAAAGTGAAGCGCCATAAAGTGGGAGCTCTCCTGTATCACAATTATCAACACTTTCAATTTTAGGGTTCCCAACCAGGTTTTACTGAAGATGCATTCTAAACCCATAATATTTTACATCTAATTTCAAAATTTTTTAACTGACATTAAAACACAATGCACAATACAGGTGTACTGTGCATTTTGTTTTAATGTCAGTGTGTTTTGCTAATACGGAGCTTTTCAATTATACATATTCATGTTTATTATTTTCAGTGCTTGCCTTGCTCTTAAGATGGTGTTTGGCAGTGATGCATTATTTTTATTTAGTATTTTTACTTTTGCATCGTTTTTTAGTCCTAGCACTACTGGGAACTTAATAAATCATATTATAAACATGTTTTTAGGCTGCCTTTTTTCACTAGCAAGTGAAAAAAGGCTGCAGTACACTTTAAGGCAATGTTTGCTTTATGGCGGTGGTCTGGAACCTAATCCGCCATATTAGCAAGGAGAATCCCTCCCTGTATCTTTCCTCTTTCTTCCCTTACATCTCAATACCTTTCTCCTATTCCCTTACCTTTTTCCATCACTCGTCTAACTCTCACATTTACTGCCACCCTTTCCTATCATATCATGGGAAGGAGGGATGTGGTATGAGTATTACCATAACCTTGTTAGGGTAAGGAGAGAAAGGAATGCAGCTCCTGCCAGTACCCCAATAATCCCCACTTCCCTATGGTCACATCTCCTCCCTCAGGCTCTCTGGCAACAACCCACCCACGTAAGTTTTAAAATATTGTGAGGCTATAACAATGAATCTGAATTGTGAGGAGGCAGCTAGAGGCAGTGGAGATGTCACGTATGAGAGCAATGTGTGGTGTGAATATCTTGCAGAGAATCTAACCCATATAAATTACAAGGTGATGTAGGGTAACCAGTGGTATAAATCATAGAACTGAGAAGGGGATGTTGAGAAGATGAAAGGGATAGGACGAAGAAAATGTATAAATCAAGGGTGGAAAGTATGATGGGTATGGGTCGTCATCCCAGATACAGCTGAACGGAGGGATAAAAGAAGCTTTGAGTTTTAGAGGCTTGAGTATTCAGCAAACTTGCATGAGCAAGTTAGACAGGTGCAGAAACAAGTGGTTTTTAATGGATGTGCTGTTGCAGTGTGAGCAAAGTAACTTTTAGCTGGTTTTGAGTCCTGGAGGTAAGAAGGGCAGTGCCTGCACTCTGAAGAAGGGATGGGGATGTTGCAGTCAGATGGTAATTTGAATTGTGATATCAGCACACCTCTTGAAAAACGCAAATGAATGAATGAATGATGAATATTTTCATCTTTTGGTCACCCTGCCTTGGTGGAAGATGTCCATTAAGAAAAAAAAAAAAAATTAACAACAACAACGATCCTAAATGCAGATCGACATTCGTAAGTGCCCTAATGATAAATCATGGCACTTATGAATGTCGCTACATACTGTGTTTTTTAAAAGTCTTAAGCTTGTTTTATATGTAATACCAAAGAGCTTATTTATCATAGACACTCACCTGAGAGATAATGATGCCTTTTAAAACATGATTCAGCTTCCAGTGACCAAGCTCATGGCCCAAAACAGCCAACACTTCACTTGTATTGCATCCAGTCTTCTTACCTCCATTTTCTTGCTTATTTGATACCTTGGTCTCTTCATTTTCTTCCTCTTTTTCATTAAGTGGAGTGTATTCCTCGAGCAATGTGTCATACAAAACAATGCGCTTATTCTTAAAGAAACCATAAAAATAGGCATTGCTGTGAGCTGATCTTTTTGAACCTGAAAAATATGAAATATGCAAATTATTCATATAGAATATTGTTTGTTTCCTGTGTGAACAAAGAAGTTTTGAATATCTTAAAATCATTTCTGCCACATCTAATCTGAAAACTTAAGAGGAACACCTAGTTACTGGTAACAAAATTATGTGCACTTCCAAACCTAGTTTTCTTCATATACAGGTATTGTACTGCTCTAGAAAGAGCATTGCAAATGGCAATAATTTTCTTTTGTAATAAAGATTTATACTTTATGCATGTGACCATGTGTTCTTGCCTCTTCTGACTTCCAATCTTCAATGCCAATATTTAAACAAATTAGAAACCTATGCTGCTCCTTGTGCTATTTTTTTTTTTTTTTGCATGCATTGAGGTAGAGGGGGGCTGAGCTTATGGGATACCTTTCTCAGATCACAAAGTGGCTGAAAACTACATCTACTTTCAGAAGAGCATGAACATCACAATCCTAATGAATTATCAAACTGCTACAACCTTATGCATCCTTCAGTATGCAATACTGTACTATAATTTCATGTCTACCTGTGAAAGATTTGTGATTGGTTTCAAGGACTTTTAACCAAGCAACCCAGCCAGGATGACCAGTTTACCCGAATGCCTGAGTCAAATATATCTATGACCAGTAGTGCTCATGTGACCTTCAATGCTAATGAAGTTAACAGATCTCCCATTAAAAAAAATGGATAGAAAGATCAGCTGAGGAATTTTTTATAAATGTAAACCAATTACCTTTTAAAATAAAATACTTACCTTCAACAACATAAAGCTTAGTTAGAGGAAATTCTATCTGTGCTGCTAATGCTTCTATTTTGGTTCTGAGGTCACCCTCTGGAAGGGGTTCATACTTGTCAAAAAGTGGTGCTATGTAATCTGGATAGACTGTCATGAAGAACATCACAACCACCATTGTAAAACCCCATAGGTACAGAAAAAAGTAGTCTCCACCAGCCTGAAATTTTAATTAGCAAAATTATTAAAGAATCTTGCCCTAACTTTGTGAATGCAAATCATATAAATGATTATAATACCAATAAGATAAGTCTAGGGCACCTTGGTTCCATTCATAACAAAGACCCATCAAAGAAATTCATGAAGACAAAATAAAGCATGTGGTCAGAAACTATCATGTTGCTAAATGACCAGAGTTCAATTCCCAAGGTAGTTGAAACACAAAGACAAGTCTGCAACCTGCTACCCCTGTACAGTATAACATATACACACTGAAAATGTATATATAGCTCTGTTCTACTATTGTAGCAGTAACCATATACCACCCACCGTATTGCACTTTTGTATCTTTTTTTTTTGTCTAGCCGTATTGAGCACTTAATATATGATAGTGTAAACACATTATGAGGTATTTTAGATGCATTCGATATTGAAAAAAACGCTCTTTTCCACTCACTGGCGATTTTCGTTTATCAGCAAGGGTTGGGAACCTAACATCCACAAAAACAGGGCCTGCCTGTATAAATGTAATAATAGGATCTAAAACTGAAAACATGTTTGTAGCAGTTAAAGCCTCCATGATACCCATCTTAATCAACCTAGCCTACTCTATTCTTTTTATACAACAAAATCATTACAATAACACCTCTTCCATTATCACTCGACCCTCTAATTTCTTTATTTCTTATTCTCTCCCTGCTCCTTTCATAAATGCTTCAAAAGCATTTATCAACAATACTAAACCTCAATACATATTTAATACAGTAATCCTTTACTACATACAAATTCCTTTTTTATGCAATGAGCCCATTTCTACCACTGATTCCCTGTGTGCAATCATTAAGTCACTTTTATGCATTCGATATATAGTTTGCAAACCATACAGGAAGGGCAGTGGATGTTGTGTGCCTTTAGATTACTACAGCTGCTGACAAACGAACTAAGTGTCTGAAACACATCTACCACATAAAGTGAGGGACACTTATACTTTACTTGAGTCCTCGATTCTCCAGATCTACAAAGATCATATATATTGTACAGCCTTTCTCAAATGCCTTTCCCCCACTAGCTGTTTCACTGCAAGGATCTGATCCTTATAACCCCTTTCATCATAAATGCTATCTTGTTTATCACTTAAATACTTAGTGCACACACACTGTACAGTATAAAGAACACAAAGGCACAATACTGTGACTGGAATAATACACAAATAACCTGCACAAAGGAGAAAGAAACTATATGACAACATTTCAATCTGACTTGGGCCATTAACTAGTCACGCTAACACATGAAGGTAAGGGAGCCAGTATATATACGAGAGGGCAGGGAAAGGACAAAGAGGAAGAAGCAAGTAGGAAGTGGAGTAGTGGCAGTAGAGGGTTATTTGTGTAGTGTACAGTATAACAAGAGACAAAAACTCTATACCTAGCACCCTGCTGTTTAATCCACAATGATTTTACAGCATAAAATGTAGAGAAAGGCAGCTATTTAAACAAAAAATCATGTAATAATCAACAGAAATAAGGGTAATAATACAGAATAATATTTCAGGGCACCTTACCCTTATGATGTAGACCAAGGAGAAAGAAACTATATGACAACATTTCAATCTGACTTGGGCCATTAACTAGTCACGCTAACACATGAAGGTAAGGGAGCCAGTATATATATGAGAGGGCAGGGAAAGGACAAAGAGGAAGAAGCAAGTAGGAAGTGGAGTAGTGGCAGTAGAGGGTTATTTGTGTAGTGTACAGTATAACAAGAGACAAAAACTCTATACCTAGCACCCTGCTGTTTAATCCACAATGATTTTACAGCATAAAATATGTATAGAGAGAGGCAGCTATTTAAACAAAAAATCATGTAATAATCAACAGAAATAAGGGTAATAATACAGAACAATATTTCAGGGCACCTTACCCTTATGATGTAGACCAAGCCTGATACAACTGGTGCACAAATGATCTGTGACACAACAAATTTTTTCAGCTTGTCCTTTATGAAGAACCATGGAGTCTGCCAAAGAATCAGGAGAAAAAATATAAAAGCAAAAATATAATTACAGTATCATAATATCCTCCCAACATATTTTAATTTGTTTCTAGATTTTTACTGTTGAAACTGAATTTGTTAAAGCATACACTGATAATTATTCATTCTTTACATAGTTGTTTAACATATTTATATATAGGTTTAAGAAAGAAGTAAATGCTAGGGTGCAAGATTTGATACAAAAAGGGAGTTATCACAGTTGCTCTTTGCTGATGACAGTACTTTTTGGGGATTGTAAAATGAATTACAATGGTTGGTGGATAATTTTGGGAGGGAATGTAAAAAAAAATTAAAAGCAAACATAAAAAAAAGGCAAAGTGATGAGGGTAACAAAAAGTTTAAGCAATGAAAGACTGAATATTAGATTAGAGGGAAGGAGTATGGAGGAAGTGGATACATTTAGTTATTTGTGAGTGAACATGTCAAAGGATGGGTCTATGAAAGATGAGGTGAACCACAGAATAAATGATGGGAGGAAAAAAAGATGGGTCATGTTTATATCTATGGAACAAATGAAGTTTATCTGTAGAGGTAAAAATGGGAATGTACCAGAGTATAGTGGTACCAACACTTTTATATGGGTGTGAGGCATGGAGTGAATGTCGTGCAGAGAATTCAGTCTAGAAATTAAAAGACAATATGAAATGACCAAGTTAAATAGTAGGTTGGTCGACAGCAACTGCCCAGGGAGGTACTACTGTCCTGCCAAGTGAGTGTAAAATGAAAGCCTGTAATTGTTTTACATGATAGTAGGATTGCTGGTGTCTTTTCTGTCTCATAAACATGCAAGATTTCAGGTACGTCTTGCTACTTCTACTTACACTTAGGTCACACTACACATACATGTACAAGCACATATATACACACCCCTCTGGGTTTTCTTCTATTTTCTTTCTAGTTCTTATTCTTGTTTATTTCCTCTTATCTCCATGGGGAAGTGGAACAGAATTCTTCCTCCGTAAGCCATGCGTGTTGTAAGAGGCAACTAAAATGCCGGGAGCAAGGGGCTAGTAACCTCTTCTCCTGTATATATTACTAAATGTAAAAGGAGAAACTTTCGTTTTTCCTTTTGGGCCACCCCGCCTCGGTGGGATACGGCCGGTGTGTTGAAAGAAGAAGAAACATGCAAGATTTCAGGTACATCTTGCTACTTCTACTTACACTTAGGTCACACTACACATGCATGTACAAGCATATATATACACACCCTTCTGGGTTTTCTTCTGTTTTCTTACTAGTTCTTGTTCTTGTTTATTTCCTCTTATCTCCATGGGGATGTGGAACAGAATTCTTCCTCCGTAAGCCATGCATTTCTTAAGAGGTGACTAAAATGCCAGGAGCAACGGGCTAGTAACCCCCTTCTCTTGTATACATTACTAAAGTTAAAAGAGAAACTTTTGTTCTTCTTTTTGGGCCACCCTGCCTAGGTGGGATATGGTCAGTTTGTTGAAAGAAATAAGATGACCAAGGGTATACAGTAATTCAAAGCATACAGAGAAGAGAGACAGGGATAGGTTAATGAAGAGAGAGTAAAAATCTGGGTGGAAGGTAGAAGGGGTACAAGAGACTGAGTTTTAGGGACTTGAGCATCCCACAGGCTTAGGTGAGAATTTTTTTTTTCAACAAACCGGCCGTATCCCACCAAGGCAGGGTGGCCCAAAAAGAAAAACTAAAGTTTCTCTTTTAAATTTAGCAATTTATACAAGAGAAGGGGTTACTAGCCCCTTGCCCCCGGCATTTTAGTTGCCTCTTACAACACGCATGGCTTACGGAGGAAGAATTCTGTTCCACTTCCCCATGGAGATAAGAGGAAATAAACAAGAACAGGAAATAGAAAGAAAATAGCAGAAAACCCAGAGGGGTGTGTGTATATATGCTTGTATATGTATGCATAGCGTGACCTAAGTGTAAATAGAAGTAGCAAGACGTACCTGAAATCTTGCATGTTTATGAGACAGAAAAAAGGACACCAGCAATCCTACCATCATGTAAAACAATTACAGGCTTTCGTTTTACACTCACTTGGCAGGATGGTAGTACCTCCCTAGGCGCTGCTGTTTACCAACCTACTACCTATATTAGGTGAGAATATCAGATAGAAATGCATGGAGAAAAGTGGTCTTTAATGGACATGCTGTTCAGTGTGAGCACTGAATTAGCCAGACTTGAGTCCTGGAGGTAGAAAGGGCAGTGCCTGCACTTTTAAAAAGGGATGGGGATGCTGCAGCTGGAAGGATAATCTGATTGTGTTGTTAGAACACTTCTGGAAAGAAGGTAATTGAGTGAATATTGGTGAATGTGCTTTCTTCACCTCACCCCTGCCTTGGTAGAAGACAGCCACTGTTAAAAAGAAAAATCTCATATGTGCTGTTAGTGCCAAGATTATACAATATACTGTATTTAATAAATTTCTGACTGTATATACTAAGCAGAGAAAAGATTTCAATTTTGTTTAACATGTTAAACCTTACTATTATACTGTACCATTATTGTATGGAATGAGGTACACAAATCAATGCCACATTTTTTTTGACTGGTCAGGCACTAAACCTGTAGGGGTCATTTGTGCCTGGAGTATGTGAGGCAATTGTGTCCTATCCAAGTAAAGGGAGGATCTTGAGGGTATCAACAATATAAAGGCCCTGATGTCATATGATGATCTAACTGGGCAACCATACAGTTGCCATACACTACTGTAACAAGTTTAAGAGTAATATTTTATTTATTAGTGAAATATCTGAAACTGTAAAATATTATTAAAAACTATTCCGTATCTCTGCAGAGAAAATCTTACTCACCTGTTTGTTGAAGCCATGTTTCTGCTCGACCTTGAATGTAAAATATGCTGACCAAGGAAGGCTGACAATGGTGTTTAGGAGTGATCCTAAACACACAAATGTTACAGTCTGAGGTATCTCTGTACCAGTGGTGAAGCCCAACCATGCTGATAACCTTCCTGATGCAGCCCATAATGCAGGAAAACCACCACATACCATAACACCCTGCAGAAACAATTATAAACAAGCTATTACACAAACTGAAAACTTTCCGATATTAAATAAATAAATAAAATATTTATTTCTTTGCAAAGGTTACAATGTGTGTTTACATATCATAACATGATTGGAGTAAAGAAAGCCACTATCATGCCAAGGCATTTCAGGTAGACTTAACCTAATACTACTTAAGACTACTAAGTTTAGACAGGTGAAAAATGTACTTGTAGTGGTTACCAATGTTTTGCTGATGGTGGTGCCAACTACTGGCAGGCTTTTGAAGTTTCTCCTTACTGTTATTATTATTATTACTATTATATTGTATTCTTCTTCTTTCAACAAACCGGCCGTATCCCACCAAGGCGGGGTGGCCCAAAAAGAAAAACAAAAGTTTCTCTTTTCAAATTTAGATAATTTATACAGGAGAAGGGGTTACTAGCCCCTTGCTCCCGGCATTTTAGTCGCCTCTTACAACACGCATAGCTTACGGAGGAAGAATTCTGTTCCACTTCCCCACGGAGATAAGAGAAAATAAACAAGAACTAGAAAGAAAATAGAAGAAAACCCAGAGGGGTGTGTGTATATATACGCTTGTACATGTTGTGTATGTGTGACTAAGTTGTTAAGTAGAAGTAGCAAACGATACCTGAAATGCTGCATGTTTAGAGCAGAAAAAAAGACACAGCAATCCTACCATCATTTAAAAACAAGCAGGTTCTCCGCTTGTACCTGCACTTTAGTCGCCTCACACAGCATACCCTCCTGGGGGTTGCTGTTCCAACTCACTAATATGAAATAATGTGGTATAGTAAGGAGGCAGGTTGGTATTAGTAGCAGGTAATGTTAGGTTGGACTAATGTAAGAGTTAGAAGACTACGAAGTAGAGAGAAAAGGTACAGATATGTAAATAATGTACAGGTATTACGTTAAATAAGGTATAGTAAGGTAGCTAAGGACTACCTAATTAATTATAGGTGTTATAGGTAAGGTAAGGTATAGGTAAGGTAGTAGGTAGGTAGGTAGGTTTAAGGTAAGGTAGGTAGGTAGGTAAGGTAGGTAGGTAGGTAAGGTAAGGTAAGGTAGGTATAGGTAGTAGGTAAGGTAAGGTAGGTAGGTAGGTAAGGTAGGTAAGGTAGAGGTAGGTAGGTAGGTAAGGTAAAGGTAGGTAGGTAAGGTAGGTAGGTAGGTAGGTAGGTAAGGTAAGGTAAGGTAGGTAGGTAGGTAGGTAGGTAGGTAGGTAGGTAGGTAGTAGGTAGGTAGGTAGTAGGTAGGTAGGTAGGTAGGTTAGGTAAGGTAGGTAGGTAAGGTAGGTAGGTAGTAGTAGGTAAGGTAGTAGGTAGGTAGGTAGGTAGGTAGGTAGGTAGTAGGTAGTGGTAAGGTAGGTAGGTAGGTAGGTAGGTAAGGTAGGTAGGTAAGGTGGGTTTAGGTAGGTAATAGGTAGGTAGGTAGGTAAGGTAGGTAGGTAGGTAGGTAGTAGGTAGGTAGGTAGGTAGTAGGAAAGGTGGTAGGTAAGGTAGGTAGGTAAGGTAGGTAGGTAGGTGTAGGTAGGTAGGTAAGGTAGGTAGGTAGGTAGGTAGGTAAGGTAGGTAGGTAGGTAGGTAAGGTAGGTAGGTAAGGTAGGTAGGTAAGGTAGGTAGGTAAGGTAGGTAGGTAGTAGGTATAGGTAGGTAGGTAAGGTAGGTAGGTAAGTAGGTAGGTAAGGTATAGGTAGGTAGGTAGGTAGGTAGGTAAGGTAGTAGTAAGGTAGGTAGGTAGGTAAGGTTTAGGTAGGTAGGTAAGGTAGGTAGTGGTAGTAGGTAAGGTAGGTAGGTAGGTATAGGTAGGTAGGTAGGTAAGGTAGGTAGGTAGGTAAGGTAGGTAGGTAGGTAGGTAGGTAGGTAGGTAAGGTAGGTAGGTAGGTAAGGTAGGTAGGTAGGTAAGGTAGGTAGGTAGGTAAGGTAGGTAGGTAGGTAAGGTAGGTAGGTAGGTAAGGTAGGTAGGTAAGGTAGGTAGGTAAGGTAGGTAGGTACTCACCTAATTGTACTCACCTAATTGTGGTTGCAGGGGTCGAGACTCAGCTCCTGGCCCCGCCTCTTCACTGATCGCTACTGGATCCTCTCTCTCTCTGCTTCCTGAGCTTTGTCATACCTCTTCTTAAAACTATGTATGGTTCCTGCCTCCACTACTTCACTTGCTAGGCTATTCCACTTGCTGACAACTCTATGACTGAAGAAATACTTCCTAACTTCCCTGTGACTCGTCTGAGTCTTCAGCTTCCAGTTGTGACCCCTTGTCCCTGTGTCCCCTCTCTGGAACATCTTATCTCTGTCCACCTTGTCTATTCCCCGCAGTATCTTGTATGTCGTTATCATGTCTCCCCTGACCCTTCTGTCCTCCAGTGTCGTCAGTCCGATTTCCCTTAACCTTTCCTCGTACGACATTCCCTTGAGCTCTAGGACTAGCCTTGTTTCAAACCTTTGTACTTTCTCTAACTTCTTGACGTGCTTGACCAGGTGTGGGTTCCAGACTGGTGCTGCATACTCCAGTATGGGCCTAACATACACAGTGTACAGTGTCTTGAACGATTCCTTATTAAGGTATCGGAACGCTATTCTCAGGTTTGCCAGGCGCCCGTATGCTGCAGCGGTTATTTGGTTGATGTGTGCCTCCGGTGATGTGCTCGGTGTTATGGTCACCCCAAGGTCTTTCTCCCTGAGTGAGGTCTGTAGTCTTTGTCCACCTAGCCTATACTCTGTCTGCGGTCTTCTTTGCCCCTCCCCAATCTTCATGACTTTGCATTTGGCTGGATTGAATTCGAGAAGCCAGTTGCTGGACCACATGTCCAGCCTGTCCAGGTCTCTTTGCAGTCCTGCCTCATCCTCGTCCGATTTAATTCTTCTCATCAACTTCACGTCATCTGCGAACAGGGATACTTCAGAGTCTATTCCTTCCATATGTCGTTCACATATATCAAAAACAGCACTGGTCCTAGAACTGACCCCTGTGGGACCCCGCTCGTAACAGGCGCCCACTGTGATACCTCTTCACGTACCATGACTCGTTGCTGCCTCCCTGTCAGGTATGTCAGGTAGGTGGGGGGTGGGTGGGTGGGTGTTTGGGTGGGTAGGTAGGTAGGTAGGTAGGTACATAAGGAAGGTACATAAGGTAGGTAAGGTAGGTAGGTAAGGTAGGTAGGTAAGGTAGGTAGGTAGGTAAGGTAGGTAGGTAGTAAGGTAGGTAGGTAGGTAGGTAGGTAGGTAAGGTAGGTAGGTAAGGTAGGTAAGGTAGGTAAGGTAGGCAAGGTAGGTAAGGTAGGTAAGGTAGGTAAGGTAGGTAAGGTAGGTAAGGTAGGTAGTAGGTAGGTAGGTAGGTAGGTAGGTAGGTAGGTAGGTAGGTAGGTAGGTAGGTAGGTAGGTAGGTAGTAGGTAGGTAGGTAGGTAGGTAGGTAGGTAGGTAGGTAAGGTAGGCAGGTAGGTAAGGTAGGCAGGTAGGTAAGGTAGGCAGGTAGGTAAGGTAGGCAGGTAGGTAAGGTAGGCAGGTAGGTAAGGTAGGCAGGTAGGTAAGGTAGGCAGGTAGGTAAGGTAGGCAGTAGGTAAGGTAGGTAGGTAGGTAAGGTAGGCAGGTAGGTAAGGTAGGCAGGTAGGTAAGGTAGGCAGGTAGGTAAGGTAGGTAAGGTAGGTAAGGTAGGCAGGTAGGTAAGGTAGGCAGGTAGGTAAGGTAGGCAGGTAGGTAAGGTAGGAGGTAGGTAAGGTAGGCAGGTAGGTAAGGTAGGCAGGTAGGTAAGGTAGGCAGGTAGGTCAAGGTAGGTAAGGTAGGCAGGTAAGTAAGGTAGGCAGGTAGGTAAGGTAGGCAGGTAGGTAAGGTTAGGCAGGTAGGTAAGGTAGGCAGGTAGGTAAGGTAGGCAGGTAGGTAAGGTAGGCAGGTAGGTAAGGTAGGCAGGTAGTAAGGTAGGCAGGTAGGTAAGGTAGGCAGGTAGGTAAGGTAGGCAGGTAGGTAAGGTAGGCAGGTAGGTAAGGTAGGCAGGTAGGTAAGGTAGGCAGGTAGGTAAGGTAGGTTCAGGTAGGTAAGGTAGGCAGGTGTAGGTAAGGTAGGCAGGTAGGTAAGGTAGGCAGGTAGGTAAGGTAGGCAGGTAGGTAAGGTAGGCAGGTAGGTAAGGTAGGCAGGTAGGTAAGGTAGGCAAGGTAAGGTAGGCAAGGCAAGGCAAGGCAAGGCAAGGCAAGGCAAGGCAAGGCAAGGCAAGGCAAGGCAAGGCAAGGCAGATGAGGAGCTCTTGATCTAGGGAATTGGATCTGTGCTCCGGGTCCCAAAATTAATAATAAAAATAATAATAATAATTATAGGTAGTAGGTTGGTAGACAGCAACCGCCCAGGGAGGTACTACCGTCCTGCCAAGTGAGTGTAAAACGTAAGCCTGTAATTGTTTTACATGATGGTAGGATTGCTGGTGTTTTTTCTGTCTCATAAACATGCAAGGTTTCAGGTACGTCTTGCTACTTCTGCTTACACTTAGGTCACACTACACATACATGTACAAGCATATGTATACACACCCCTCTGGGTTTTCTTCTATTTTCTTACTAGCTCTTGTTCTTGTTTATTTCCTCTTATCTCCATGGGGAAGTGGAACAGAATTCTTCCTCCGTAAGCTATGCGTGTTGTAAGAGGCGACTAAAATGCCAGGAGCAAGGGGCTAGTAACCCCTTCTCCTGTATATATTACTAAATGTGAAAGGAGAAACTTTTGTTTTTCCTCTTGGGCCACCCCGCCTCGGTGGGATACGGCTGGTGTGTTGAAAGAAAGAAAGAATAATAATAATAATTATAATAATATGTAAGTACTAATAATAATAATAATAATACATAATAATGTATAATATAATACTATATAATAATAATAATACATAATAGTACAGTTCTAGGTAGTAGGTTGGTAGACAGCAACCACCCAGGGAGGTACTACCGTCCTGCCAAGCGAGTTTAAAACGAAAGCCTGTAATTGTTTTACATGATGGTAGGATTGCTGGTGTCCTTTCTTCTGTCTCATGAACATGCAAGATTTCAGGTACGTCTTGCTACTTCTACTTACACTTAGGTCACACTACACATACATGTACAAGCATATATATACACACCCCTCTGGGTTTTCTTCTATTTTCTTTCTAGTTCTTATTCTTGTTTATTTCCTCTTATCTCCATAGGGAAGTGGAACAGAATTCTTCCTCTGTAAGCCATGCGTATTGTAAGAGGCAACTAAAATGCCGGGAGCAAGGGGCTAGTAACCCCTTCTCCTGTATACATTACTAAATTTAAAAAGAGAAACTTTTGTTTTTATTTTTGGGCCACCCTACCTCGGTGGGATACGGCCGGTTTGTTGAAAAAAAAAATAGTACAATAATACTATGTACGTACTGCTTATAATTTAGTTTGACAACGCCACCACCAGAGAGCAGTGTATCAAAACAATGCTCACTAGTGCACATGTGCTTACTGAGCTACCCTCGCAGTGCAAGGAATTCTCGTGATTTCCTTATGTTTCGTGCAGTTAATTTGCCAGATTTCTTTCTTCTAACCATGGGTCCTAAGAAAGCAAGAGCAAAGGACAGTGCCGAGAAGAAAAAGAGGATGATTTGCATGGAATTAAAGCAAGAAATCATTAATAAGCACAGACTAGGTACGAGGGTTAAGGACTTGGCGAGTGAGTACAAGCGTAGCCCCTCTACTATATGTACAATACTAAAGCAGGAGGAGTCTATAAAGGCTATAGCACCAGCAAAGGGCGTTACAGTAATTTCTAAGCAGCGGACCTCTAACAATGGAAAGATAGAAAAGCTGCTGTTGACATGGTTGACGGAGAAACAGCTCACAGGATATACATAGTGTAGCGAGATAAACATAAAACCTGCACATAGCAGTTCTTAAGAAAAGTGTGAACTCCTGACAGGATATGCCGATCTGCATTTCTTCTCCATGGTATATAAATGTCGTATGTACACCAGATCTAATTCAGTTAGCCTCACAAACTCCGTATTCTCTCACAATAACGCCTCTGACGTTTTTGTAGCGAGAATGCACGACCACTCTCGTGACCACAATCCTCCTCCCCTCTGCTGTCCACATGATGACATTTTATTCATTCTAGAGTGTATATCAGGTTTCTATGATATTTATATTGTTTATTATGTCATATTAGATGAATTGTGACAGAGTTGATATTAAGGTTATTTTGTCATGCCTCCTGAGAGCAGGAATTCAGCTGGAATGAATTAATTGCATTTCAATTAATTTAAATGAGGAAAATTGACCCAGCATACGAACAAATCAGGATACGAACAAGTCCACGGAATGGATTAAATTCGTAAGCCGAGGTTCCACTGTACCTATTTGGAAGGACTAAACCATGGTTACATTTTATTAGAAGAAATAGGGTAAAATTTAAATTTTTTGGTGATGATGGATTCAAAATGGAGGGTAAGCTTCATATTGGAAAGGCCTGGGGACATGATTAGAGAACAGAGGAAAAATTGCTTTAGTGTCTGGAATGCCCACAGTGCTTATTTTAAATTGTAATTTGTTAAATTCTGTGTAAAATTAGCCATAATACTGATTTCTGGGTGATTTATAGGTTAGTTCTGATAGCTGAATGGGCAGTTTCTTGTGCTAATTTGATAGAACAGAAGGTATACCAATGAAATCAGACAGAAATTTGGTCAGTTTGAGCAATGGATTTGACCTAAAATAGGCTTCAAAGAGGACAAAATCACTGATGTGTAAATTGCCTGCGTAATTTTGCAAGTTTTCCAGCAAATTTCGCATTTTTAAGTCATTGCCTTCAGGAAAACATTCTCTACCATCTCAGATGATAATTTTTTTGTTTTAAATTGTGAAACAAGCACTTAATTTCAGGGGTCATGACAGTGAAAGGGTTTTTTTTATCATATGTAGAGGCTCTTAAACTTTTTTTTTAAAAGTACTGTACTCAAGTTTTAATTGATAATAGAATCACATGTCATTCTTACTTTAGTATGCCCAACTGTGTTACTCTTACACTGTAATATCTCCCTAGCTCATTACTGTATTATTACTCTACTGTATTATTGCCCTACTCATGTATATAAAACTGTATAACTGCATTATGAAATTACCATCAAAATGTTTACAAAATAAAGGAATATACTGTAGTTATGTAATTTTTATTATTATTACAATAACCACCACCATTCTTTTACTTCTTAACAGCAGTGTAACTGCCATAAAAGAAAATATACACAACTTTACTATTCCACTAACCCCAATGGTGTTAAAAGTGCCTCTAGTGGGAAGCCTGATTATGACAAGAGCATGTTCATTTCATGACTGACATATGGAGGGTTGAACCTCAAACATATTTTTCACTGAATGATCCACACAGAATTAGCATTTCCCATAAATAAAATACTGCATATATATCGGTAACTCGGGATACGAAATTAATTCGTTCCAGAAGGCTGTTCGAGTGCCGATACCGAACGAATTTGTTCCCATAAGGAATAATGTAAATTAGATTAATCTGTTTCAGACCCCCAAAAATACACTTAGAAAAGCACTTACATAAATACACTTACATAATTGTTCGAGTTTTGGGCTGTTCGTATCCCGAGGTACCACTGTACTATTATATAGTACAGTGGTACCTCGAGATAAGAGTGCCAATTTTCTCATGCTCTCATGGGAGATTTTCTTTGTGTACAGATGAAGAATTATAGTTTACCATACAGACAAGCAAAAATTTATTTTTAATTCTCATGCAGGTAAAGAGTACATGTATAAATTTAATCAAAAAAAGAAAAATTAGCAACTTTTACAAGAGAAAGAATACTTACTGTGCTCAAAACCTGACTGAAGGCTCCCTCAATTAGGCTGAAGTTACTCTTGTCAAGGCCATATGCTCGAGCCTTATCATATGTAACCCGCTCCATTATACCCTTCAACTCTTCTGGTGGCTCCACTTTCTCTCTGTATACTCGACGCTGAATGGAAAAATTTGAAATTAGAAAAAAAAAAATTATGTAATCTGTATGTCACTGGCATATGTAGTAGCACTGCTCGCATAAAGAAACATGTACTGCTCACTTATTGAAACTCAAATAAAGACCAACTACTGTACTACAAAAGGTCTGAATAAAAAGGCAGGAGAATGTATTATTCAAAGAATTTGAAAGAGTAAATACAAAGTAAGATACAATAAGATGTAAAATGGGTAAAGCCAGTACAATGTAATACAATTTACTTACTAGAGTAATCGTAAAAGACAGCCATAATCCAAACATCATGCTAATATACAGTGCTACCAAATAATAATACTGAAGTATGTCATCATGTGCTTAAAATAGTAAAATCTCAATTCATACTACACAATAGTTTTCTCATAATTAAGTAAATTGCCATTTGTATCAATTACAAGTGTACAATATGGATTCAAAATGCTTTTCTGGTGTATGTTTTGAATTTGTACTAAAAGAACTAAATTATTCCTTCATTAAAGGACAAAACTTGATAACATTCAAGCTAGAAGTTCCTAGGGAAAGGTGCCTCATAAATGAAGCCACCAACAATCACAAATAAATCATCTCTTTATGCTGTACCGGATGAGCTAAGTCAAACACACCAACATCCACCTTCAAGGAAATATAGTATATGGGATTTGTGCGACTGTAAGTTTGTCAGCATATTATTTGTTACTTATAAATAACCATCTGGAAGGTAACTTACTCTTGGTAAGTGCACGAGGATCACCTTCAACACAACCCTAAGATCTTACCTGCCTGTAGGCCAGATATTCTTCCCACATATACGTGGCCCAGGTGAAGCCCAAAATCCCCATAAATATCTTTCCTTCCCATGTTCCCAGCTCAGGAATGGCCAGAGAAATCATATTTTAATGGAATGAACAGCACGAAAATCTGTGTTTATCTCCACTGGCAACGCGACTCCCATTACAAATGTTGTACCGCGCCATCACTGGCAACAAACATATTAATAAAAATACAAAGTGATTCACATATTTATTGTTCTTTAAATCATAGGGCTCATGGTGAAATTTCTTTTCAGAGACGAGGACACGGAAAGCTGAAGATGGCAATGATGAATCAACGCCAGTACTGAAATGGTTGTTATGTCTGGCATCGCTGCAATACCTATGGATTATTAGGTGATGATTATTGCAGCAACAGTTGCAGCAGCAGCAGCAACGGCAATAGTAGCAGTAGCAACAGCAGCAACAGCAATAGCAGTAGCAGCAGCAACAACAGCAATAGCAGTAGCAGCAACAGCAATAGCAGCAGCAGGAACAACAGCGATAAGAGCAGCAATAGCAGCAACAGCAATAGCAGCAACAAGAGTAATAACAGCAGCAACAACAACAGCAATATTATTATAATCAAGGGGGAAGCGCTAAACCCGGAGGATTATACAGCGCCTGGGGGGGGGGATGTGGAAAGCATTCAGGCTTAATTCGGGGAACTGGAGCATAGATCCAATTCCCTAAATCAAGAGCCCCTCACCAACATCAAGGAACCTTCCTTGAGGGGAACAACAGCAATAGCAGTGGCAACAACAGCAATAGTAGCAGCAACAACAACAGCAATAGCAGCAGCAGTAACAACAGCGATTTTGGCTTAAATAGCAACGCACTTCTTGCTGAATAGGGCAAGCGAAAATTTGTGTACGCAATAATTTCGCAAAAAAATCATTCTGGACCTAACGAAAAAATATATTTCATTGTGTTTGTTTATTATTAAATTGTTGTAAACTTATATAAAATATATTTAGTTGGATTAGGCTAAATTAAATTGCGCTTGTTATAATAACGTTAGGTAAGTTTCCTAAGGTTCTTGTGGAAAATTTTGTAGGGTTGATTACTTGTACATGCCTCAACATTGCATGCATACGAGTAATCTCATTGGTAGACAACAACTATATTGTTTACCGTAGTCACCCCGTGTAGACATGTGAGAAAACTTAACCACCTCTGGTCACTGCAGGTGGCCCCTCGACCCTCACAATCTTATCCATAAGTAAGTAAGTAAGTAAGTTTATTCAGGTATACACAAATACAATTACATAGAATTATCATACATAGCAGCATATGTGTAGAGAACCTAGGATAACCCAAAAAAGTTAGACAGAGTGACTTATTTCCAGTATAAATTGGATAGCACCCTCAAGTACGGCGCTACTAATTAATTGTGGACTGTATAGATTATATTAGTTTAACTGAATGAAGGGGGGGGGGCGTAGGTTACACATGGATATATCCATCAAGGAAAAACACTTGTACATAATCCCACCACTTACAAGATATTCTCTGGTGGTCACTTGAAGTAGCTGGATCACCCATAACCTATTCAATTACAACATACCTAACTGGCCAGTATCAGTCTGCTATAACTAGAAGGGTTACTTAATGTGGGTGATTGATGCTCCTATTTCCTCCATTCACCATCTCATTTCGATGTCCTGCTACACCGACACAGTTCTTATTCCAACAGGACGAGGTATTCGTTGGTTTATCCCGGTTTAGAAGTCGTGACTCCATAAAAACTTCACTATCCTCGAGACAGGAACACGAGATAAACAGATGCTCACTCTGAGAACGGCGACTCATTTCACTTCACATATTCTCTTAGCTTAGTGTTATTATCACTGATTACACTACAATTCACAAGACGATTTAATGTCTCATAATTATTATACACATTAGAGGTCACTCCATTAAGATCTGAGACCGATGAGTGAGGAATAACTCACGGGTATTTCCCCTGGACACACACCATGGCTGCGCACCAGTCACCCGGTCCTACCATTATTCACTCATTTTACCACCCTTTTACGGTGGTCCCGTAAATCACGTTCCCTCACTCTTCACCAGGAACAGTTACGACACTTCCTATTATGAAGTGAGGCCTATATTAATCCTTAGGCCACCGTGAACGCCAATTTCCTGGTCCCATATTTTTACAGCCTCCTCACTCCATTCAAAACACTCCCGCCTCTCCATGCCCTGACTCGACCTCTCCCCCCCCGCACATCCGCACAGGCGCAGGGCGAACCCGGTTGGTTCTATTCAAAATACAATTTAGAACAACAGTAATGCATTAATCATGTACCTGGAGTTTACCTGGAGAGAGTTTCGGGGGTCAACGCCCCCGCGGCCCGGTCTGTGACCAGGCCTCCTGGTGGATCAGCCCCTGATCAACCAGGCTGTTGCTGCTGGCTGCACGCAAACCAACGTACGAGCCACAGCCTGGCTGATCAGGAACTGACTTTAGGTGCTTGTCCAGTGCCACACTGGCCGATTCCCACCAAGGCAGGGTGGCCCGAAAAAGAAAAACTTTCACCATCATTCACTCCATCACTGTCTTGCCAGAAGGGTGCTTTACACTACAGTTTTTAAACTGCAACATTAACACCCCTCCTTCAGAGTGCAGGCACTGCACTTCCCATCTCCAGGTCTCAAGTCCGGCCTGCCGGTTTCCCTGAACCCCTTCATAAATGTTACTTTGCTCACACTCCAACAGCACGTCAAGTATTAAAAACCATTTGTCTCCATTCACTCCTATCAAACACGCTCACGCATGCCTGCTGGAAGTCCTAGCCCCTCGCACACAAAACCTCCTTTACCCCCTCTCTCCAACCTTTCCTAGGCTGACCCCTACCCCGCCTTCCTTCCACTATAGACTGATACACTCTTGAAGTCATTCTGTTTCGCTCCATTCTCTCTACATGTCCGAACCACCTCAACAACAGTATAATTATGGGAATTTATTTTCCACACTGCGGTCGGGCGGAGGTCGTTGTTTGACGACTTAAATAACGTGGAGGACAATTTTCCCATCTTCACTGGCCACCTGGCTTGGGAACTCCAACATTGGTATTTACATAATCACCCATTAATTCTTTCCACCTGTTAACTCCTCAGGTAGGGCTCCATCCAAAGCACACTCAAGCCTCCATGCTTCTGGTATTAACAATTTCCCTCTTATTGTAAGGTGTGACACTAAGCCTATGCTCTCTGGGTTAATTTGTTGGGCATACTGGAATTATGAGACTTTAACAATAACAAGTCTCTCTCAGTACCCCAAGTCATCCCCAGCACATTACTGCATATAGGCACTTCAGCTCCATTACCTGGAGACCTGGAGAGAGTTTCGGGGGTCAACGCCCCCGCGGCCCGGTCTGTGACCAGGCCTCCTGGTGGATCAGCCCCTGATCAACCAGGCTGTTGCTGCTGGCTGCACGCAAACCAACGTACGAGCCACAACCCGGCTGATCACACTTACACTCGCTCACTCATTTGACCATAAACAGAAATATTAATCTCAGTCTTAAAATAATGAATCCTGTGATACTCCAATACTGAAACTATATACTGTGCCAAAACAAAAGCATTCACATTGCTAAACTCACAAACTAGTATTTAGTCACTTAGCCATAATACCAACTTACCTCATAATTTGTAATATTTTACAATTAAGAATAAAACTAAGTATGCCCGAAATGCCTAGCCATGCTAAGCGTTCTAGTGGTACACTCTGTAATCACAATTTTACTACATGTAAACCAAACAATAACCAAATTTCTGTAAACTCAGCATTGTAATCCTTATAGAGAATAAACTTTGAATTTGATCAGGAACTGACTTTAGGTGCTTGTCCAGTGCCAGCTTGAAGACTGCCAGGGGTCTGTTGGTAATCCCCCTTATGTGTGCTGGGAGGCAGTTGAACAGTCTCGGGCCCCTGACACTTATTGTATGGTCTCTTAACGTGCTAGTGACACCCCTGCTTTTCATTGGGGGGATGGTGCATCGTCTGCCAAGTCTTTTGCTTTCGTAGTGAGTGATTTTCGTGTGCAAGTTCGGTACTAGTCCCTCTAGGATTTTCCAGGTGTATATAATCATGTATCTCTCCCTCCTGCGTTCCAGGGAATACAGGTTTAGAAACCTCAAGCGCTCCCAGTAACTGAGGTGTTTTATCTCCGTTATGCGCACCGTGAAAGTTCTCTGTACATTTTCTAGGTCGGCAATTTCACCTGCCTTGAAAGGTGCTGTTAGAGTGCAGCAATATTCCAGCCTAGATAGAACAAGTGACCTGAAGAGTGTCATCATGGGCTTGGCCTCCCTAGTTTTGAAGGTTCTCATTATCCATCCTGTCATTTTTTCTAGCAGATGCGATTGATACAATGTTATGGTCCTTGAAGGTGAGATCCTCCGACATAATCACTCCCAGGTCTTTGACGTTGGTGTTTCGCTCTATTTTGTGGCCAGAATTTGTTTTGTACTCTGATGAAGATTTAATTTCCTCATGTTTACCATATCTGAGTAATTGAAATTTCTCATCGTTGAACTTCATATTGTTTTCCGCAGCCCACTGAAAGATTTGGTTGATGTCCGCCTGGAGCCTTGCAGTGTCTGCAATGGAAGACACTGTCATGCAGATTCGGGTGTCATCTGCAAAGGAAGACACGGTGCTGTGGCTGACATCCTTGTCTATGTCGGATATGAGGATGAGGAACAAGATGGGAGCTAGTACTGTGCCTTGTGGAACAGAGCTTTTCACCGTAGCTGCCTCGGACTTTACTCTGTTGACGACTACTCTCTGTGTTCTGTTAGTGAGGAAATTATAGATCCATCGACCGACTTTTCCTGTTATTCCTTTAGCACGCATTTTGTGCGCTATTACGCCATGGTCACACTTGTCGAAGGCTTTTGCAAAGTCTGTATATATTACAACTGCATTCTTTTTGTCTTCTAGTGCATTTAGGACCTTGTCGTAGTGATCCAATAGTTGAGACAGACAGGAGCGACCTGTTCTAAACCCATGTTGCCCTGGGTTGTGTAACTGATGGGTTTCTAGATGGGTGGTGATCTTGCTTCTTAGGACCCTTTCAAAGATTTTTATGATATGGGATGTTAGTGCTATTGGTCTGTAGTTCTTTGCTGTTGCTTTACTGCCCCCTTTGTGGAGTGGGGCTATGTCTGTTGTTTTTAGTAACTGTGGGACGACCCCCGTGTCCATGCTCCCTCTCCATAGGATGGAAAAGGCTCGTGATAGGGGCTTCTTGCAGTTCTTGATGAACACAGAGTTCCATGAGTCTGGCCCTGGGGCAGAGTGCATGGGCATGTCATTTATCGCCTGTTCGAAGTCATTTGGCGTCAGGATAACATCGGATAGGCTTGTGTTAATCAAATTTTGTGGCTCTCTCATAAAAAATTCATTTTGATCTTCGACTCTCAGTCTGGTTAGCGGCTTGCTAAAAACTGAGTCATATTGGGACTTGAGTAGCTCACTCATTTCCTTGCTGTCATCTGTGTAGGACCCATCTTGTTTAAGTAGGGGCCCAATACTGGACGTTGTTCTCGATTTTGATTTGGCATAGGAGAAGAAATACTTTGGGTTTCTTTCGATTTCATTTATGGCTTTTAGTTCTTCCCGCGATTCCTGACTCCTAAAGGATTCTTTTAGCTTAAGTTCGATGCTTGCTATTTCTCTGACCAGTGTCTCCCTACGCATTTCAGATATATTGACCTCTTTTAGCCGCTCTGTTATTCTTTTCCGTCGCCTGTAAAGGGAGCGCCTGTCTCTTTCTGTTTTACATCTACTCCTCCTTTTTCTTAGAGGAATAAGCCTTGTGCATACATCGAGTGCCACCGAGTTAATCTGTTCTAGGCATAAGTTGGGGTCTGTGTTGCTTAGTATATCTTCCCAGCTTATATCGGTTAGGACTTGGTTTACTTGGTCCCACTTTATGTTTTTGTTATTGAAGTTGAATTTGGTGAATGCTCCCTCGTGACTAATCTCATTATGTCGGTCTGGGGCTCCGCGCATACATGACTGAACCTCAATTATGTTGTGATCTGAGTATATTGTTTTTGATATGGTGACATTTCTTATCAGATCATCATTGTTAGTGAAGATGAGGTCTAGTGTATTCTCCAGTCTAGTAGGCTCTATTATTTGCTGGTTTAAATTGAATTTTGTGCAGAGATTTAAAAGCTCGTGTGAGTGTGAGTTTTCATCAGAGCTGCCTCCTGGTGTTATTACTGCAACAATATTATTTGCTATATTCCTCCATTTTAGGTGCCTTAAGTTGAAATCCCCCAGGAGCAAGATGTTGGGTGCAGGAGCTGGAAGATTTTCCAGACAGTGGTCAATTTTTAACAGCTGTTCCTGGAATTCCTGGGATGTTGCATCCGGAGGCTTGTAGACTACCACAATGACTAGGTTTTGGTTCTCGACCTTTACTGCTAAAACTTCCACTACATCATTTGAGGCATTTAGCAGTTCTGTGCAAACAAGTGACTCTGCAATGTACAGGCCGTTTTTCTTCCAATTCGTAATGCTGATTAATTAAAACATTCTTTTCCATTCCATCTGCACAATTCTCCAGCAGATCTCTTTCACAGTCTTTAAACCACAATTTGTACCACTCAAATCTACTCTCTAAAGCATCTAAATATAACTTTAATTCATTAGGTTTCAAGGTTCTTTGATTCATTAAATCCAAGCACTTGTATGCCTTCATCACATGGCCTTTAATAGCCTGTAATGATGCTTTCATTACTCTAAAATCCACGGACTTGTCAGCCACATTAACTCCAGATCCAGTCATGGTTAGAGAATTATTAATCACTGATTATACAACTTAAGTAGGCGACTTATAAGAGTAATTCTTGCACTTTACTCTTGTATAAATCTTAGCCACACATGTGCTAGCAATTAATTAGACTAATTATCATCCACCACACGATCGATTAAATTTGTGTACCCTATACCCACTTTCTTCAATCAGTCACTTAATTATTAAGAAATTAATTCAATTAATTTTTTCACTGATTGCATCCGGTTCGAAGGGCCAGCGGGCAGATGTGGAAAATTTTGTAAGGGTTGATTACTTGTACATACCTCAACATTGCATGCATACGAGTAATCTTATTGGTAGACAACAACTATATTGTTTACCGTAGTCACCCGTGTAGACATGTGAGAAAACTTAACCACCTCTGGTCACTGCAGGTGGCCCCTCGACCCTCACAATCTTATCCATATCTATCCGAGACCAGTATAAATTGGATAGCACCCTCAAGTACGGCGCTACTAATTAATTGTGTATTGTATAGATTATATTAGTTTAACTTAATGAAGGGGGGGGCGTAGGTTACACTTGGATATATCCATCAAGGAAAAACACTTGTACATAATCCCACCAACCAAAACTTCGCCTTGAAGCCAAACATGAGGCCTTAAGCTGTAGTGATAACTTAATCACACAGCACACACTCTCGCAAATTATTTACGCTGATGGTTCTGTTCACCAATCCACTGGTGCAGCTGGTAGTGCTGCTGTTGTCGTACAGAGTGATGGCTCTCTTAAAGAAATTGGAGCACGCATCAATAATTGGGCCTCTACCCTTCAGACAGAACTGTTTGCCATACTCCTTGCACTGAAATGCATCTATGTATCAAAGATTGACAGTTTAATTGTAACTGATTCTCTGTCATCCATAAATGCTCTCAACTCATTAAGCATAAATTGTGGCATGCTTGTGTCAGAAGCCAGACACAGGTATGGTAGGATTGTGGACAGTGGAGTCAGAGTGCACATGCTGTGGATTCCATCTCACATTGGTCTTCAGATGCATGATAGAGCTGATAAATTGGCTAAGCTGTATGCTTTCAAAGAGGGAGTAGATTACAATCTTGGCTTGTCAGGTAGTAGTTTGAGAACAATAATACGAAAAGAACTTCAACTGAATTTTATGGACTTAAGGCTCAGGGAGATTGACACCAGTGAGTCCATCTATCATCATTCTATCATGCAGGAGGAGCCACATGTCTATGGTGCATCCAACAAAATAAGCAGACTCTTGGATGTCACTACTGCCCGGCTCCGGCTGGGTTACAAGTATCTTTGGCAGGTTAAATCACCACCACCAGATGTAGACCAAACGAAATGTAAACTTTGCCAGATTGACTATTGTCACACCCTGCGTCATTATGTACTGGAGTGCGATCAAATTAATGAATTTAGAAACAACTCACTCAGAAGTGTTCAAGAAATGGCTAAGTATTTTATCCACAGTGGTATATTACAGACCATTCTGGAGAAATACCCTGACTTTGCTAGCTGTAAATAAAGCATTACCACATATGTGCATGTGTGTGTGTGTGTGTGTGTGTGTGTGTGTGTGTGTGTGTGTGTGTGTGTGTGTGTGTGTGTGTGTGTGTGTGTGTGTGTGTGTGTGTGTTTGTGTTTGTGTGTTTTTGTGTGTCATCAAAACTTTGGGGCCCAGTCCCTGGACCCATTGTGTACCTCTATAATCTGTTAATACCTTTGTAACTTGTCATGATTGTGACTAGACCTACCTGGAGTTCATTACCTTTGTAAATTGTGAATTCATTACCTCTGTAACTTGCTCAGCCATCAAAACTTTGAGGCCCAGTCCCTGGACCCATTATGTACCTCTGTAATCTTTTGACTACCGCCCACAGGATGGGTATGGGGTGCATAATAAACATATTAAACTTAAACTAACATAATCCCACCACTTACCAGATATTCTCTGGTGGTCACTTGAAGTAGCTGGATCACCCATAACCTATCCAATTACAACATACCTAACTGGCCAGTATCAGTCTGCTATAACTAGAAGGGTTACTTAACTGTGGGTGATTGATGCTCCTATTTCCTCCATTCACCATCTCATTTCGATGTCCTGCTACACCGACACAGTTCTTATTCCAACAGGACGAGGTATTCGTTGGTTTATCCCGGTTTAGAAGTCGTAACTCCATAAAAACTTCACAATCCTCGAGACAGGAACACGAGATAAACAGATGCTCACTCTGAGAACGGCGACTCATTTCACTTCACATATTCTCTTAGCTTAGTGTTATTATCACTGATTACATTACAATTCACAAGACGATTTAATGTCTCATAATTATTATACACATTAGAGGTCACTCCATTAAGATCTGAGACCGATGAGTGAGGATTAACTCACGGATATTTCCCCTGGACATACACCATGGCTGCGCACCAGTCACCCGGTCCTACCATTATTCACTCATTTTACCACCCTTTTACGGTGGTCCCGTAAATCACGTTCCCTCACTCTTCACCAGGGACAGTTACGACACTTCCTATTATGAAGTGAGACCTATATTAATCCTTAGGCCGCCGTGAACGCCAATTTCCTGGTCCCATGTTTTCACAGCCTCCTCACTCCATTCAAAACACTCCCGCCTCTCCATGCCCTGACTCGACCTCTCCCCCCCGCAAATCCGCACAGGCGCAGGGCGAACCCGGTTGGTTCTATTCAAAATACAATTTAGAACAACAGTAATGCATTAATCATGTATATTTACATTATAAAAATATATACAGTATAATTATGGGAATTTATTTTCCACAGTTCTTTTGGTACAAAATCATTAATTTTTATATTAACATGAATGAAAAAAATGTATCTTTAAATGTATATGAGAAAATTTTAGAAAGGACTTAACTTTAAATGAGTTCTTGCTAATTGACCAGTTTTTACCTATTCGGCACGAACACACACACACACACACACACACACACACACACACACCGGGGCCAGGAGCTAGGACTTGACCCCTGCAACCACAAATAGGTGAGTACACACACAGGCAGGATCCATTCATAGCTATAAGCAAAGGTATGATAAAGCTAATGGTGCAGGGAGTGACCCAGTAGCGGCCAGTGAACAGGCGGGGCCAGGAGCTATGAATCGACCCCTGCAACTACAACTATGTGAGTACAATTAGGTGAGTACACACACACAAAAAAAAAAAGTGATTGAAGGTATCATGAAGGTGTTAGGCGAGGGCGACATGACCCAGGTGACAAATTTTCGGAGAATTGGGTGGTTCGGAGAAGGAAACGGCCTCTCAAAGTAATTTTCAAGGCAGAATCAACTGGAACCATGATCCTGAAGGAGAAAGCACGGCTGAGAGACAAACTGGAGTTCCAGAGTGTGTACCTCGATTGAGACGGAATGCAAAAGGAAAGGATGATACTGTAAGAGTGCAAAAACGAAAGGAGGAATGGGAGAACATGACAAAGAAAAGCAGAATAACCCAGACACAGGTGGAATGGGCAAACACACCCCCAGAAACACCGGCAGGATACAACCACGACAACCCCCAAGACAACTGAACAATCTAAACCAACCATCACACACCGATCCCTCTGTCCCCACCCCCACACCACGAACCCCACCCCAACAGCAACCCCCTATGGGAACTCTGCCCCCACCCCCACAGCAACCCCCCATAGGCCCCCACCAGGCCTGCTGCTCTCCCAACCCCAATATTCTCCAGGACCACAGTTTTAGAACAGAAGTTTAAGGTTTGGTACATGAATGCAGATGGATTAACGAATAAATATGAGGAGTGGCATGAAAGAATCAATGAGAAGTCCCCAGACATAATAGCAATCACAGAAACGAAACTCAATGAGACAATAACAGATGCAATCCTCCCACCAGGATATCAGATCCTGAGGAAAGATAGAAGGAGCAGAGGGGGAGGAGGGTTACACTGCTCATAAAAAAAGATGGAAATTCGAGGAAATGGGAGGCATGGACGAGATTGGAGAAAGGGAATACATAGAAGATAAGATAAGATAAGATAAGATTTCGTTCGGATTTTTAACCCCGGAGGGTTAGCCACCCAGGATAACCCAAGAAAGTCAGTGCGTCATCGAGGACTGTCTAACTTATTTCCATTGGGGTCCTTAATCTTGTCCCCCAGGATGCGACCCACACCAGTCGACTAACACCCAGGTACCTATTTGCTGCTAGGTGAACAGGACAATAGGTGTATGGAAACGTGTCGAAATGTTTCCACCCGCCGGGAATCGAACCCGGGTCCTCCGTGTGTGAAGCGGGAGCTTTAGCCACCAGGCCACCGGGCCACCTAGAAGGTACACTTCAGTCTGGGGAGCACAAGGTAGTCATTACAGTGATGTATAATCCACCACAGAAGTGCAGGAGGCCAAGCGAGGAATGTGAAGAGAGCAACAGAGCAATGGTTCAATTCAATTCAATTCAATTCAAAGTTTATTCTCTATAAGGATTACAATGCTGAGTTTACAGAAATTTGGTTATTGTGTGGTTTACATGTAGTAAAATTGTGATTACAGAGTGTACCACTAGAATGCTTAGCATGGCTAGGCATTTCGGGCATACTTAGTTTTATTCTTAATTGTAAAATATTACAAATTATGAGGTAAGTTGGTATTATGGCTAAGTGACTAAATACTAGTTTGTGAGTTTGTGGTGGACACACTGGCTGAGGTGGCAAGAAGAGCTCACTCGAGCAGAGCAAAGTTACTGGTTATGGGCGATTTCAACCACAGGGAGATCGACTGGGAAAACCTGGAGCCACACGAGGGTCCCCAACCATGGAGAATCAAGATGATGGATGTGGTACTAGAAAACCTCATGCATTAACATGTTAAGGACACTACCAAAGAGAGAGGGGGGAAGGATGAACCAGCAAGACTGGACTTTGTGTTCACCCTGAGCAGTTCAGACATTGAGGACATCACATATGAGAGGCCCCTAGGAGCTAGTGACCACGTGGTTCTGTGCTTTGAATACATAGTAGAGTTACAAGTGGAGAGGGTAACAGGAGTTGAATGGGAAAAGCCAGACTATAAAAATGGGGACTACATAGGCTTGAGGAATTTCCTGCAGGAGGTTCAGTGGGACAGAGAATTGGTAGGAAAGTCAGTAAACGTAATGATGGAATACGTAACAACAAAATGCAAGGAGGCAGAGGAAAGGTTTGTTCCCAAGGGCAACAGAAATAATGGGAAGACAAAAACGAGCCCCTGGTTTACCAGACGGTGTAAGGAGGCAAAAACTAAGTGCACTAGAGAATGGAAAAAGTACAGAAGACAAAGAACACAGGATAATAAGGAGATTAGTCGAAGAGCCAGAAACGAGTATGCACGGGTAAGGAGGGAGGCCCAGTGACAGTATGAAAATGACATAGCATCGAAAGTCAAGTTTGACCTGAAACTGCTGTATAGCCACATCAGGAGGAAGACAATAGTCAAAGACCAGGTGATGAGGCTGAGGACAAGGTGGGGAACTCACAAGAAACGATCATGAGGTATGTGAGGAGCTCAACATGAGATTTAAGGAAGTATTTACAGTAAAGACAGGAAGGGCTCTGGGAAGACAGCACAGAGGAGAACATCAACAGGGAATATGCTAACAAGTGTTGGATGCAGAAGAGATGCAGAAGGTGCTAAGTGACCTTGATACCTCAAAGGCAATGGGACCAGACAACATCTCCCCGTGGGTCCTCAGAGAAGGAGCAGATGCTGTGCATGCCACTAACCACAATCTTCAATACATCCCTTGAAACTGGGCAACTACCTGAGGTATGGAAGATGGCAAATGTAGTCCCCATTTTTAAGAAAGGAGACAGAAACGAGGCACTAAACCACAGACCAGAGTCTCTGACGTGTATAGCATGCAAAGTCATGGAGAAGATTATCAAGAGGAGAGTGGTGGAGCACCTGGAACAGAATAAGATTATAAACGACAACCAGCATGGATTCATGGAAGGCAAATCCTGTGTCACAAACCTTCTGGAGTTTATGACAAGGTAACAGAAGTAAGACAAGAGAGAGGGGGATGGGTTGATTGCATTTTCCTGGACTGCAGGAAGGCCTTCGACACAGAGAGATTAGTGCAGAAGCTAGAGGATCCAGCGTGTATAACAGGAGGGGCACTGCAAAGGATCAGAGAATACCTGACAGGGAGGCAACAACGAGTCATAGTACGTGATGAGGTATCACAGTGGGCACCTGTGATGAGCGGGGTCCCACAGGGGTCGGTCCTAGGACCAGTGCTATTTTTGGCATATGTGAATGACATGATGGGAGGATTAGACTCAGAAGTATCCCTGTTCGCTTTGCAGGTGATGTGACGTTAATGAGGAGAATTGAATCAGATGAGGATCAGGCAGGACTTCAAAGAGACATGGACAGGCTGGGGCACCCGGTCCAGCAACTGGCTCCTTGAATTTAACCCCGCCAAATGCAAAGTCATGACGATAAGGGAAGGGCAAAGAAGACCGGGGACAAAGTATAGGCTAGGTGGCAAAGACTGCAAACCTCGCTCAAGGAGAAAGATCTTGGGGTGAGTATAACACTAGGCACATCTCCTGAAGCGCACATCAACCAAATAACTGCTGCAGCATATGGGCGTCTAGCAAACCTCAGAACAGCATTCCGACATCTTAATAAGGAATCGTTCAGGACCCTGTACACCGTGTACGTTAGGCCCATATTGGAGTATGCGGCACCAGTTTGGAACCCACACCTAGCCAAGCATGTAAAGGAACTAGAGAAAGTGCAAAGGTTTGCAACAAGACTAGTTCCAGAGCTAAGAGGTATGTCCTACGAGGAGAGGTTAAGGGAAATCAACCTGACGACACTGGAGGACATGAGAAATAGGGGGACATGATAACGACATACAAAATACTGAGAGGAATTGATAAGGTGGACAAAGACAGGATGTTCCAGAGATGGGACACAGCAACAAGGGGACACAGTTGGAAGTTGAAGACACAGATGAATCACAGGGATGTTAGGAAGTATTTCTTCAGCCACAGAGTAGTCAGGAAGTGGAATAGTTTGGGAAGCGATGTAGTGGAGGCAGGATCCGTACATAGCTTTAAGCAGAGGTATGATAAAGCTCACGGTTCAGGGAGAGTGACCTAGTAACGACCAGTGAAGAGGCGGGGCCAGGAGCTATGACTCGACCCCAGCAACCACAACTAGGTGAGCACACACACACACACACACACACACACACACACACACACACACAACACACAGACACACACACACAAAACACACATACACACACACACACACACACACACACACACACACACACACACACACACACACACACACACACACACACACACACACACACACACACACACACACACATGACGGCATACAGGAAGGTGTATCTCGACTGTGACAGAACACAAGAAGAAAGGCAGAAACTGAGAGAGATGGTACAAAGGCGAAAGGAGGAAAGAGAGGGGATGGAGAAGACAGACAGGAGATCCCAGACCCAGGACGAAGATCAAATACAGCCTCCCTCACAACTTCCTATAGAAGCCTCCCAACCAGGTCAAGCCCAGTGCAACCAAACACTCTAAATCAAAACACCCATGCCACATCCAATGCCCCCACCCACTACATTACAAACTCAACCCCCACAGCAACAACCCATAGTTCCTTACCAGGTCTCCCACTCCCCAACCCCAATATACCTCCCAGACCACAGTCTTAGAAAAGAAGTTGAAGGTGTGGTATACAAATGCAGATGAAATAACAAACAAGTATGAGGAGTGGCACGAAAGAATCAAAGAGACATCCCCAGACATAATAGCACTCACAGAAACAAAACTCACCAGAATAATAACAGATTCAATCTTTCCACCCGGATATCAAATCCTCAGGAAAGACAGAGGGAGGAGAGGGGGAGGAGGAGTTGCACTGCTCATTAAAAACCAGTGGGGTTTTGAGAAAATGGAAGGAATGGATGGCACGGGCGAAAGGGACTACTTAGTAGGAACAATCCAGTCTGAGGGACATAAGGTGATAATTGCAGTAATGTACAACCCACCACAGAACTGCAGGAGACCAAGAGAAGAATACGATGAGAGCAACAGAGCAATGATCGACACACTAGCCGAGGTGGCCAGGAGAGCACACATGGGGGAGCAAAGTTACTAGTTATGGGTGATTTCAATCACAAGGAGATTGACTGGGAAAACCTGGAGCCCCATGGGGGTCCCGAAACATGGAGAGCCAAGATGATGGATGTTGTACTGGAAAACCTCATGCATCAACATGTTAGAGACACTACCAGAGAGAGAGGAGAGGATGAACCAGCAAGGTTGGACCTTGTATTCACCATGAGTAGTTCGGACATCGAGGGTATCATGTATGAAAGCCCCTGGGAGCTAGTGATCATGTGGTTCTGTGCTTCAACTACATAGTTGAGCTCCAAGTGGAGAGAGTAGCGGGAATAGGCTGGGAAAAACCAAACTACAAAAGGGGGAACTACTCAGGCATGAGGAACTTCCTTCAAGGCATTCAGTGGGAGAGGGAACTGACAGGAAAACCAGTACAAGAAATGATGGACTATGTAGCAACAAAATGCAAGGAGGCAGAGGAGAGGTTTGTTCCCAAGGGAAACAGAAATAATGGGAAGAACATAACGAGTCCTTGGTTCACCCAAAGGTGTAAGGAGGCAAAAACTAGGTGTACTAGAGAATGGAAAAGGTACAGAAGACAGAGAACTCAGGAAAATAAAGAAATCAGCCGAAGAGCCAGAAACGAATATGCACAGATAAGAAGGGAGGCTCAGAGACAATATGAAAATGACATAGCATCAAAAGTAAAGACTGACCCGAAGCTGTTGTACAGCCACATCAGGAGGAAAACAACAGTCAAGGACCAGGTAATCAGACTGAGGAAGGGTGATGGGAATTCACAAGAAACGACCGAGAGGTTTGTCAGGAGCTCAACACAAGATTTAAAGAGGTATTTACAGTGGAAACCAGTAGGACTCCAAGAAATCAGAACAGGGGGCACACCAGCAAGTGCTGGATGAGGTACATATAACCAAGGAGGAGGTGAAGAAGCTGCTATGCGAACTTGACACCTCAAAGGCGGTGGGACCAGACAACATCTCTCCATGGGTCCTTAAAGAGGGAGCAGAGATATTGTGTGAGCCATTAACAAAGATCTTCAACACATTATTTGAAACTGGGCAACTCCCTGAGGTATGGAAAATGGCAAATGTAGTCCCAATTTTTAAAAAGGGAGTCAGACATGAGGCACTAAACTACAGACCTGTATCACTAACGTGTATAGTATGCAAGGTCATGGAGAAGATCATCAGGAGGAGAGTGGTGGGGCACCTGGAAAGAAACAAGTGTATAATTGACAACCAGCACGGTTTCAGGGAAGGAAAATCCTGTGTCACAAACCTACTAGAGTTTTATGACAAGGTAACAGAAGTAAGACAAGAGAGAGAGGGGTGGATCGACTGCATATTTTTGGACTGCAAGAAGGCCTTCGACACAGTTCCTCACAAGAGGTTACTGCAAAAGCTAGAGGACCAGGCACACATAACAGGAAAGGCACTGCAATGGATCAGAGAATATCTGACAGTGAGGCAACAACGAGTCATGGTACGCGACGAGGTGTCAGAATGGGCGCCTGTGACAAGCGGGGTTCCACAGGGGTCAGTCCTAGGACCTGTGCTGTTCTTGGTATATGTGAACGACATAAACGGAAGGGATAGACTCAGAAGTGTCCTTGTTTGCAGATGATGTGAAGTTAATGAGAAGAATCAAATCGGACGAGGATCAGGCAGGACTACAAAGAGACCTGGACAGGCTACAAGCCTGGTCCAGCAACTGGCTCCTTGAATTTAACCCTGCCAAATGCAAAGTCATGAAGATTGGGGAAGGGCAAAGAAGACCGCAGACACAATATAGTTTAGATGGCCAAAGACTGCAAACCTCACTCAAGGAAAAAGATCTTGGGGTGAGTATAACACCGAGCATATCTCCTAGGCGCACATCAATCAGATAACTGCTGCAGCATACGGGCGCCTGGCAAACCTACGGATAGCGTTCCGATACCTCAGTAAGGATTCGTTAAGACTCTGTATACCATCTACGTCAGGCCCATACTGGAGTATGCAGCACCAGTTTGGAATCCACACCTAGTCAAGCACGTCAAGAAATTAGAGAAAGTGCAAAGGTTTGCAACAAGACTAGTCCCAGAGCTACGGGGATTGTCCTATGAAGAAAGGTTGAGGGAAATCGGCCTGACGACACTGGAGGACAGGAGGGTCAGGGAGACATGATAACGACATATAAAATACTGCACGGAATAGACGAGGTGGACAAAGACGGGATGTTCCAGAGATGGGACACAGACACAAGAGGTCACAATTGGAAGTTGAAGACTCAGATGAATCAAAGGGATGTTAGAAGTATTTCTTCAGTCATAGAGTAGTCAGGCCATGGAATAGTCTAGAAAGTGATGTAGTGGGGGCAGGAACCATACATAGTTTTAAGGCGAGGTATGATAGAGCTCATGGGGCGGGAGAGAGAGGACCTAGTAGCAATCGGGCGAAAAAGCGGGGCCAGGAGCTGTGAATCGACCCCTGCAACCACAAATAGGTGAGTACAAATAGGTGAGTACACACACACACACACGCACGCACACATACACACACACAGCCCCACACACACGCCACACACCACACCACACACACAAACACACACACCACACACACACACGGACACACACACACACACACACACACACACACACACCCCACACACACACACACACACACACACACACACACACACACAACACACCAACACGCACACACACACATACACACACACCCCATGCACACACATATACAACGGGCCTAGTGTCTAATCGACATGTGCCTAGGACAAAATGGTAACTAACTAACTAACATATATTATAATATATATTATATATATATATATATATATATATATATATATATTTATATATATATATATATATATATATAATATGATAGCAAGAGAAATGGACCTAGTAATATAACGATAGCAGCAGCAGAGGCAGTATACTCGTTTATATGATTACAGCAACAGAGGAAAGATGGATTCAGTAGTATGATGATAGCAAATGAGGAACACATGTGCTACAGTTTGGCATCTTTACTAATTACATCATTTTTACACCTCATCTGTTTCCTTTGTATTCGACTGACAAGGCCTACCTGTGTAGGTGAAATGTTTCAACAATAAAGATACTAAACTGTTGAACATAGTGTCTTATTCATCTAACTGTTGGTATTATATACCATTTACATAATTATACATGTCTGATAAATATAATGATAGGAGCAGATGCGGGAGATTCGTTTATGATGACAGCAGCAGCAACAGCAGGAGAAATAAACTCAGTAACATAACAGCAGCAGAAAACTCCAGGTAAATGCTAGACACGAAAACATTGGCAACTCGCAGTTTAGTAACAGAAATGAAAATGTCTTGTCATTCTTAAACAAGGACATTGGTAGCAATCTAATGGTTATAATTACAACCATAATTTTTAAAGTGTTGGACCGGTCAGCCAGCAGAAGGTCTCGATCAGATGACCAAAAGCTCCAGCTGCGGGTCATCATATGACTAAGATACGCGTCAGGAAAGATTTGTCCTGTTTCCTGACAAACCTTACTGGATGGACTGAACACATCGATTCCAGACTGAGGGACTAATTAGGGCTCATGACTGTTCAACTGCTTCCCAGAATACATAAGGAGGATTACCAACAGACCCCCCCTGACTGTCTTCAAGAAGGCACTGGACAGGCACCTAAAGTCAGTACCTGACCAACCGGGCTGTGGTTCGTATGTCAGCTTGCGTGCTGCCAGCAGTAACAGCCTGGTTGATCAGACCCTGATCCACCACGAGGCCTGGTCTCAGACCGGGCCGCGGGGGCGTTGACCCCCGAAACCCTCTCCAGGTACACTCCGGGTAAACCTCAAACTCCTCCTCTCCTAACCCATTTCTACTTTGTATTGGACTGATAAATCCACTGTGCGGCGAAACGTTTCTTTGATAAAGATTCCCATACGTTGCATAAGTGTCTCAATCTTCAACTTGTCGGTTTTCAAAACCATTCATCACAAACCTTACTTAATATAACCTGAAGACGTTGATGTGCAAAGTGTGGGGCCCAGGAACCGATCCACACACATATGTATGAAGGTATTCTTGATTCTAAGTTTTGGTTTTTGTATTATCTGTACCACTTATACATCTGCTATAACAAATATATCGCTAGACATTTCAACATGGGAAATACTGACCTCCCTCGTAGAGTACTTTAACCAAAACATTTACCCACCATAAATCATACCAATTGCAATAACCTTAAACTCCAAGTACTGAATTATAATATTAAAAGAATAAGCCTAGCACATAGAAAAAAATCGTACTCCCTAAATTCTAAAGTTCTTTCAAACTGCTTCTGTTGGAGCCCGGGCTCAACGACAAGTTGTCCATGATATTCAAAACGCAATAATTTTTTTAATTAGGCCTCCCACGGGAGGTATTATCAGTCTCACCTTACTGAACGTGCTTTATCAAAATTCCATGTTTTTTGCAACTCAGTCATTATATGATTAGCTTTATAGGTGTTATAATGAATTACATACCAAGCCTCGTTCTAAATTCGCATAAGAATTAGATTTAGACATATTACAGAAAACAGCCAGGTTTACACCGGTCAATTCATCCATCATGCAGGAAGAAAAACATATCTATGATACTTCCTGTAAAATCAGGAGACCTATTTGTCCAACCTATTCTTATGTTACCCAAGTAATAGCTTTTATATCCTTTTACTCATGTACGAATTAATTGCTCTACCATATTGTATTACTTTTGTCACTACCACTACTACTACTACTACTACTACCACTATTGAACATCGAAATGGTACCTCACTAGTATTCACCTCACTCTGAGCCTTTATATACCCTCTGTGTCCATGTATTGTTTGTAATGGCTTGATAAAGCTCCTGGAGAGCGAAACGTTGCCACAATAAATGTCACATTAGTTGCACTTGTGTCCTTTTACTTTACATATTGTCGGTAATTCTACCAACTTTATTACAGACCTATTTTCAATCCCTACGTTATCGTTTCATTGCAAAAAAAAAAAAAGGAATTTAGAGACAATTCGTTTACAAATATTATTCAAGAAGTGAAATATTTCATTTACATTACCAAAGAACTCGAGAAAATTGCCTTAGTTTTGCCAAGTGTAACTCATAACTAGTGTAAATTGTTTAATAAATTCTTTGTATAAAAAGTTCCTACTGTTGTTACTAAATCTATAATTCCTTTACCTCATTATTACTTTAAAGTGTTTGGTTTTTGATCGACACCATGCCTAACCCTTCTAGGGTAGGGTAGGCTGAGCCCAAGCCTTTAGCTCATAAGACTGTCATTCCCATTAGCCCCCTGGGGCGGGATGGCAACCAAAGCCTAGCTTCTGCTAGGCCTGGTACAGTTGGTCCCAAAGATGAAGGAGGTTACCTGTGCCTCCCCATGGAACTGGTCCCCAGACACCTCCCTAAAGAGAGCCAAGGCCGGCCACCACTTGGAAAGCCCTGTCCGGGAGAATACCGCAATCTTTACATAATAATCACTAATAACATAGTGTTGGTTAATAAATTGTTCCTCTGTCTTGACTCATGAACTGTAACATCGTTATCGCCCCACCAATGGATACTCAGTGCACATAAGCACGAAGTTCCACACCACATTCCTCACCTAGTACACCGACAGTCCCACACACCCCTCACCCTGTACACTGGCAGCTCCCACACCACCTTTACCCTGTACACCGACAGTTCCCACACCACCTTCCTCACCCTGTACACTGACAGCTCCCACACCACCTTTACCCTGTACACCGACAGCTCCCACACCACCTTTACCCTGTACACTGACAGCTCCCACACCACCTTTACCCTGTACACTGACAGCTCCCACACCACCTTTACCCTGTACACTGACAGCTCCCACACCACCTTTACCCTGTACACTGACAGCTCCCACACCACCTTTACCCTGTACACTGACAGCTCCCAACCACCTCTCACCCTGTACACTGACACCCCACCACCTCCGTCCCACCACACCACCTTTACCCTGTACACTGACAGCTCCCACACCACCTTTACCCTGTACACTGACAGCTCCCACACCACCTTTACCCTGTACACTGACAGCTCCCATACCACCTTTACCCTGTACACTGACAGCTCCCACACCACCTTTACCCTGTACACTGACAGCTCCCACACCACCTTTAACCTGTAAACTGACAGCTCCCACACCAACTTTGCCCTGTACACTGACAGCTCCCACACCACCTTTACCCTGTGTACTGACAGCTCCCACACCACTTGTACACTGACAGTTCCCACACCACCTTTACCCTGTACACTGACAGCTCCCACACCACCTTTACCCTGTACACTGACAGCTCCCACACCACCTTTACCCTGTACACTGACAGCTCCCACACCACCTTTACCCTGTACACTGACAGCTCCCACACCACCTTTACCCTGTAACTGACAGCTCCCACACACTTTGCCTGACACTGACAGCTCCCACACCACCTTTACCCTGTACACTGACAGCTCCCACACCACCTTCCTCACCCTGTACACTGACAGCTCCCACACCACCTTTACCCTGTACACTGACAGCTCCCACACCACCTTTACCCTGTACACTGACAGCTCCACACATTTACTGTACCGCAGCTCCCACACCCCTACTGACACTGACCTCTACACCCTTACCGTACACTGACAGCTCCCACACCACCTTTACCCTGTACACTGACAGCTCCCACACCACCTTCTCATCCTGTACACTGACAGCTCTACAGCCACTTCCACCTCGTACATAGAATGCTTCCCACACCACCTTCCTCACGCAGTACACTGACAGCTCCCACACCACCTTCATCCTGTACACTGACAGCTACATTAACTTCCTAACCCTGTACAATAACAGTTTCTATACTGCCTTCCCCACCTGTACATTGCCAGTTCCTACAACGCCTTCCTTATCCTCTACACTGAGTTTCTATATTCCTTTCCCTGACTGAAATATACATATGACATTACTGATCGACATGTAATCATTAATGATCGCGCCAGAATGAATCTTCTTTGCTGGATCAAAGGTTGTCTGTCCAACAAAAAGTCTTTCGTGTTATTCCATGGGCATACATGCTGATGTCGGCACTGTAGTTGCTAATTCCAGATCTTAATATTATCTCCTGTCCTCTGAATCAAGGGTGGCCCATGTAAATCAAAGAAATCGTTCGGTGGTAAAATATCTTTAACTGCTGTGCACTACAACTGAACATTGCACACTGGGGTATTATTTGATTTCTTGATTATAGCCATGAGGTTATGTACGAGTCCCCTTACTAGTCTGAGCATCCCGGATTTCTTAATAAATTCCGCATTCAGTTACTGTTGTATAATTGCAATATGCCCTTACAACAATAATTTTCGTTACATTATTATTATTATTATTATTATTATTATTATTATTATTATTATTATTATTATTATTATTATTATTATAATAATAAAAAGAAGCGCTAAGCCACAAGGGCTATACAGCGCGAGGGGGGTTGAAGAGGGTTGGAATAGTTTTTAAAATGCAGTATTAGAATGTGGGGCATAAGTTTGTGGTTATAGGAGGGTGGGGGCAGGAGGAAAGAGGAGTGATTGGTGGAATAATTTTCGTTACAGGAAATAAAGACAACTCATGATAGTTCAAATTCCGAACACCATGGTAGCCTAACAAATTTCTACAAATTTTTAAATTAAGTTCAATCTATAAATTGTTTCCTTTCATCGGAAGGTAACCAAATTGATGTGATACCTATAGTGACCATTTTTTTATAGTTTATGTACTTACCCAATTGTGGTTGCAGGGGTCGAGACTCAGCTCCTGGCCCCGCCTAATGTATGTGTGTGTGTGTGTGTGTGTATGGAGACTTTAAATCAATCCAACATTTACTAACTGTGTAGCCACGTAGAGTGGCTACACATTTTGATCACTAGGAATGTTTTATTTTTTAAGTGGAATAGCAAAACAGATGCAGATTTTTTTACTTATCTTTTTAAATAAAATCCAAATTAAAACATTGAGAATAAAAAAAATATATAATTTTGGTTCTAGAACTTACATCGATGGTCAGACTATTTTCCCGCCTTTTGAAAACGTTAGTCAACGACCAACTTCTGAGGAGAGTGGGTGTAGCTGCTGATCACCTGGTTTTTCTTTACCATTGAAGCTTGGAGTCAGAATGGCTTCCAGCACACTTCCTAGAAGCAAGTTACACCAAGAGATTCAGAAAATGGTAGGCATAAACTATTTACAATAACAATCTTCATTTACCTTTTTTTTTTATTTGCATTAATTTTTGTAGGATCATGGGGAAGACGCTGGTGAACCTGGGATTCCTGGGACCAAGAGCAACGGCTTTTGGTCCCAGGAACTGAAGCTATTTTTTTCCTTGGCTCCTCTCCTTGATTCTGGTGGGGGACTGTTGATCCAAGGAAGTGGACCTAGCCTCCCTTAGATCAAAACTTGATTGCCATCCATTCCCCACTAAGCTCCAACGGGGTTGTCGCTTCCAGTAGTTATCCGTAGGCGCTGTATAACCCCTACCGGTTTGGTGCTCCCCATTAATGTAATAGTAATAAAAAAAATAATCCCTTTGGATGAAACCTGATTACCTCTAATTCCCAAGGCGCCATATAAACTACGTGACTAACGCTTCCCAGTGAATGTAATAATAAATACTAGGATTTATAAGATTTATGATGTTTTCCAGGAATGTTCATGTATGTTTACTGAAGGCTAGTGCTTTATGACCCACAGAGGTTTGCTTTTTTTGTTTCTAATGTAATTATATTTTGTGTATGAAGATAATGTATGGGGCAGTATCAAGAAAGGTGACGCCGATGCATATCCCAAGTAGAAACTTTTTATGAGGAAGCGCTGACATAAGGATCATAGCGCTTAAGACTACTAACGTACTATCATGTGTGTGAACCAGTTGAATGTTTTACACTAGCAAGATTGCTGGTCAGTCTCATGAGCATGTAAGATGGCCGGTAAACCTCACAATTTCTTGAATTCCTATGTTTTTTTCCTAGTGCAAATGTTTACAGCACGGCTTATTCTAAAGTTGGGCCGCGGGGGGAGATGATCCCTGGAAATGTAATACACTTTAAACTTGCATTGAAAATTAGAACACAAGAACAGAGAGGGTACTGTTGTAGGGTTACTGGCCAGTATTAGGCAGGACCTCAAACCAAACTTCTCGCTAGCATATTTATCACTACTTGGCAGATTGGGCCATTCGTCTGCAACCTTTCTAAATCTTAATTTAATTCAACTTTAATCTTTTCTTTCGAGTTAATGCTTGGTTAGATATTCTTAGCACCGAATTTATATCTCCTTTATTTATACCCGTCATCAAATGGATATTTTATGAATCTAATTTTTAAAAGGGTAGATCGGCAAGCCAGCGGTAGGCCTTTAATCAGATGACCAAAAACTACTGTAGTATAAGCGTGCCTCAGCACCTGCCTGCTTGCTTGCTGCTGCTGTTGCTCCTGCTACTGTTCCTCTTCCTCCTGCTACTGCTCCTCTTCCTCCTCCTGCTACTGCTCCTCTTCCTCCTGCTATTGCTCTTCCTCCTGCTACTGCTCCTCTTCCTCCTGTTGCTGCTCCTCTTCCTCCTGCTCTTCCTCCTGCTACTGCCCTTCCTCCTGCTACTGCTCCTCTTCCTCCTGCTACTGCTGCTCTTCCTCCTGCTACTGCTACTCTTCCTCCTCCTGCAACTGTTCCTCTTCCTGCTGCTGCTGCTCTTCCTCTTGCTACTGCTCTTCCTCTTGCTACTGCTCTTCCTCTTGCTACTGCTCTTCCTCCTGCTACTGCTCTTCCTGCTACTGCTCCTCTTCCCCCACCTGCTGCTGCTGCTCCTCTTCCTGTTGCTGCTGCTCCTCTTGCTCCTCCCCTTTCTTCTCTTCCTCTTCCTCCTTGCTGGTTACTACAGTTAATAATAAAAATGATAGTCCTCGTTATACAAAATGGATAGAAGTGCCCTGGAAAATTTTAGATTAAGATGCCTAAGTTAATCTTTTAGATTAGAGAGCTCTGAATCTACATTACTGAAAGGCGTAGAATGAGTAGGTGTAATGTTGAAATGTACCTGTTAAGTGCGTTTGTAATCTTGACTACTGCACATAAGATGAGTATGGGGGCGCATAATAAAGCTAAGAATTACTTACTAGTGGAAGATAATTGTAACAAATAAGGTGCTTAAAATAGCTATCAAACTCAAAGGATTCAAATTGAATCCCACTCGAGGGTTCCTTAAGCGGGTAAGACTTCGATCCAAGGAATTTGACCTGTGCTTCCCTTCAAACCTGAATGCCTCCCATTCCTCCCGGCGCTGTATGATCCCTACGGGTTTAGCGCACTTCCATGAATGTAATATTGTAATCAAATTTAATAAATTCAGGTTTAGAAAGTGGGAAAAAAATTCTTTTGCATAGTTGTAGATAGCTAAGATCAACTACCAAACAAATAATTCGAGAAGATATGAATGTGTGTTGGACTGTGATATAGAATTGTTGGGTGTAAATTGGAGATGCATATAATGGGTTAGTAATCTTTCTGCATTGCCTTTTTATTTTCTCATGCCCTTAAATCTGCGTCTTAATATACTCATTTTATAGTTACAAGTAATATTTATATACCTTGTGAAATATTTGCATAGGCGCTTTTTTTTAATTACATTACCTAACAGAATACTCCATTCTACTGAATGCACAGTAAATGACCATATGACCTGTCTTTGTAATACTCATTTGTGCTAAATTGTTATCTGTTTACAATAATGTTTTTACCACTGAATATATCATTGCTTAGTTAATCTTAAGTTAATTTTAAGCCTGCCCATAATGCTCTGCATACAAGGGGCTTTGGTATGTTGCACTGTAATAACTGTATTCCTTTGTACTTCACTGTATCATGTTCAAATTAATAAATAAATAAATAAGGCAGTGGTTCTTAAATCTGATATTAAATGAACACGTCTTCCATGGAGGGGTGAAAGAGCATTTCACCCCTCCATGGAAGATGTGTTCATTTAATATCACATACCTTCAAGTCCCTCCCAAGAAACTCGTTCCTAGTAATCTCTTCCTTAAATCACTTGTTAAAGCAACTGCTCAATAAGAAATTTCTCGCCTAGCTGGTAGTAATAAGTTATCACAAGTTATATACACTGATGGATCTAAACAGGAGTCTTCTGGCAGGGCTGCATCTGCTCTTGTTGCCACCTCCCTAGTTAAGAAGGATAATAAATTTGTTGAACTAGGCATAAGAATTAACAACCGGGCGTCTACACTGCAGACTGAATTCTTTGCAATCCTAATGGCGCTAAAGCTATCTTATGACACTGAGTTTGACTCTTATCATCATTACTGATTCTATGTCATCTCTGAAGGCTCTTGAGTCATATAATGACTCCAACAATATGCTCATTGGAGAAGCCAAGTATAGATACTCAAAAATCCGGGACAAAGAAATTAATGTACAATTGCTATGGATCTCATCACACATTGGATTACTCCTTAATGATAAAGTTGACATGTTAGCCAATAAGAGTACCCAGAAGGAGAATGTAGAATATAACTTTGGTATATCTGTATCTAGCATTCCCCTCAAGGAAGGTTCCTTGATGTTGGTGAGGGGCTCTTGATTTAGGGAATTGGATCTGTGCTCCAGTTCCCCGAATTAAGCCTGAATGCCTTCCACATCCCCCCCCAGGCGCTGTATAATCTTCCGGGTTTAGCGCTTCCCCCTTGATTATAATAATAATAATGTATCTAGCATTAGGAATAATATTACGAGAGAAGTAAATAATGAAAATGATTGTTATAGGAATGCAGTTAGAAGCCTGAGTAGATCTATAACCCACTATGATAACATGAACGTAGATAAGTATGTTTATGGAGCAACTTGCAATGTGAACAGACTGACTGATGTTGTAGTGGCCAGGCTTAGGCTTGGTTACAAGTACTTCTGGCAGTTTGGCAGACACATGATCAAACTAAATGCAAATTATGTGATTAGGCATATGGTCACTGTCTTGAACACCATGTGCTTAAGTCCACTTATTGAGGAATACAGAGATAGTATAATAACCTGTCACGTGTCAAGATATCTTATTAATGAAAATAAGATTCCAGATATAATAAGCTAATTTCCTAAATTTGCTTGTAACAGAAAAGTGAACTGTATATATATGTAGATATAAATCCATATGTACACCTGTTAACCCTTTTGGCGCCTAGTTCCTAGGCTACCGTCCACAGGATGGATATCGGGTGCACAATAAACTAGTCACTTTGGGTAGCGCCCACTATCGCAGTTGGTCTTCATCTCCACACCCCACCTTCCGTCATATGAGAATTTAACTCATATTTCCTATGATTAGATTGTGTTCCTCTTCCTCCTTGTGCTACTGCTTCTCTTCCCTATTTTGTGTATGGTTACTGTAACTTCTCAATTTGCGTTAAATAAAGTGAAAAGTGAAGCGCCTACGAGGCTGCGTTTGAAAGGCGTTAAATGTTATTCAGACAATACGTTCAACCAATCAGCTCGAAGCGAGGAAGTGCAGTCTCGCCAGGATAAAGATAAGTTACCAAAATTTAGTCACTTTTAATGGAATTTCACATTTCGATTGATATTGCTACCACTTACAACATTCTGAATTATCTGCGATGAGTGAAACCTTCCCTCTTCCATGAAAATCCACGTTAATAAGGCCATTCCTTATTTTTCTCTGGGTTTGCGCCCCCCCCTTACCCCCTGGAAATTATTCATGCTTACTTTCCCCCCTCCCTGCTGGTTTAGCGTTTTTTTCCTGATTGAAAACAAAATATGCACTATATAAAGCATTGATGCTGGTGAAAAGATCTTGATCCAGGGAATTGATGCCTTCATCTTCAAATTAAATCTTATTTTTTTTCATACAAGATTAGCTCTTCCTCATGATTACTATAATAATATGCTAATTGAACAGGTTTGGTCATGTTTTATTTACTTTGTATACCTTTACATTATGTTGCATGGACTATACATTAATCATGACCAGGCATTTAGATTTAATTTTCCTACAGTGTGAAGGTTTGAAAAAAATCTTCAAAGCTCTCATTCAGTATGCAGTGGAACAAGCTTCTTCCGAGGGAGAACATACACATCTAAATGAAGTACACACATGTTTTCTTGAAGTGCTTCCATTAATACTCAATGATTTTGAAGGTTAGTATATTCAGTGTTACTAAAGCATTGATAAACATTTGGCTTGGTGTCACTTCTTACCATGATACATGGTTATTGAACAATTTACGTGTTATTTATGGTTTGTTAACTCAGCGTTGAATGATTGCATATAACCAATTATTCAGGCACATCAGTACATGCAGTTATGAGTGAGACATGACTTGTTAAGAGTGAACAAAACGGAGACCCGTTTCTGAAGTGAAAAAGGCTCATAAAAATTCATATTCAGTTTCCAGACATTTATTAAGGAGGAACGTTGAAGTAATTTTGACGTGAAAAATTCCACTAACTCACAAATGCAGCCCCTCTTCGTGTTGTGTCTTAAACACGCCTATCCACCAATAATGACGAACTGCAACACCTGGAGTTTAATAAATATTATCATTTCATTATCACACTGGCCGATTCCCACCAAGGCAGGGTGGCCCGAAAAAGAAAAACTTTCACCATCATTCACTCCATCACTGTCTTGCCAGAAGGGTGCTTTACACTACAGTTTTTAAACTGCAACATTAACACCCCTCTAGAGTGCAGGCACTGTACTTCCCATCTCCAGGACTCAAGTCCGGCCTGCCAGTTTCCCTGAATCCCTTCATAAATGTTACTTTGCTCACACTCCAACAGCACGTCAAGTATTAAAAACCATTTGTCTCCATTCACTCCTATCAAACACGCTCACGCATGCCTGCTGGAAGTCCAAGCCCCTCGCACACAAAACCTCCTTTACCCCCTCCCTCCAACCTTTCCTAGGCCGACCCCTACCCCGCCTTCCTTCCACTACAGACTGATACACTCTTGAAGTCATTCTGTTTCGCTCCATTCTCTCTACATGTCCGAACCACCTCAACAACCCTTCCTCAGCCCTGTGGACAACAGTTTTGGTAATCCCGCACCTCCTCCTAACTTCCAAACTACGAATTCTCTGCATTATATTCACACCACACATTGCCCTCAGACATGACATCTCCACTGCCTCCAGCCTTCTCCTCGCTGCAACATTCATCACCCATATAAGAGCGTTGGTAAAACTATACTCTCATACATTCCCTCTTTGCCTCCAAGGACAAAGTTCTTTGTCTCCACAGACTCCTAAGTGCACCACTCACTCTTTTTCCCTCATCAATTCTATGATTCACCTCATCTTTCATAGACCCATCTGCTGACACGTCCACTCCCAAATATCTGAATACGTTCACCTCCTCCATACTCTCTCCCTCCAATCTGATATTCAATCTTTCATCACCTAATCTTTTTGTTATCCTCATAACCTTACTCTTTCCTGTATTCACCTTTAATTTTCTTCTTTTGCACACCCTACCAAATTCATCCACCAATCTCTGCAACTTCTCTTCAGAATCTCCCAAGAGCACAGTGTCATCAGCAAAGAGCAGCTGTGACAACTCCCACTTTGTGTGTGATTCTTTATCTTTTAACTCCACGCCTCTTGCCAAGACCCTCGCATTTTACTTCTCTTACAACCCCATCTATAAATATATTAAACAACCACGGTGACATCACACATCCTTGTCTAAGGCCTACTTTTACTGGGAAAAAATTTCCCTCTTTCCTACATACTCTAACTTGAGCCTCACTATCCTCGTAAAAACTCTTCACTGCTTTCAGTAACCTACCTCCTACACCATACACTTGCAACATCTGCCACATTGCCCCCCCTATCCACCCTGTCATACGCCTTTTCCAAATCCATAAATGCCACAAAGACCTCTTTAGCCTTATCTAAATACTGTTCACTTATATGTTTTCACTGTAAACACCTGGTCCACACACCCCCTACCTTTCTTAAAGCCTCCTTGTTCATCTGCTATCCTATTTTCCGTCTTACTCTTAATTCTTTCAATTATAACTCTACCATACACTTTACCAGGTATACTCAACAGACTTATCCCCCTATAATTTTTGCACTCTCTTTTATCCCCTTTGCCTTTATACAAAGGAACTATGCATGCCTCTGCCAATCCCTAGTACCTTACCCTCTTCCATACATTTATTAAATAATTGCACCAACCACTCCAAAACTATATCCCCACCTGCTTTTAACATTTCTATCTTTATCCCATCAATCCCGGCTGCCTTACCCCCTTCATTTTACCTACTGCCTCACGAACTTCCCCCACACTCACAACTGGCTCTTCCTCACTCCTACAAGATGTTATTCCTCCTTGCCCTATACACGAAATCACAGCTTCCCTATCTTCATCAACATTTAACAATTCCTCAAAATATTCCCTCCATCTTCCCAATACCTCTAACTCTCCATTTAATAACTCTCCTCTCCTATTTTTAACTGACAAATCCATTTGTTCTCTAGGCTTTCTTAACTTGTTAATCTCACTCCAAAACTTTTTCTTATTTTCAACAAAATTTGTTGATAACATCTCACCCACTCTCTCATTTGCTCTCTTTTTACATTGCTTCACCACTCTCTTAACCTCTCTCTTTTTCTCCATATACTCTTCCCTCCTTGCATCACTTCTACTTTGTAAAAACTTCTCATATGCTAACTTTTTCTCCCTTACTACTCTCTTTACATCATCATTCCACCAATCACTCCTCTTCCCTCCTGCACCCACTTTCCTGTAACCACAAACTTCTGCTGAACACTCTAACACTACATTTTTTAAACCTACCCCATACCTCTTCGACCCCATTGCCTATGCTCTCATTAGCCCATCTATCCTCCAATAGCTGTTTATATCTTACCCTAACTGCCTCCTCTTTTAGTTTATAAACCTTCACCTCTCTCTTCCCTGATGCTTCTATTCTCCTTGTATCCCATCTACCTTTTACTCTCATGTAGCTACAACTAGAAAGTGATCTGATATATCTGTGGCCCCTCTATAAACATGTACATCCTGAAGTCTACTCAACAGTCTTTTATCTACCAATACATAATCCAACAAACTACTGTCATTTCGCCCTACATCATATCTTGTATACTTATTTATCCTCTTTTTCTTAAAATATGTATTACCTATAACTAAACCCCTTTCTATACAAAGTTCAATCAAAGGGCTCCCATTATCATTTACACCTGGCACCCAAACTTACCTACCCACACCCTCTCTAAAAGTTTCTCCTACTTTAGCATTCAGGTCCCCTACCACAATTACTCTCTCACTTGGTTCAAAGGCTCCTATACATTCACTTAACATCTCCCAAAATCTCTCTCTCTCCTCTGCATTCCTCTCTTCTCCAGGTGCATACATGCTTATTATGACCCACTTCTCGCATCCAACCTTTACTTTAATCTACATAATTCTTGAATTTACACATTCATATTCTCTTTTCTCCTTCCATAACTGATCATTTAACATTACTGCTACTCCTTCCTTTGCTCTAACTCTCTCAGATACTCCAGATTTAATCCCATTTATTTCCCCCCACTGAAACTCTCCTACCCCCTTTAGCTTTGTTTCGCTTAGGGCCAGGACATCCAACTTCTTTTCATTCATAACATCAGCAATCATCTGTTTCTTGTCATCCGCACTACATCCACGCACATTTAAGCATCCCAGTTTTATAAAGTTTTTCTTCTTCTCTTTTTTAGTAAATGTCTACAGGAGAAGGGGTTACTAGCCCATTGCTCCCGGCATTTTAGTCGCCTCATACGACACGCATGGCTTACGGAGGAAAGATTCTTTTCCACTTCCCCATGGACAATAGAAGAAATAAAGAAGAACAAGAGCTATTTAGAAAAAGAGAAAAACCTAGATGTATGTATATATATATGCATGTGCGTGTCTGTGAAGTGTGACCAAAGTGTAAGTAGGAGTAGCAAGATATCCCTGTTATCTAGCGTGTTTATGAGACAGAAAAAGAAACCAGCAATCCTACCATCATGCAAAACAGTTACAGGTTTTTGTTTCACAGTCATCTGGCAGGATGGTAGTACTTCCCTGGGTGGTTGCTGTCTACCAACCTTCTTTTATAGCGTAGGGAAATCTACAACACTATCCGGTGTCAGGTACGACGGGTCGAACCAAGGCGTGCGGAATAATGAAATGTTTCCCATATACCATTCGTGTTTGTTAAGTAAGTAAGTTTATTCAGGTATACAAAAATTCAGTTACATAGATTATCATATATAGCAGCATATGTGTAGAGAACCAAGGATAACCCCCCAAAAAGTCAGAGTGACTTATTTCCACTGGGGTCCTTTTGTTACCTTATCGATAATATTACATTATAAAAATTGAAGGTGGTAGATAAGAGACCTAATGATGCTAACGTTATTATGATGTGTATTTGTTAGTATCAACAGAAGTGTATTTTAAGTGATAGTGTGTGGTGTGTGCACCTGGTGTACGTGATAGCAGTTGTCATACATTGTAACGTAAGTGAGTTTTTCAGGGTACCTGTTCATCTACGTACAGCTGCACAAACACCCATACATACATGCGTACATACACAATAACGTGTGAGTTACCTAGGATGGCCCAAGGAAGTCGGGGCAGTGACATTTTATTGTCATTGCAACATAGCTAGTAAGCAATGTTTTTTTTAAGCACTAAGTAAATTAAGATCACAAACATGTGTAAATATATATGTATATGTTTACAGCTGAAAGCATGGCAGACATGATGTGTCAGAAATATGGAAACCAAGAGTTGCCCGTAAATCAAGAGAAAATGGAATGGGCTATTAGTTTCATGTAAGTATAGATTCTTGTTTTTTAGTAATTAGTATTCAGGGGGTTGAAGTTTTAATATATCTGCTGTTGATTTTTAGCAAATTTAAGAGATGTAAATATATTTTTAAGAAAATCGTATGATAATTAGCAAATGAAATATACTTTAGATACTCAGCATTGCTAGACGTAATTTTTGCAAGTATCAAACATATCATTCGCATTCTGTTTCATACTTCTCTTATATGCTGTCAGTAAATAAAATTTAGAAAACAATTAGCTAGTCTTTTCAACAGAACACAAACAGGTATCGTGCCGGGTAAGTTGGAAAAAGCAAATGTGATCCCTATTTACAAAGTGGGAAATTGGTATTTAGCTTTAAGATGTTGACCAATCAGCCTAACCTCCATTGTGGGAAAGTTGATGAAATCAGTAATTGTGTTGGTGTCCTGGGCCGAGATTCTAAATGCTTACAGTTTTGCCAAGAGTCCCTGTACCATACTCGGTCGAAAGCACCTCAGTGTACAGTGCTGACCATGGATTCATCTATCGACAGATGCCACATAGTGGAGAGGTTTAATTGGTAATCAGCAGCAGAACGACCTTTTCTTAAGAAATATTGACTTAATTTGATCAGTGAATCTCGGCACAGTGTTACAAAGGTTCTCTTGCCTTACGATTTTTTTTTTTTTTTTTTTTTTTTTTTTTTTATACTGAGGTATTCAAGGCGGTAGATGAAGGTGATGAATACGATAATGTGTACGTATATGAATTTCAGTGAAACCTTTGATAGAATTCCACACAGGAGACCGATGAAGAAAGTAAGAGTGCATAAATGGGGAGAAATCAGAATGGACTCGTAGGGATGTATCGGATATCCGTATCCGCATCCGCGGAACATCCGCACAATTTCTTACATCCGCACCCGCAATGTAAAACTATTCAAGTGTTTGTAAAAACTATTCGCGTGTTAACATATTTTCTCATCATTTTTTTTTTTAACCTTATCATTCCACCAATGATTTGTCTTCTCAACTTTCTATAACCACAATCCTCTGTGCACTCGAGCACTGCATTCTTAAATCCACATGATACCACATCTATTACTTGCTATTACTCTAGCCCATCTTTCATTCAAATGTTGCTCATACTCGTCATTCTATTTGAGCAGGCTAGGACTTTTAAAATGTAAGGTAAAAGACTGTGCCCAAACAAAGGTCTGATTCATCATTTGGGTGTTATAATATTCAAATCAGAAATGGTTATAGAATTGTAGCCTAAACATAGTACTGTACTTCTTTTTTTTTCACACATTGGCCGTTTCCCACCGAGGAAGGGTGACCCAAAAAGAAAGAAAAAAATCTTTTATATCTGCACCATATCAAATAGGGTGCTATGTATATTGACTCATGATTGGATGCTTCACAATTTCACTCCATATTTAAATTGTCCGCATGTTTTTCTCACTTTTTTAAAGTTAATCATAATCATTAAATTGAAAAATATGCGCCAAACGTATAGGTCATACAGCTCTAGAAGTTTAAAACTATAAAACAAGCAATTTTTTACACATTTTGTTGCATTATTTTAAAATGAAAGTGGATGGCAGCTTTATTATCATATTATTTTTTAGGGAATCCCTAAATACAAATAGGCTATATATCGCCTGGGGAATTAGAGGCAGTTATGTTTAAGCCAAAGAAGGGAAGAGTGGCCTCAATTCCTTGGATTAAGAGGCCTTCACCAGCATAAAGGCACCTTTCTAGATTTGCGGATTGCATCATTTTCATGTAAAAACTTAGAAATGTAAAAAAAAAGGTTACCCTTTCTCTGGTAAGCTAACTGCAGTACCCCTTGTGGATGTTGGTTACCGTTTCTCTACATAACCATTTCATTGAATACCGTTTTTCCATTAATGGCACTACCGTGTTACATATTTCTTTCCTAATGCGGTACTATAATATTGTGCGGAGAAAAATCCTTGTTCTTTGTACTGCTTCAAATATTGGACATTTTATGACGATTCAAATATCTTGGAAGTATATTATAAGGTCTAACTGTGGATATAATAATAATATTAGTATTAGAATACTGCATATTCATGAGGAAATGCTAAACCCGTAGGGGTCATATAGCGTCTGGGGGATGTAATTATATTCATGGGGAAACTCGAAACCCGAAGGGAATGGGAGGTGATCTGGTTTGAGCCAAAGAAGCGGAAGGTAGTGATGATTCCTATAATAAAGAGCCCTTCTTCGTGAAGGATATTTATGGTTAGAGGGTTATTAATCTATTAAGAAAAGAATTGTATACTGCCATCGTTAAGTCACAAATTCTAAAGGTTGTAATCATAATTTATTTCGTGAAATTCCCTTGTAAGTATTGTGATATGTTTTCTGATTGTATTTATTTGTTAGGTACGAAATGAGGCAAGAAATTGAGAGGTTATTAGACAAGTTTATTCTGTATGATCACCTCAGATCTCAAGAGAAAATGCTTCTAGAAGATAGTAAAAATGTTCAAGATCCAAAAAGTCCTCCAGCATATTCAGAAACAGACCAAAAAGCTCATCAAGCATCTTCAGAAACAGATCCAAAATGTCCTCAGACATCTTCAGGAACAGAGTCAAAAATAGACTTGGTAAACCTTACAAACATCTTTTTCATATTTAGTACTTATATTTTCTTTCCTTTGTTTCCTAACAATTTTTATTCCTGTAATGTTTCCAGTTCAGATCGGCTTAGTCTAAGACAGGGCTGCTGGGGAGGTAATCCGGGAAAATGCAGCATACTTAAACATATATTATAATTAGAAACTTAGTATTAATACTACATATATTATAAATTAGAAATTTAATATTAATACTACAATTAATTTAGGTTTTACATGTAGTTTTTAATAGGAAATGTATCCACATTTTTCAGTTACCTGTTGGGTTGTGTAGGTGCCAATATTTGCTATTTTTGTTGAAGAAATTTTGGATATTAATTTCCATGCAATAACCTGTTAATGCCCTTATGATTGGCTTCGAATCTTCAGTACTGATTTTTAACTTCACTGGACTCAGCATACAGGGACTGAAACACATCTAGTTTCCAAATGCTTTGAAGAGATCTGTCCCTTTAAGGGGATTATTCTCAATGTTTCAGGTAGTCACTTCTTTAATTTTCAAATGTCTTGAATAGATGTCTTTAATGGATGTGCCTTAACTGGGGAATCTTGATGCAAGGAATGGATATACCCCTATCTTCGTAGAGTTAAATTTGAATCCTTCCCATTCCCAGGCCCTGTATAACTTATCGTTTTAGTGCTTCCCCATTGATTTAATAATAATAATTTAACAGCTCTGATTATTTTGTTTCCATTGTATACCTTTATATTATATTGAATTGAATACGTTTATCCATGACGAAGGAATTAAAAAAGATCTTTAAATCCAACACGTAGTTAACGTGACTTGTGAGGTAGTAAATATATTTCCTTTTCAACAGCTTGAAGACTTTGTTCGAGTTCTGAAAGTAATCATCCAGTATCTAGTGGATTTATGTACTTCCTATGAGCGAGAGGCACATGTTACTGAAACACTCCTTTCACTTGTCCGTGATATTAAAGGTAAATATGTTATATTGAATTTGATGGTAATGTTTCTTTTTATCGGGCATTGTTCATGAATGGTAAGACGAAAACGGTTTACTAAACTAAAACTTTGGTAAACATAGGACGGCCATTATTGAATTTAACACCTTGTCAGAACTGAAGCATTTTTTTTTTTTTTTTTTTTTTTTTTTTTTTAATATCAGCAAGTTGTTATACTCCAGGAAAACTGGTTATTTCATCTGTAAATTGTTATTTGGGAAGAAATTAGCGAAACAAATACCTTCATGTGTATTCAGTGAATCTTGCGAGGTTGCATTAGGTTAAATTATTTAAGCTAGGTTATAGCAGGATAAATTTGGTTAAGTTTTACCTAATGCAACCTATAACCAAATGTAACCTAATTAGTAATGATTCTATAGTCGTATTCACGTTATAGTGTACAAAATTACTTTGAATTATGTCGTAAAAAATAAGTTACGTGTATTACAATAAGAAGAATTTGCTCCGATATTGGTTCATTTGCATTTCATTTGCAAATGAATAGATTTAATAGCGGCCAGTGGAGAGGCGGGTCCAGGAGCTGAGACTCGACCCATGCAACCACAATTAGGTGAATACAGCAATTGAATGAGAGGGAATATATTATATAGTAAGAATTCACTATAATTCCCATATTAGGAATTCAAATACTGTATTCTCAGTGTTCTTGTGAAGATGAATTGCAGCCTTAATGACACTTGCATTCGGTAGGCATTTAAGATAATACATTAATTTACAATTGCTAATTTTATGATGTAACTTTTATTGTGCAGGGTTCAGGCGTGGGGAGAACTGAAATATTTTTCAATACATCATTCGTGTTTATTTACCGTTATTTATATAATTACAGCAAAAAGGATAACAAAACAAGTGGCCTCGCAGAGTTGTGGAAGCCAAGAATTGCCTGTGAATACAGAAAAGACAGAAGGGGGTATCAGCATCATGTAAGTATAGATTTTATTTTTTTTATTAACAAAATAGAAAATACTTTTATCATCATTCAACACTTTCACCACACTCACACATAATCACTGTTTTTGCAGAGGTGTTCAGAACACAACAGCTTAGAAACATATACCTATAAAGATGCTCAACATATCCCTCCAAACTGCTAATATCCCGAACCCCTCCTTTAGAGTGCAGGCATTGTACTTCCCATTTCCAGGACTCAAGTCCGGCTATGTAAAAATAACAGATTTCCCTGATTCCCTTCACTAAATATTACCCTGCTCACACTCCAACAGATCGTCAGGACCCAAATACCATTCGTCTCCATTCACTCCTATCTAACATGCTCACGCACGCTAGCTGGAAGTCCAAGCCCCTCGCCCACAAAACTTAATTTACCCCCTCCCTCCAACCTTTTCGAGGACGACCCGTACCCCGCCTTCCTTCCCCTACAGATTTATACACTCTCCATGTCATTCTACTTTGATCCATTCTCTCTAAATGACCAAACCACCTCAACAACCCCTCTTCAGCCCTCTCACTAATACTTTTATTAACTCCACTTTTTTTTTTCCTCAACAAGTCGGCCGTCTCCCACCGAGGCAGGGTGACCCAAAAGGAAAGAAAATCCCCAAAAAGAAAATACTTTCATAATCATTCAACACTTTCATCTCACTCACACATAATCACTATTTTTGCAGAGGTGCTCAGAACACAACAGTTTAGAAGCATATACGTATGAAGTTACACAACATATACCTCCAAACTGCTAATATCCCGAAACCCCTCCTTTAGAGTGCAGGCATTGTACTTCCCATTTCCAGGACTCAAGTCCGGCTATATAAAAATAACCGGTTTCCCTGAATCCCTTCACTAAATATTACCCTGCTTACACTCCAATAGATCGTCAGGTCCCAAATACCATTCGTCTCCATTCACTCCTATCGAACACACTCATGCACGCCTGCTGGAAGTCCAAGCCCCTCGCCCATAAAACCCCCCTTACACCTTCCTACCAACATTTTCGAGGACGACCCCTACCCCGTCTTCCTTCTCCTACCGATTTAAATGCTCTCCATGTCATTCTACTTTGATCCATTCTCTCTAAATGACCAAACCACCTCAACAACCCCTCTTCAGCCCTCTCACTAATACTTTTATTAACTCCACACCTTCTCCTAATTTCCACACCTCCGAATTTTCTGCATAATATTTACACCACACATTGTCCTTAGACAGGACATCTCCACTGCCTCCAACCGCCTCCTCGCTGCTGCATTCGCAACCCAAGCTTCACACCCATATAAGAGTGTTGGTACTACTATACTTTCATATATTCCCTTCTTTGCCTCCATAGATAATGTTTTTTGTCTCCACATATACCTCAATGCACCACTCACCTTTTTTCCCTCATCACTTCTATGATTAACCTCATCCTTCAAAAATCCATCCGCCGACACATCAACTCCCAAGTATATGGAAACATTCACTTCTTCCATACTCCTCCTCCCCAATTTGATATCCAATTTTTCTTTATCTAAATCATTTGATACCCTCATCACCTTACTCTTTTCTTTGTTCACTTTCAGACTTTACACACACTCCCAAACTCATCCACTAACATTTGCAGTTTTTCTTTAGAATCTCCCATGAGCACAGTATCATCAGTGTTAAAAAAAAACGCGATTCTAAAAGCTTAGAAATCTCCAGTGAATACTAGAAAGGACTGCCCTTCTAGCATCCAGCTTGTTACTGGGTTTTCGTAACAAGTAGTCAGTATCCTTGTCCAATTATCCATTAGAATTCAGTATAATTCAGTAGTGCTTCAGGATTACAACTGGTAGGCTACTAACTAGAGAAATTAAAATTTAATAAATTTATTAAGTCTAGAGGTATATTATCAAATTAAATTAAATTAAATTAATCACAATAATCAAAATAATATCACTTCTCTCGTTTACAGTATTATTGTGTTGAAAGCACATATCACATTATCATTCTTAAGTACCGTCTGGTACATTTAACATTTAATAAGATATTACAAATATGTACAAGTTTGTGTGTATGTGTGTAAGTGCTCTAAGTAGTTCGCTATGTCTCACGACTCGACTAGACTTAATTAAACAAGTGACTGACAAAGTCCTCACATAAACTAACTTCTTGACTGACTGGCAACCAGAACAGTCTGCTTGAACAACAAAAAGAATGCTAAGCCCAATAGCAATATAACAAGCAACTGCGACACAGAATCAGGAACAAGGAGATAATATAACGACACTAAGTAGGGACCATCTGCAGATCCTCCACAAAAGTCACAAAACTCCCATACTACTGAATCTAAGTTCAGCATAAGAAAATCCCCGACTGTGATAATACACAGATACCAGTACAAGTTAGGTCAGGACCTGGGTTACTCAGAGTGTCTATGAGACACACAACCTCAGTACAACGTCGAAAATCACTAAGTCTATACAATGTTCTGTGAACAGAGTTCTACAGAACTAACAAGAATAATGAGACAGACAATCTGTCCAACCACCAAGAGAGTCTAGATCAGACTGAATACTTCACGTGAGGTGAAGACACCCCCCCCCTTCGATCACGTGATAGCTCCGTGGACAGCTGTCGCCCAGCAACAACGAGAAGCCGGCAGTCTAACGAGCAAAGAGCGATAATTACAGTAGTTAGACAATCAAGACTTGAACTGAGCACATAATATGTTACATCCTACCTAACAAGTCAAATAACAATATAAAGCAATACATTTACGATTTAGCTATTATCGCAAATATAAGCAATATAAAATTAAATGAAAAAATAATAATTATATATGTACATAATAATCATTGCAACCCATTCAGGGGTTGCAACAATCAGCAAAAAGCAGCTGTGTCAACTCCCATTTTGTATTTGATTCCCCATAATTTAATCCCATCCCTCTCCTGAACACCCTAGCATTTACTTATTTTACAACCCCATCTATAAATATATTAAACAACCATGGTGACATTACACATCCCTGTCTAAGACCAACTTTTACTGAGAAGTAGTCTCCCTCTCTTCTACACACCCTAACCTGAGCCTCACTATCATAAAAACTCTTTACAGCATTTAGTAACTTACCACCTATTCCATATACAAGTACTTGTAAAATCTGCCACATTGCTCCCCTATCCACTCTATCATATGCCTTTTCTAAATCCATAAATGCAACAAAAACTTCCCTACCTTTATCTAAATACTGTTCACATATATGCCTCAATGTAAACACTTGACTTACACATCCCCTACCCACTCTGAAACCTCCTTGCTCATCTGCAATCCTACAATCTGTCTTACCTCTAATTCTTTCAATTATAACCCTACCGTACACTTTTCCTGGTATACTCGGTAAACTTATTCCTCTATAATTTTTACAATCTCTTTTGCTCCCCTTCCCTTTATATAAGGGGACTATACAAGCTCTCCGCCAATCTCTAGGTACCTTCCCCTCTTTCATATATTTTTTTTCTTTTTTTTTTCATCAAGTCGGCCGACTCCCACTCCAACATTGTATCCCCCCTTGCTTTTAGCATTTCTGTCATGATCCCGTCAGTTCCAGCTGCTTTACCCCCTTTCATTCTACGTAATGCCTCACGCACCTCCCCCACACTCACATCCTGTTCTTCTTCACTCCTAAAAGATGGTATACCTCCCTGTCCAGTGCATGAAATTACCGCCTCCCTTTCTTCGTCGACATTTAAAAGTTCCTCAAAATATTCTCGCCATCTACCCAAAACCTCCCTCTCCCCATCTACTAACTCCCCTACTCTGTTTTTAACTGACAAATCCATTTGTTCCCTAGGCTTCTTAACTTGTTTAACTCACTCCAAATTTTTTTCTTATTTTCATTAAAATTTCTTGACAATGCCTCTCCCACTCTATCATCTGCTCTCCTTTTGCACTCTCTCAACACTCTCTTCACCTTTCTTTTACTCTCCATGTACTCTACTCTTCTTACAACACTTCTGCTTTGTGAAAACCTCTCATATGCTAACTTTTTCTCTTTTATCACAACCTTTACTTCATCATTCCACCAATCACTCCTCTTTCCTCCTGCCCCCACCCTCCTATAACCACAAACTTCTGCCCCACATTCTAATACTACATTTTTAAAACTATTCCAACCTTCTTCAACCCCCCCCCCTCCACTGCTCATACTTGTACCAGCCCACCTTTCTGCCAATATATATTTTAATAATTAATTGGTGTGTATTTGTTAGTTAAGTCTTAAGATATCTGCAGTCGATTTTTTTTAGCAAATTAAGGCTTTATAAATTTTGTAGGTTTAGCGCTTCTTTTTAATTATAATAATAATTAGCAAATCTAATAGATGTAAGTATTTTCCAACGAAATTCATATGATCATTAGTAAATGAAATATGAATAGCCCCTTTAATTTCTGTTTTATACCCACCTTACATGTTGTCAGTGTATTTATAGGCTTTGGATACTTAACATACAAACAGTTTACAGTGGTCTTGGGGCACACTTGTTATGAGCACAAAAACTGCATTATGTAGATTTAATTTAATGTGATCCAATAAAGTCAAACAATATGGCTTATGTTCTTTGGGATCACAGTAATTTTGTGAGTCACCCACATATATAGGCTATGTGATGTGTCAGTTCCCAGTTTTTAATACAGATTACCGTTATCCTTGTTGAGGATGCTTAATTACTGTTAGATTTTCTGTACATTTATTTCCTGTCAAGGGGGGGTGACGCAGAGAAGAAAACACATTCACCAATGTTCATTCAACAGCTGTCTTACCGAATATGCAAGGACATCGATGGAAATAAATGGTATAAAATACCGACACAATGGCAATATAAACACAAATGCAGTATAATGTGATCCTTTATTGACTACGTTTCGCCCACACAGTGGGCTTTTTCAAGTCACAAACAGAACTACCTGGGGTGGAAGGAACGTGAGTATTTATAGTCCGGCTGAGGTCAGGTGAAGAATGCTGCATCTGATGATGTACCGAGTGGGGTTATAGAGTCTAAAAACTTGGGTACATCATCAGATGCAGCATTCTTCACCTGACCTCAGCCGGACTATAAATACTCACGTTCCTTCCACCCCAGGTAGTTCTGTTTGTGACTTGAAAAAGCCCACTGTGTGGGCGAAACGTAGTCAATAAAGGATCACATTATACTGCATTTGTGTTTATATTGCCATGCAAGGACATCACAAACAAATGGCCCTCCTAGCTTTAACATCCCCACCCATCCATCAGGGCGATAACACTGTACTCTCCTCCAGAAGTCAAGTGTAGCTCACTGATTTTTCCTGAATACTTTCATATATATTATTTCACTTACACCCATTCAGCACTGTCAAGTTTCAAAAACCACCACTCCGATCAAACACGCTAATACATACATACGTGCTGCTTGCACAGATCTCTACCTCTCAAAATCTCTTCACAGACGACACTTCCTGGAATGTCTTCCACTCTTTCATTTCTAACCTGCTATATACACCCTTTTGCTCAGCCTGTTGTGCTCCTTCCTATGTATTGACCAAACTACCTGAATAATTTCCTCTTCTCCTTTCCTAAATTGCTTAATTTGAAAAAGCAAATTTAGAAAATGTGACAATACAAGAGCGATATGTTAATGCAAATACATAAATTTTCATTGCTCTTTACTGAGTTCTACAGTTAATATACAGTGTTTGGAATAGAATAGTATAAAGGAAAATACCAGTAGTTCAGTGCTAGAAGGCTTAGTGACCATGTGACTGAGATACAACCTCTCAAGTGGCAAATAAATGGTTCAGGTATGCATACTTTCAACTAGCAAAGATAACGCTGGGTAAATAATAGTATGAGATACCGACACAGTGGAAACCAGACACAGATGCGGTTATATAGCACCTATAGTGACACTGCTAATTGCCAAGAAGAACGAAACTCAAAAGGTATTGAAAGTGCAGACATCAGTGTTTTCAGCATATTCAGCCGAAACAACAATTTCTACAATTTGGATGAACCTCTAGCCAGAAAAGTCCTTGGACGTTTGGATAAGAGCTTACATGATGTTCACCTGACTTTTTTTTTTACCTCACCGCTATTCGCTAGTTTAAGCTGTCCCTCTCATATCAGGTTTGTGACTAAATGAAGGCCACTGCGTTGGAGAAATATCGTCAATAAAAATTCCATGTAACCGCATCTGTGTTCTATACCATGGCAAAGATCATGTTGATCCTAACAAGTTGTTTATGTGGATGTGTGTATTAAGTGACAGCAGAAGGTATATAATAAAGAAGCTAAACTCTACAGATGTTAAATTTATTGTTTAGTCAATATTAGGAGCATCCGGCTTTAAGTGGTTTTCAAGGCTTACCTTCCTGATATCCATTATTGAAATGTGGATAGCTTAATAGTTTGGAGAGTGTCTAAGTTCAAAGAAACATGTGAAAAGGAGGATTAAGAGATACCTGTAAAACTATTTAATATTGTGCACTACAAATTTTCTTAAATTAATAGTTTAACATTTACAATCAGTCTTTTGGGGAATTAATAAATTAATTTAAAAGAGGACTATTCGAGATTAAATGAAAGAAATCGATATATCTGCTAAAAGGAACGTTTCAAACATTTGTTACAAAATTTACATAAATTAAGTAATCAGTTATTAATTTAAAACATTTTTGCCCTAGAGAAGCGATTGAAAAGAAAGCCAAAACTTCAAAATTTAAAATGAAGACGAGATAATTGCTGCAAAAATTTTAATAAGGCGCATTACCCTGATATTCTTTTGTAGTATAAACCTCTGATAATTTTTATGGGCCCTTAGTAGTAGTTTTTCTTGAATATAAATTTTCTATAAAATGAAAATTTATTAGTATTATTGCCAGCTTATTCAATGCTGCCTTGGCTAACCATAGTTGCTGTCTTTGGATACATTATGATTACTTTCTACATTTACTAGTTAATGTCCTATTTATCCTTAGCCTAAGAGTTAATAGATTTTTTTAAGTCAACTGCCGTGTCCCGCTAAGGCTGGGTGACACAAAGAGGGAAACAGTGTGCTGACATCGTAATCAGATTATTGATCGATATATTCACATAAATTAGCATGGTATGCATTTTTTGGCACCAGAAGCTTCTTAGCAACATAACCTAACCTTGGTTTGAAGTCTTTTAACTCACTGTATTAGCCAAACTGTTGACAGCAACTGACAAACGGGCATACGACCTCCAGGAAAAGGGCTTAGCAATTAACTGACCACGTCATCTACAGAGACCGTGACAGCGAAGCAGGCGATTCTCAAGACACTTTCTTGTGGAACTCGATCCTCTTTGGGGAACGCCATTAATAATGATCATCACCCTTTGCCTGCAGCACTATGTGACGTCATGTAAACTGGGATAAATTAAAAAAAAAGCGGGACCATGGGGACATTTGATAGACTTTGATAATTACAAGTGATTGGGCTACATATCTTTGATCTCCCTCCTCCTTTTTGCCACAGCTTCACCCATTTCAATTTTTTTCTCTCTCTTTCTCTCTCTCTCTCTCTCTCTCTCTCTCTCTCTCTTCTCTCTCTTTCTTCTCTCTCTCGTCTCCTCCTCTCTCACTCTCTCTCTCTCTCTCTCTCTCCTCTCTCTCTCTCTCTCTCTTCCTCTCTCCTCTCTCTCTCTCTTCTCTCTCTCTCTCTCTCTCTCTTCTTTTCTTTTTTTACACAGGGTTTGACAAGGTTAAGGATCCCTAGCTTTATTGACAAGCTATTTACAGGTTAAGGATTCCTAACTTTATTGGCAAGCTAAGAGCTGTTACCTACATCAGCTCATTTGAAAGCATTTTTATTGTTATGAGACATACAAGTAGGGAACATAATGAAGTTGGAGCCATCTGTGGGCCAGCATTTTCATTTGATCAACTGACTTTATCTCGTTGACATCATTATGCTGTACGAATGTGTTCCATACTCGAGTCATCCTGGGTATGTATGATCTCAGATGGAGTGATGTTCTGGAGAAGGGTACAGCCAGAGTGAAGTTGCTGCTTTCTGCCCGTCTTGTGGCATAAAAGCTTGTTTCACGCTGTCCTCGAAGTGGATCCAAGTGTGGTATTTTGACAATATTGGCCTTGTACATAACAGTAAGGCCACCCACATCCCTCCTATGTTGAAGGCTCTGCTGAAATGACAGATCTATCCAGGATGGGTCCAGGCGAGAGATGAGACGTCTTGCTCTGTTCTCTACTCTGTCAAGCAGTCGCAGATGAGAGGGGGGGCAGGCAACCCAAGAAAGTGGAGCATACTCAAGGTGTGAGCGTACTTGTGCCTCGTACAGGATCTTGCAACCCCTACTGTCAAGCAGATGCGAGATACGGCGAAGTGCTGTAAGCTTCCTGGCTGCCTTGTTTGCAAGATTTACAACATGGTTCTTCATGGTTAGTTTGGAGTCAAATTTCACCCCAAGGATATCAACTTCTTCTCCAGGTGCCAACATCGTCCCATTCATCCTTACTACTGCGCCAGCATTACCAAACATGGTGCCTAGAGACGACATCATTTGCGTTTTTTAGGTGCAAATGTTACTTGCCATCTATTTCCTCAAGCTGATATAGCTCTCAGCTGGTGATTGATGTAGCTTAGAGCAGCTGGCATTTCTTCTCTTGGATAAGTGAATGTCAGTGTACAGTCGTCTGCATATGCATGTGATTCTGGGATGAGATGAAGAAGTCGTTGAAGTAGACATTCCATAACAATGGACCCAGCACGCTTCCTTGTGGAACACTTGCCCCAATAGGATGCCTTGCTGATTCCGTTCCATTGAGGACTACACTTAGAGATCTACCATGAAGGTAATCACTGAGGAGACATAGCGTAGAGCCTGCAATTCCCAGTGCTTAAAATTTTGAAAAGAGGCCCTGGTGCCACACCCGGTCAAAAGGGCCCCAGCAATTCCTGCTACCACACAGCTGATTTTGGATTACCCGGGACGGGTGCCACTTAAGGAGAGGTTTAAAAACAGATCAGCACAGAGAAACCTTTCCTGGCCATATTACGATCACAAAGTATGAGTGGTAGTAAAAAAACTCTGTCATTTTTTCTTGAGATTATTGTCTAAGGAAAACTTACCATGAGACAGGAGTGACACTGGTCTGTAGTTTCTGATTTTCTGCTCTGCTCTTCTTTTTGTAACGGGACTACATTTCCTCTTTCCATAAGAGGGCCATTTACACGTACAGGCAGTGCTGAAAGATGCGGTTGAGGTGCGCAGCTGGGCGCACATCTTTTCAACAATCGGGCCAACTTGTCTGGGCCCCCCAGCCTTTTTTTTGGTCAAAACGATTTAAGAAGGGAAATGCACCTCCTCCTGCCTTAGGTCACCACTGACAGTTTTGACACAGTTCTTGCAGCTAGCCAAGAGGGGCCCTTGCTGATCAACTTTCTTTTTTTACAAAGTGTTCAGCAAAAAAGGTCCGCCTTCTCTTTACTACTAGTAGGGTGGGCCCCTCCTGTCGATTTAGAGGTGGGAAAAAGTTCATCAGGCAGATAACCTTGTTGTCCTTGACCCGGGGGCCCACCAGTTTTGGAGCCCCCTACCTGATGCAACTTTCTTTTAGTGTCCCCCCCCTCTCTCTCTCCTTTTTTTTTTTTTTTTTTTTTTTTCTTTCCCCTTTTTCCCTTTTCCCCTCTTTTTCCTTTTCCCTTGTCCCTTCCCTTTTTCCCTCTTTCCTCTCCTCTTTCTTTTTTTTTTCTCCCCATTTTTTCCCCCTCTTCCCCCTTTTCTTTTCATTTCCCTTTTCCCCCTTTTCTTTTCCCCTCTCTCTCTCTCTCTCTCCCTCCCCCTCCTCTCTCTCATCTCTCTCTCTCTCCCCGCCCCCCCCCCCCCCTTTTTTTCCCCCCCTCTTCCCCCTCCTCCCTCTTTTCTCTCCCCCTCTCCCCTCTCTCCCCTTCCCCCCCTCTTCTCTCTCTCCCCCCCTCCCCCCCCCCTCTTCTCTCTCTCCCCCTCTCCTCGTCTCCCCCTCCCCCTCCCCCCTCTCTCTCCTTCCCCCCTTCCCTCTCCCCCCTCTCACCCCCCTCTCCTCTCTCCCCCTCTCCCCCCCTTCCCCTCCCTCCCCCCCCTTTCTCTCTCCCCCTTTCTCCCCTTGCTCTCTCTCTCTCCTCTCCCTCTCCCCCTCTTTCCCTCCCCTCTCTCCTCTCCCCCCCCTTTTCCCCCCTTCTCTCTCTCTCCCCTCTCTCCTCTCCTCTCTCTATCCTCCCCTCCTCTTCTCTCCCCCTTTCCTCTCCTCTCTCCCCCCTTTCTCCTCTCTCTCTCCTCTCTCCCTCTCTCTCCTCCCCTCTTCTCTCCTCTCCCCCTCTCTCATCTCCCTTTCTCTCTCTCTCTCCCCTCTCTCTCCTCTCCCCCTTCCCCTCTCTCTCTCTCTCTCTCTCTCTCTCCCCTCTCTCTCTCCCTCTTCCTCTCTCTCCCCCTCTCTCTCTCTCCCCTCTCTTCTCCTCTCTCTCTCCTTTTCTCCCCTCTCTTCTCTCCCCCCTCTCACTCCCTCCTTTTTCTCTTCTCTCTCTCTCTCCCCTCTCTCTCTCTCTCTCTCTCTCTCTCCTCTCTTCTCCCCCTCTCTTCCCCTCTCTCTCCCCTCTTCTCTCCCCTCTCCCCCTCTCTCTCTCTCTCTCTTCTCTCTCTCTCTTCTCGTCTCCATCTCTCTCTCTCTTCTCTCTTTTCCTCTTCTCTCTCATCTCCTCTCCCCTCTCTCCTCCCCCTCTCTTTTCTCTCTCCCTCTCTCTCTCTCTCTTTTCTCTCTCTCCCCTCTCCCTCTCTCTCTCCTCCCCCCTCTCTCCCCTCTTCCCCTCCCCCTCTCTCCCCTCTCCCCCTCTCTCTTCTCTTTTCCCCCTTCTCTCTCTCTCTCCCCCTCTCTCTCTTTCCTACCTCCGGGTCATAATTCGTTTTTTAAAACGCACCACATTGTATAACCCCGAATTATAAAAAATAAAGGTTTTAAAATTTTTTTTCTATCATTTTTATTTATTGGGAAAAGGGATTTTTGCATCGGGGAAAGGCTTCAGAGGGAAAAGGGTTTATTATAAAAATTACCTCGAATAAGCGGGAGATAAAAAATTTATAACCCGGGGGGTTGAAAGCATAGATCTAAAGAATGAAAAAAGGGGCAAAAATTTTGTCAAAATTTATGTAAGTATTTTTTATGTATTTGTCCGGGCCCATCCCTAAATCAGTTTTTCATTTTTGGCAAAAGACAGTCAAATGAGTAACTGTTAACAATGCCCCCTTCCATCGCTAGCGCACGCAGCTCACACTGGGGTCCGGGGGCCCGGGTTTCCACTGTACGGCTGGGAAAAAAATTAGGACGTGTTTCCTTAAGGGCGCAGTTACTAACTTTTTTTTTTTTTTTTTTTTTTTTCAAAACCCATTTATTTTATTTTTTGGGGTACTTTTAGGGTGCAATTGTAGAACATTGACAAAGTTTCATAGATTTGGGCCAAAAAACAACAAGAAAAAAAAAAATAAACAAAATTTTTATATATGGGGAAACATCCCCTGACAAAAATTTGGGGGTACGAGTGGCACTTTTTCCCACATTCCAACTGTTAGAAAATACAACACATACATTTTAAAATAGCCATTTCATCTAATATATCTTATTACAAAATTTAAAAAAAAAACATTTTACAAAAATTTTTGGATTTGCCAAAAAATCTGCCTTTTAAAAACCGGGAAAAATCAAAAAAAATTTTTAGAAATTCCAAAAAATTTTACGTCTCTATTTTTAAACACACTTTGTTTTAATTGTCCGTGAAAATCATTTCAATACAATCATTAAAATGGGTTATGGGGCGAAATAAGTGAAAAAGTTACTTCCGAGATAAGGCCCAGAACGTCGGCAGGCCTACCGTCTCAAAAAAAATTTTTTTTTGCACGGAAATCGTGTTTTTTTCCGTGTATTTCTTAGTAAACTGATGTTCTAGTGCAGTTATCCTCTTCAAAACACCGTTTTCTATCACTCACATACCAAACAATAGAAGAAGGGGACGAGGAGTAACTCATTTATATCGAATATTGCTGGTGGACTCTCTCTATATTATGGCCTACATCGCCGCCACCATACCTGATATAAATGACTATAATTTCTTGTAGAAATGTTGTAGAACATTGATTCTTGTACCATTGTGTTGCCAAAGAGTTAAGCTATTTTTCTGTATGAATAACTCATTTTCCATATTTTTTTCGATTTTTTGGTGTATTTAGGCTCAGACTCGGCGGACTGCGCCACCTGTTGTCCATGTTCACCTATCAGTCTAAAATGGGTACCTGGGTATTAGTCGACTGGTTTGGGTCGCATCCTGGGACAAAACTGATCTAATTTGCCCGAAATGTTCTACATAACAAGGGGCTTTCTACAGTGTCATTGATGTCGGTTAGGCCTGTATGCCTTCTAGAAATATAGTATTATTATTATAAGTGTTAACATGAACATATGCACGAAGAGATGTATATCTCGAGTTTATATGCTGTCTTTGCTATCATCCCTAGTTTATGGATTTAAAGCATTCTTGAATGGTTGTGAACAGGTCACATGTACTCTTAATGTTCCTTTGAGTAATCGATAGGCTTTAAGCTCAGTTAACCAACCAACCAGTCTTCAACAGTGGAAACATGATTGTATTTCCTAGTGCTCTTTAGTGGGTTCCCGTTTACTGTTCGCACTTCAAAACTTTTATCGCCGACTTTAAAAAATAATTTGTGTTAACTCTTATGCAGTACGCTCACACAAGCCTGCTGAATCCTCAAGCCTCTAAAACTCAAAGCCGCCTTTATCCCCCTCAAAATCAAAATCAAAAATCAAATAATAATAATATTAATAATATCTTTATTTACTACAGGTACACGTACATGGTATACATGCTTAGTTGACATCAGTGATATACTATTATATAGAAAGCCCCTTGTTATGCTGAACATTTCGGGCAAATTAGGTCAGTGTCTCAGGATGCGACCCACACCAGTCGACTAACACCCAGGTACCCATTTTACTGATGGCAGAACATAGACAACAGGTGGAAAGAAACACGCCCAATGTTTCTACTCTGGCTGGGAATCGAACCCAGGCCCTCGCCGTGTGAAGCAAGACCAGAGCCCCAAATCAAATTTTTGCTCATTATGTTTAGAGTTCCTTTAAAGCTTACAATGTGTGGTTAACATGTTATAAAATATGTATTAATTACAAAGAAGGCTGCTAGCATGCCTAGGCATTTCGGGCAGACTAATATTAATTCTTACTCTGTATTGATAAAGGTTATGGAGCAGTATATTTGAACATACATTATTAGATACATATATAATTAGATATTTTATTTTATTTTATATAACCGGACTTGAGTCCTGGTTAAAACAGCTGACCTGTGTGGTAAGTTTCTGGCGACTTCTGGCACCTGCCTTTTTAGGCCTATCACTTCAGTTTCAATTACACCTGTTTTAAATGACACTTTAGCATTTATTATCTATGGTACCACTGTAGTATACACCATAACACTATGTATACACAATATTATCAGGGAGACTTTCTTTCCTCTGACAAAGAAAAGTTCTTTTATTATTATTTTGTTCTATTATTATTATTTTGCACTCAGTTTCTAGCAAGCCGCTAACCAGACTGAGAGTCGAAGATCTAAATGAACTTTTTATGAGCCACAGAATTTGGTAAACACAAGCTTTAGCCTGGTGGCTAAAGCTCCCGCTTCACACACGGAGGGCCCGGGTTTGATTCCCGGCGGGTGGAAACATTTCGACACGTTTCCTTACACCTGTTGTCCTGTTCACCTAGCAGCAAATAGGTACCTGGGTGTTAGTCGACTACCTGGAGTTTACCTGGAGAGAGTTTCGGGGGTCAATGCCCCCGCGGCCCGGTCTGTGACCAGGCCTCCTGGTGGATCAGCGCCTGATCAACCAGGCTGTTGCTGCTGGCTGCACGCAAACCAACGTACGAGCCACAGCCCGGCTGATCAGGAACTGACTTTAGGTGCTTGTCCAGTGCCAGCTTGAAGACTGCCAGGGGTCTGTTGGTAATCCCCCTTATGTGTGCTGGGAGGCAGTTGAACAGTCTCGGGCCCCTGACACTTATTGTATGGTCTCTTAACGTGCTAGTGACACCCCTGCTTTTCATTGGGGGGATGGTGCATCGTCTGTGGGTCGCATCCTGGGGACAAGATTAAGGACCCCAATGGAAATAAGTTAGTCCTCGATGACGCACTGACTTTCTTGGGTTATCCTGGGTGGCTAACCCTCCAGGGTTAAAAATCCGAACGAAATCTTATCTTATTTTATCCTGACGCCAAATGACTTCGAACAGGCGATAAATGACATGCCCAGCACTCTGCCCCAGGGCCAGACTCATGGAACTCCGTGTTCATCAAGAACTGCAAGAAGCCCCTATCACGAACTTTTACCATCCTATGGAGAGAGAACATGGACACGGGGGTCGTACCACAGTTACTAAAAACAACAGACATAGTCCCACCCCACAAAGGAGGCAGTAAAGCAATAGCAAAGAACTACAGACCGATAGCACTAACATCCCATATCATAAAAATCTTTGAAAGGGTCCTAAGAAGCAAGATCGCCACCCATCTAGATACCCATCAATTACACTACCCAGGGCAACATTCAAATTCAAAGTTTATTCTCTATAAGGATTACAATGCTGAGTTTACAGAATTTGGTTATTGTGTGGTTTAGATTAGATTTTGCCACCGAAGTGGCTAGTTTATTGTGCACCCCATATCCATCCTGTGGACGGTAGCGCGAGAGCATATGGATACACAAAAGGCCTAGGAACTAGGCCCCAAAGGGTTAACAGGAATACATATGGATTTATATCTACATATCTATAGTTCACTTATCTGTTACAAGCAAATTTAGGAAATTTGCTTAGTATATCTGGTATCTTATTTTCATTAATAAGATATCTTGACATGTCACATAGGTTATTATACTGTCTGTCTCTGTATTCCTCAATAAGTGGACAATTAAGCACATAGTGTTCAAGAGAGTGACCATATGCCTGATCACATAATTTACATTTAGTTTGATCATCATCTGTGTGTCTCCCAAACTGCCAGAAGTACTTGTAACCAAGCCTAAGCCTGGCCACTACAACATCAGTCAGTCTGTTCACATTGCAAGTTGCTCCATAAACATACTTATCTACGTTCATGTTATCATAGTGGGTTATAGATCTACTCAGGCTTCCAACTGCATTCCTATAACAATCATTTTCATTATTTACTTCTCTCCTAATATTATTCCTAATGCTAGACACAGTTATACCAAAGTTATATTCTACGTTCTCCTTCTGGATACTCTTCTTGGCTAACATATCAACTTTATCATGAAGGAGTAATCCAATGTGTGATGGGATCCATAGCAATTGTACATTAATTCCTTTGTCCCTAATTTTTTGAGTATATACCTGGCTTCCCCAATGAGCATGTTGTTGGAGTAATTATATGAGTCAAGAGCCTTCAATGATGACATAGAATCAGTAATGATGATAGAGTCAAGCTCAGTGTCATAGGTTAGCTTTAGCGCCATTAGGATTGCAAACAATTCAGTTTGCAGTGTAGACGCCCAGTTTAAAATATTACAAAATTATGAGGTAAGTTGGTATTATGGCTAAGTGACTAAATACTAGTTTGTGAGTTTAGCAATGTGAATGCTTTTGTTTTGGCACTATACATAGTTTCAGTATTGGAGTATCACAGGCCAACTTATGACTAGTTAAGATTCATTATTTTGAGATTGAGATTGATATTTCTGTTTATGGTCAAATGGGCGAGTGAGTGTAAGTGTTAACCACAAGGTGGTATTCGTGTAATTAGTTGACAGGGTGTATCAGGGAGATAAGATGTTTTCTGATGGTAGTTTTGAAGGTGATGAATGTGTCTGCAGTTTTAGAATTTTCAGGTAGGGTGTTCCAGATTTTAGGGCCTTTGACATACATTGAATTTTTGTAAAGGTTTAGTCGGACACGGGGAATGTCATAGAAATGTTTGTGTCTGGTGTTGTGCCTGTGGGTTCTGTCACAACTATCAAGAAAGCGTTTTAGGTCAAGGCTAATATTGGAATTTAAGGAACTGTAGATGTAGATTGCACAGTAGTAAGTGTGGATGTACTGAACAGGGAGTAAGTTTAGATCTATGAAGAGTGGGGGGTGTGTTGCCAGGGATGGGATTTAGTGACTATTCTTACTGCAGCTTTTTGTTGGGTTATTATTGGCTTTAGGTGTGTTGCTGCAGTTGAACCCCAAGCACAGATAGCATAGGTGAGGTATGGATATATAAGTGAATGGTATAGTGTGAGAAGGGCAGTTTGCGGCATGTAGTATCGTATCTTGGAGAGGATCCCAACATGGGTTTAGAGCAGGTCGCTCCTGTCTGTCTCAGCTACTGGATCACTACAACAAGGTCCTAGATGCACTAGAAGACAAAAAAAATGCAGATGTAATATACACAGACTTTGCAAAAGTCTTCGACAAGTGTGACCATGGCGTAATAGCGCACAAAATGCGTGCTAAAGGAATAACAGGAAAAGTTGGTAGATGGATCTATAAGTTCCTCACAAACAGAACACAAAGAGTAGTAGTCAAGAGAGTAAAGTCTGAGGCGGCTACAGTGAAAAGCTCTTTTCCACAAGGCACAGTACTTGCTCCCTTCTTGTTTCTCATCCTCATATCTGACAGACAAGGATGTCAGCCACAGCACCGTGTCTTCCTTTGCAGATGACACCCGAACCTGCATGACAGTGTCTTCCATTGCAGACACTGCAAGGCTCCAGGCGGACATCAACCAAATCTTTCAGTGGGCTGCAGAAAACAATATGAAGTTCAACGATGAGAAATTTCAATTACTCCGATATGGTAAACATGAGGAAATTAACACTTCATCAGAGTACAAAACAAATTCCTTCCACAAAATAGAGCGAAAAACCAACGTCAAAGACCTGGGAGTGATCATGTCGGAGGATCTCACCTTCAAGGACCATAACATTGTATCAATCACAGCTGCTAGAAAAATGAGAGCCTTCAAAACTAGGGATGCCAAGCCCATGATGACACTCTTCAGGCCGCTTCTATCTAGGCTGGAATATTGCTGTACACTAACAGCACCTTTCAAGGCAGGTGAAATTGCTGACCTAGAAAATGTACAGAGAACCTTCACGGCTCGCATAACGGAGATAAAACACCTTAATTACTGGGAGCTCTTGAAGTTCCAGAACCTGTACTCCCTGGAACGCAGGCAGGAGAGATACATGATTATATACACCTGGAAAACCCTAGAGGGACTAGTACCGAACTTGCACACGAAAATCACTCACAACGAAAGCAAAAGACTCGGCAGACGATGCAACATCCCCCCAATGAAAAGCAGGGGTGTCACTAGCACGTTAAGAGACAATACAATAAGTGTCAGGGGCCCGAGACTGTTCAACTGCCTCCCAGCATACATAAGGGGGATTACCAATAGACCTCTGGCTGTCTTCAAGCAGGCACTGGACAAGCACCTAAAGTCGGTACCTGACCAGCTGGGCTGTGGCTCGTACGTTGGATTGCGTGCAGCCAGCAGTAACAGCCTGGTTGATCAGGCTCTGATCCACCATGAGGCCTGGTCACAGACCGGGCTGCGGGGGCGTTGGCCCCCGGAACTCTCTCCAGGTAAACTCCAGGTATTGGGACTTGAGTAGCTCACTCATTTCCTTGCTGTCATCTGTGTAGGACCCATCTTGTTTAAGTAGGGGCCCAATACTGGATGTTGTTCTCGACTTTGATTTGGCATAAGAAAAGAAATAGTTTTGGTTTCTTTCGATTTCATTTATGGCTTTTAGTTCTTCCCGCTATTCCTGACTCCTATGAGATTCCTTTAGCTTTAGTTCTGCTTGCTATTTCTCTGACCAGTGTCTCCCTACGCATTTCAGATATATTGGCCTCTTTTAGCCGCTCTGTTATTCTTTTCCGTCGCCTGTAAAGGGAGCGCCTGTCTCTTTCTATTTTACATCTACTACTCCTTTTTCTTAAAGGAATAAGCCTTGAGCATACATCGAGTGCCACAGAGTTAATCTGTTCTAGGCATAAGTTGGGGTCTGTGTTGCTTAGTCTATCTTCCAAGCTTATATCGTGTAGGACTTGGTTTACTTGGTCCCACTTTATGTTCTTGTTATTGAAGTTGAATTTGGTGAAGGCTCCCTCGTGACTGATCTCATTTTGTAGGTAGTAGTTATATTAGAAATTTTATGTTTACAGTCATTTGGGTGGGTGTAAGTGTAAATTAAGGGGAATTAGAGATAATGAGTGGAAGACTATTGTTTTGGATGTGTTCATGATACAAAAAAGAAAATTAGGTGGTTTTCAATTGGTTAGCTAGTGATGGGGTGTGTTAGGGAGATAAGATATTTTTTGACGGTAGTTTTGAAAATGGTGGCTGAGTCTGCAGTTTTAGAGTTTTCAGGCAGTGAATTACAGATTTTAGGCCCTTTTATGTACATCGAATTTTTGTAGAGGTTTAGTCAGACACGCGAAATGTCAAAGAGATTTTTGTGTCTGGTATTGTGTCTGTGGATCCTGTTGCAACTATCAAAAAAGTGTTCTTAGGACAACCTGTACCCGTCATACTTTCCACAAAAAATTATATACCCTCGTTATCATTCAATACATTTCCATCCTCTGAATGCGAAAACCACCTAAACCCTCAGCCCTCCGAATTATACCCTTGGTGACACTCATCGCCTTTTCTAAGCTCTGAAATCTCTTCATAATGTTCACACCACACATTGCTCTCACGCATGTCACACATCTTACAGTATGGTAAATAACCAAGGTGACACATCCCTGTTTTAAGTCTTACTTTTGTTGGGAAATAGTCCTCCCTCTATTCTACATACTTTAACCTGAGCATCACTCTTCACTTAAAAATTTTACTGCTTTTTTGTTTACAGAGTGATAGATATATTTTTTCACTGACAATGATATAAAATGTTTTATTTTTGGACCAAACTTAACTTAGAAACCTTACCTAGCGTATTTTTTAGATACATTCTGCTATGTATAGTATAAATCAGGTTACATTTATTGAATATTACTTAAAATCAATGATATATATTTTTGTTCAGTATGTTTAGATTGATTTCTGCTCTTTATGACGAAAAAAAAAACATCCTCCTGATCCGGCAAAGAACACCTTTGCCGAATAGGTCAAACTTGCTGGTTCTGCGTAATCAGTGGGAGATGGCCGTCTCCCTTCGAGGCAAGGTGACCCGAAAAAGAAACACTTCGCCATCATTCACACTATCACTGTCTTGCCATACTCGCGCAGATACGACAGTTTAGATGTCCCTCTAAACAGAAAATATCCCAAACCCCTCCTTTAGTGTGCTCTGTACTTCCCATCTCCAGGGCTCAAGTTGGGCTAACCAGCTTTCCTGAATCCTTTCACAAAATAATACCCTGTTCACACTCCAACAGCTCGTGAAGTTCAAAAACCATTTTTCTCCACTCCTAACACGATCACACATGCCTGCCGTATGTCCAAGCCCCTTGTCACACAAAACATCCTTTACCCCTTTATCCTTTCCAAGGACGACCCCAACCCCGCCTTCCTTCCACTATATATTTATATACCCTCCAAGTCATCCTGTTTTGCTCCATCCTCTCTAAAATGATCTAAACACCTCAGTAACCCTTCCTCAGCCTTCTAGGTAATACTTTTAGTAACTCCACACCTAATCTCCAAACTACGAATTCTCTGCATAATATTTACGCCACATATTGCCCTCAAACACGTCTCCGCTGCCTCCAGCCGCCTCCCACCGCCTCCCACCGAGGCAGAGTGACCCGAAAAAAAAAACACTTTCACCACCATCATTCATACTATAATATGCATGCTGGTGAGGGGCTTTTTAATCTAAAGAATTGTACATATGCTTCCCTTCGTTGGATCGAACTTGAGTGGATCCTACAGACGAGAAGTTATACAGGGTTTGGCAGGATGTGGGTGTTTAACCCTCCTCCAATGGGAAACATGACTTTGAAACGAATTTCGTTAGGCACACATCTCACAACAGCCACCTGTTAGCAAGTGCTCTTGCTGTCGCCCGTACCCTGGCCCCCACTTGTGTATCTCGTGTTATGTAGCTGACAGCAATACAGTTTAACAGTTTGCAAACGGCTTAGGCCTCTTCGCTGTCATCATCGTTTTATACAATTACCAGGGTGCCTGTAAAATCCCCGTGAACTTTTGGGAGAGCATTTTGACATAAATAATATAATGGGGTCTTTAAGTGATACCAGTTATTTTAACTCGGTATGATAGTATTAATTTGTGGTGTGTTGTATTCACGTTAATATTTTTTATTGATTATTAATTTTATCATTACTCGTGTGTGTGTGTGTTTTGTATACTCACTTTTACTACTTTGTAGAGCCCCCCTTTACCCCCAGAATAGCTTGGGTTCTTCGTGGCATGAATTTAACAAGGTGCTGGAAATATTCCTTAGAGATTTTGGTCCATGATAGCATCATGCAGTTATTGCAGATTTATCAGCCACACATTCGTGGTGAGAATCTCCCATTCCACCACATCCCACAGGTATTCTGTTGGGCTGAGAAGTGGTGACAGTGGAAGCCATTGGAGTACAGTGAACTTGTCATATTCGTGGAACCAGCTGGAGATGACATAATGCGCCATCCTGCTGGAAGTAGCCATTTGAAGATAGGTAGACTGTAGCCATAAAGAGATACACATGGTCAGCAACAATACTTAGGTAGGATATGGCATTTAAACAATGCTTGTTTAGTATTATGGACCTATTGTGCCAGGAAATCATTCCCCGCACCATTACACTACCACCACCAGCCTGAACTACTGACAAATTCTGATCTTAGCATCTGCATGTAGCAGCAGAAATTTCAGTTCGTCAGACCAGGCAATGGTTTTCCAATCTTTAACTATCCACTGTAGCCTCAGTTTCCTGTTCTTAGCTGACAGGAGTGGATTCTGGTGTGGTCTTCCACTTCATGGTTCGACATGTGCTTTCAGAGATGTTCTTCTGCACACTGTTGCAATGTGTGGTTATTTGAGTACTGTCGTCTTCCTGCCAGCTTGAACCAGTCTTGCCATTTTCCTCTGACCTCTCTCGTTAACGAGGCGTTTTTGCACACAGAAACACTGCCCACTGAATGTTTTGTGCTTTTCACACCATTATGTATATTCTAGAAACTGTTGTACATGAAAATCCCAGGAGATCAGTGGTTTCTAAGATACTCGAACCACCCCATCTGGCACCAACAATCGTTCCACAAAGTCACTTAGATCACATTTCTCTCCCATTCTGATGTTTGGTCTAAACAACAACTGAACCTGTTGACCATGTCTGCATGTTTTTAGGCATTGGAATGCTGCCATGTAATTGGCTGATTTAGATATTTTCGTCAACGAACAGGTGTATTGGTGTGACTGATAAAGTGGCCATTGAGAGTATATATATTTTTTTTACCACTAGCATTGAACGATCCACATAGTCAAAATGCTCCTCAGATATCACTATCCAGTTATTATTCAACCAGTAATTACAGCAACCAGAAACTCCAGGAATCATACGCTTTCAGTTGCCACTACTGACTCTGGTAACACTTCAGAGGCCATGCAAGGTGATTGTCCTTTGTCACCGGATGGTCATTTAGCACATCCCAAGATAATCCCATTCCCATCGGGTGGATTGACGCAACTACCACAACACTACTAATCAGGCCAAATTAAGAGAGGGGGAGGGGGTTGGGGGTATTTAGATTCGGTCTTAGGAAAAGGATAAGATATCCAATTCCTGGGGCTAAGAGTCCTTCACTACATCAAGGGACCCTCTTTGAAGATCCTTAGATAAAGAGCCCTTCACTGGTATCAAAGCCCTCCTCCTTAAAGGGTATCTATGGGTACAGATAGTTATTAAACTATTAAGAAGAAAATGGTAGCATGCAACCACTGTCACTTCAGATTTTTTTGAGGTTCCACATACATATTTTTTTATGAAATTTCCTTGTAAATATTGTGATGTTTCCTTTTTTTTTAATTTGTTAGGTGTATAGCGCATCAAGAAATGGAGAAGGGGGCATCGGACAAAATTACTCTGCAAGATAACCTCATATCTCAAGAGAAAATAGTTTCAGAAGATAATAAAAAACGGCTGTATCCAAAAAGTCTTCAGGTACCATCAGAAGCAGATCCAGAAAGTCTTCAGGCATCATCAGAAGCAGATCCAGAAAGTCTTCAGTCATCTTCGGAAACAGATATGAAAAGTCTTCAGGCGTCCTCAGTAATAGATACAGAAAGTCCTAAAGTATCAGCAGCAAGTGGTTTTTCATCATATAAGGAGTCACCACATACTCAACATTTAATGTTTAGTTTTTATTTCATTGAGAGTCGAATGAAGCTTCTAACTGCCAAGAAAATGACAGATTCAAAAGGTTTTCAGGCATCTTCAGAAACAGATACAAAATGTCTTCGGGCATCTTCTGAAGCAGAGTCAGAAAATCCTCAGGCATCTTTAGAAACAGATCCAAAAAGTCCTCAGGCATCATTAGAAAGTGATTCCTCATTATATGAGGTGTCACCAAATGCTATGCGTCTAATGTTTGGTTCCTATTCCGTTGAGAGTCGATTAAAGTTACCACCTGCATCTCCATATAGAATGACAGATTCTATAAGCCTTGGGAGTTTTGATTTGAGTACTTCAGATATTGAAAGAAGTCCTGTCAACAAAATGACAGATTCAAAAACTCTTCAAACATCTTCAGAAACAGATTCGACAAGTCCACAGGCATTTTCAGAAATAGATACGAAAAGTTCTCAGGCATCATTAGAAACAGATCCAAAATGGCCTCAATCATCCTCAGAAACAGAGCCAAAAAGAAGTCAGGTGTCTTCAGAAACAGACTCAAAAAGTCCTCAGGCATCTTCAAGAACAAATATGAAAAGTCTAAAGACATCATTAGAAACAGATCCAAAATGGCCTCAAGCATCCACAGAAACAGAGTCCAAAAGAAATCAGGTATCTTCAGAAACAGATAAACAAAGTCCTCAGTCATCTTCAGAAATAGATTCAAAAAGTCCTCAAGCATCTTCGGAAACAGATGCTAAAAGTCCTCGAGCATCTTCGGAAATGGATCCAAAAAGTCCTCAAACATCTTCAGAAACAGATACAAAATGTCCTCAGGCACCTTCAGAGACAGATACAGAAAGTCCTCAGGCAGCTTCAGAAACAGATGCTAAAAGTCCTCGGGCATCTTTAGAAATGGATCCAAAAAGTCCTAAGGCATCTTCAGAAAAGGATCCAAAAAGTCCCCAGGCATTAAGAGAAACAGATTCAAATAGTCTTCAGGCATCCTCAGAAGCAGATTCAAAAAGCCCGCATGAATCCTTAGAAAGTGATTTCTCATTATATGAGGTATCACCAAATGCTATGCGTTATATGTTTGGTTCCCATTCCGCAGAGAGTGGAATTAAGTTTCCACCTGCCTCTCCAAATAAAGTGCCAAAATCTTTAGAATCTATAATCCTTGAGAGTTTTGATTTGGGTGTTTCACATGCTGAAAGAAGTTCTGTCGACAAAATGACAGAGGAAGAATCTCCAGCTGTTGCAGATGATCAACCAGTCGAGGAGGGTGGTATAGCTACACCATAAAAAGCTGATCAAAAGTAGTCTTACCAAACAAAAAATTAAATAAGAAAAATTATAGTTTCCTAAAAAAAAAACAGAAAAATGGATAAGTATTTTTCAAAGAAATTAATTTTCAAACTCAAGAAAATGTGAAAAAAATTTACTTAAAGAAATTAAGGAAATAGTGAGGTATTCATAAAGAGGGTCTATAGATTTATTACCATTTGCAAGGCATGCCAGCATTGCAAGTTAATTGCTAATTTGTTTTATGATTTTGTTAAGTGATTTTCTATCATTAAAAGTACAGTAAATGTTCAAATAGCAAAATTAGTATATATTTTTACCTTTTCAGGAAAAAAAAGGCATGTTTGTTACAGTATGTATCACTGAATTCTTCAGGAAGCATTTTTTCAGTATAGGCAGTCAAAGATAAATATTTAGTTATGAAATGACAAATAAACAACATACTATATACAGTACTATGCCAACTCAGTTTGAAATATTCCCATCAGTAACTCGGTTCTTATTTTATTTTAGGTATATTTATTTTCTCACTTTTTGAAATGTATTGATACTGTCATTTTCACTAGCTTTAGCAGTAAAATATGTCTCCAGCATTATTTCCCTATTGTACAAAATTACTATCTCCCTTATATCCATTTAATCATGGAAAAGTGCTCAACCCGTAAGGGTCATACAGCGCCTTTTCTATATTCATGTGTGGTTATATGTATTGAAAAAAGTAATCAAATAAATTTTCATGGCTTACACGTAAAAATTACTCTCGATAATCTTAAGCCTATTTTTTAATGTTAAATCTTATTACTTATACTGTAGTAAAATAAGTACTGGATATCAATATTTTGTTTAAATTCTTTTATTGTAATGTTTCTATAATATCCCAGCAGTGTTGTATGACGCACAAGTTTTGCACTTCCTTTTGTGCATAATATAATGATGATCTGTAGTACCTCATTTTTTCATTAATTGAAAGTTATCAGTGAAATTTTGGTGTACTTTATGTATACAGTATTTTTGGTTAAATATAATACAATACTGTATATTTACAAACATGATTTTGATTCATTATTAACTGAGGCTGTTCATAACATTAAACTTGGGAAATTCACACTTGACTGCCTTAAATGTTAGAATTCATCAAGAACAGTAGAGCAATTGCCTGTCCATAACATGATTTTTAATCCTTGATTATCTACCTAAACATGCGCTTGTCTGACATGGGACAACAGTGTTAGACCATTTACCATTTTACCTGCATGGTGGGGAGCAGGTATTTCTGCAGGTGGGTGCTATTGATGTTTCAAACTCGTGTGTAAGCCTTTGTGCCCCAGCTGTTGGCTTGCTCCCTGGTTCCTTGTGCTATCTTATTATTCATCATTGTGAATTATTCAGCATTGGGGCAAGTGGGTGTATTCACATAAGGTTTATTAAACATGTGTACATGACAGACAGGCACTTTGATGTTAGTTCACTAGTACAAACATCTTGTTTTCAGTTCCGTTTACCCGTGGACACATTTTCTTTAATGTAGTTGCATATACTGTACTATAAAAAATTGATTCATACATTGTGGTTTCATTTGCTGTTTAATATACAAGCTGTATGTGTCCCTTTTAATGCCAGGTTACTGGAAAAAATTTAAAACAAAAATTCTGCTGTATTCTCAGCAGATTAAACCCAACATTCACTGGCAGTTGGTAGTTGATTAAAATTTTAAAATTAAGAGAAACAAATAACCTGCACATAGAGGAGCTTACGACGGCGTTTCGGTCCAACTTGGACCGTTAACAAAGTCACACTAACGAAAAGGAAAGCGGAAGTGTATATATAGGCAGATGGTAGTAGTAGTGGGGCGGTAGTAAGAGGAGGAGCCAGTCAAATGCTAAGAGGAGCACTGCAAGGGAGCGGGTTATTTGTGTATCGTTCCAGTCACGGTATTGTGCATTTTTTTTTTTTTTTAAATTAAGAATTTGCTTCAGGTTAAAATTTTGTAGCTTCTAGGACAGTTAGTTAGGAAAATAATTAAAAGTCAGTTGTGGTGGGCACATGAACTTAAATGTTACGCACGAACAATGGGAAAATTCCCAAAACATTGCTGTAGTCATTTGTCCGAGACAAAGTCACTTGCTCTTTTTTTTTTTTTTTTTTTTTTTTTTTTAACTTTTAGGATATGTAATTGTCTTAGAAATTACAAAATTGTGACAGGTATGAGCAGTGTAAAAGTACTAAAACATAGTGGTAAGTCTCAGAAAGGTGTCTCAGGTCTGTGAAAGATGATGGGAGCCGTAATTGGAGGCAAAAAGGGAATGCGCCAGACTGATACCAAGATTATTATAATTATGGAGGAGCGCTAAACCCGTAGGATTATACAGCCCATGTGGGGGGGACTGAAGATATTCAGGCTTAATTCAGGGAACTAGATTTATTATTATAATCAAAAAGAAGCGCTAAGCCACAAGGGCTATACAGCGCTGCAGGGTAGGGAAGGAAGCAAGGGAATTGGATGGCAGAAGGGAGGGGGGATGATCAGCAGGTTACAGAAAACAGCGGGGCAGGGGATAGTACGGGGGTAGAGGGTAGCAAGAGATTGAAGTAGAAAGGGCTGAAGGTATCAGAATTTGTGAAGTAAGTCAGTCGTTGTCAAAAAGTCAATGAGAGAGTCCGGATGAAAGGTGGGTCCATCAGCGAGAAGGGAAGGTAAAGAGAGAGCAGCGGAGCGAAGACGACGACAGAGGTAAATTCTGCGTGCTCGTTGATAAAGTGGCCAGTCCAACAGAATTATTATTATTATAATCAAAAAAAGAAGCGCTAAGCCACAAGGACTATACAGCAGTCCAACAGAATGTGGCTGACTGATAATGGAGCTTGGCAATTCTCACAGAGAGGAGCAAGACGCCTCTCCATGAGATATCCATGAGTAAGACGAGTATGGCCAATGCGAAGACGGGAGAGAGTAGTCTCCCAACCTCGACACTGGTGATAAGAAGACGGCCAGTAACCTATACTCGGTTTAATAGACTGAAGTTTGTTGCCGAGCATAGTAGACCAACGTTGTTGCCAACGGGTGTGAAGGTGGGAAGATATTCAGCAAAATAGTCCGTAAATGGAATACCTCTATAAGAAACTGGTAGGTCATGTACTGCTGACCGCGCAGCAGTGTCTGCCTGTTCATTGCCCTGTACGTCAACATGACCAGGGACCCAACAAAAAACAATATCTTTATGCTTGGAAAGATGCGGCGTAGCCAAAGTTGGATACGGAGGACTAAGGGGTGAGGTGTATCAAATTTTTGTATAGCCTGTAAAGCACTAAGGGAGTCTGAGACAACCACAAATGATGACACAGGCATAGATGCAATACGGATAAGTGCTGTAAGGATGGCATATAATTCAGCAGTAAAAATACTAGCCGAAGATAGTAAATGCCCTTGTACGATGCTGTCCGGAAACACTGCTGCGAATCCTACGCCGTCAGAAGACTTAGAGCCATCTGTGTACACAGCAATGGCATGAGAATGAGAGTGAAAGTGGTCAAGAAAAAGAGAGCGGGAAGCGACCGTAGACAGTTGGGCTTTCGAGCAAGGGAGGGAGAAAGAACAGACTCGAACAGCTGGAACTTCCCAGGGGGGTAGGGAAAAGTGAGATGCTACATGTACATAGAAAGGTGGTAGTTGAAGAGAAGACAAGAGCGAATGAAGGCGAAGAGAGAAGGGACGGAGTAAACAGGGGCGGCGAACAAATAAAGAATGTCTACTAATATCAGTGACCATTCTATAAATGGAAGGATTGCGGAGATCATGAGAGCATACATAGTAGTGCAGGCAATGGGCATCACGGCGATCGGATAAGGATGGAACGTTCGCTTCTGCATAGAGGCTCTCGACAGGGGAAGAGCGGAAAGCACCAAGGCATAAACGTAATCCTTGGTGATGAATGGGGTTAAGGCTAGAGAGAGTAGCAGGAGATGCCGCTGAATAGATCTGGTCACCATAATCAAGTTTCGATAAAATAAGGGTGGAATGTAGGCGAAGGAGGGTTCGACGATCAGCTCCCCACGAAAGATGAGCAAGGGTTTTAAGAAGGTTCAGCCGGCTGTGACAAGTTGCCTTCAGAGAGGTAATGTGAGGTTTCCAGGATAACCTACGATCAAAAAGGAGGCCCCGAAAATTTATGTACACGTTAGGGGTACGGAGCCATAGAGGTTACAAAGGATGACGAATGACAGAGGTCTAGTGAAAAATGATTTGGGGGGTTTTATCTGGAAAATTTTAAAACCCCCGTGTGGTGGCCCAATTGGAAAAACGTCGACTGCTTTTGGGGAGAAACTTAAGGAGGTTGACAGTCGCGCCTGCACAGCAATAGCGAAGTCATCAACATAGAGTGATTGACCAAATATTGATGGAAGACTAGAGGCCAAATCATTAATAGCAAAGGAGAAAAAGTGTTGTGCTCAGAACACATCCCTGGAGACACCTTCAGCTTGGATAAAGCCCGGGGGAGAGCAATTATTAACCCGAACAGGGAAATGCCTGTCATTAAAAAGTTCTTAAGGAAGGATGGTAGATTGCCTCGAAGGCCAAAGGGAGTGGCTGGGCTAAAATATTATACCTCCAAGTTGTGTCATATGCCTTCTCAAGGTCAAAAATATGGCAATAACTGAGTGTTATTCGCAAAGGCATTACGAACATAGGGTATTCAAGCGTAGTAAGGGGTCTATGGTAGAACGTCCCTTACAAAAAGCCATATTGACGAGTGGAGAGACTGTTGTGTGTCTCTAAATACCACACTAAACGTCTTTTTACTAGGCGTTCCATTACTTTGCAAACTGCACTGGTAAGAGCAATGGGACGATAGTGGAGGTTTCACGTCCCGTAGTGCCTGGTTTTGCGGAAGGGGAGAACAATGCGGATTTCCACAGCTGTGGAAGAACTCCTTGTGACCAAATAAATTGTAAAGGCGTAATAGGACTGCAAGGGCTGACTGATGTAAATGTTGTAGCATACGAATATGAATGTCGTCAGGCCCAGCTGCCTATGATCGACAAGCTGATGTGTTGCCTCCAGTTCTTAAAGTGTAAAAGGCACATTATACTGTTCTTCTCTGAGAGAAGAAAAGTCCAAGGGTGCTAACTCTCTGGCAGACTTTGAGGAAAGAAATGAGGGAAATAGATGGAGTCCCTGAGAAATACGGACCAGATGATTGCCAATTTCATTGGCAACATCTAGTGGGTTTGCTATATCAACACCGGCAACCCGCAGAACAGAGCCGGGTCAGGAGAATATTTACCACTCAGTTTTCGTACTTTTTTCCAGACTGCACTCATAGAGGAAGCAGAGGTGATGGTGGAGACATAATCTCGCCAGCAAGTGGGGTTTAGCGTCACGGATGACACGGCGAGCGATCGCACGCTTCTTTTTTAAAATCAAGGAGTCGCTCTGTGGTTCTATTGAAACCGGTACCTGCCCCATGCAGCGCGTTTCAAACGTACTGCATGAGCACAAGCAGGAGAACCACCAAGGCAGCATTTCTGAGAATGCCTGCCCGAAGTTTGGGGTATAGAATGAGAAGCTGCGGTGAAAACGGAGGACGAGAAGAGGTGTAAAAGCTCTCGATGGAGGACGAAGAAGGAACCTCTTTAAAAACATTTAAAGGTGTGAGTAAAGTTCCCAAATTTTTGCCCGATTAAATTGCCAGCGTGGGGTGCAAAGAAGGTGGCGAATATGAAGGGGAAGAAAGAATGATTGGGGAAATAAACACTGTCATGTAAGTCTGGGAGAACAGACCAAGTGAAGTCTAATGCAGCGGAGGAAGAGCAAACTGAGAGATCGATGCAAGAGAGAGTATGAGTCCGAGGATCAAAATGGGTGTGAGTACCTGTATTTAAAACATGGAGGGGGGGGTGGCAAGAAAAGCCTCTAACTGAATTCCACGGGAATCACAGTGAGACCCCCCCCCCAAGAGAAATGGTGGCATTAAAATCACCAAGAAAACAGAATCGGTGGCGGTAATGACGAAACAAGGAAGGCAAAATCCGGAATAGATAATCCCCGAGAAGGGAGAGATATAAAGAACAGAGCGTATACCCCCCTACGTAAGTGGATACGGGCTGCTGTGAAAATGCAGCGAAGTATGAACAAATAGCTGATGGTACAGAATATCAGTGCGGAGAAAGGGCACTTTCTTTAAAGGTCCCATCAGGAAAAGGATCTGAAGAATACAATAAATTATAGCCCGAGATGTGAGAAATAACAGCAAGTGAAATTTTTGGGGTTCCTGTAAGCAAACACCAACAAGGGCAAACTGGGGAGAGTAACATCTGAAGCTCACCCCGATTACCCTGAGGCCGCGTATTTTTCCACTGTAAATAGCCATGATTGGCAATGATAAAGATACTTGAAATCCGCAGGTAAGGGTTCCTACGGACTAGAAGGGTTAGAAAAGTCCACATGCAGAGGCAGTGGAAAATGTTCAAGCAGCAAAGGGAAAACGGTGGCGCTGTGAAGAAAGGAGTTGCGCAGATGGAGCAGAGGAGAGAGAAAGAGCGGAAGGTGGATCAGTGTCCATTGATGGTTGGTCTCTGCAATATTTTCAGAGATTGCTTCAAGTGTTTCGGAATTCAGAGATGTCGTATGGGAGACAATATTGGGAATGGTAGGGGGAGGAATGAGAAAAGGATTGGAACTGTATTGGACTGTACCAAGGTAGGGGGGGTAAAAGGGGTGGAGGAACTGGAGAAGGCGGGGCAGGGGACAGAAGAGGCAGGAACCTGGGAGGTTGCAGAAGAGGAAAAAACTTGGGAGGGAACAGGGAGGGAAAGGGACATTACGAGGGGGGTGAACCTCTGCACTTGTAACTGAGCCCGTGAGAGGGGAAGAACTAGGGACAGAGACAGGGAGGGTAAAATGAGGGGGGTGGAAGATGGGTAGGAGGTGTTACCGACCTTTTTTTGACTTTGAGAAGTAGAGGACGATTGGGAGGAGGGGTCGTACGAGGTCTCGTCGATACTGAGGCTTGTGAGAGAGAACTCGAAGAAGCGAGATTAGACTGAGGCGTTGAAATAGGGACAATCTGAGCCGAGGACACAAAAGGATTAGATACAGGAGTGATTATGGGAGAGGTAACCACAGAGGTGGGTGTAGAAGATGGGATAAATAGAAGTGGGGGGACGTTATGAAACACGGGAATAAGAAACACGTGGGAGTCTCCCTTGGAGGGGGAGATGAGAACTGCCATGGCATAAGGGAGACCTTCTGTCTCTTTGAGGTAACGATTTTCCCTCATTTAAATAGACCTGACAACGCGAGAGTACGAAGGGTGAGCTATGAACAGTTAAGGCAAGAGGGAGATCGATTGCAAGACTATTTAGAAAGTCATGGCCCCCACAACTGGGCCCTTCGGCGATTAGATTGCAATATTTCGTGATGGCCAAACGCCAGCAATTTCTAACTGTTGGGTGTAGATCACTTTCGAACTTGTAAACGATGGTCCTGCTATATAAACTGGGATGGGAGTTTCTTTGGCTGTCCCAAAAGTTAAAACGACCACATTGCTAGGGATCGTCTCCGCCAGGAGGAAGAACGTAAGTGTCCCACCTTGAAATTGGGAATCTGGATTCCAGCTGTTCTAGAATGTCAGTGCCACATTCGGAAATTTTGTTGAACTTGGTATGGGGCAAATGACGGTTCCACTACAAGAATTGTGGGGAAAGATTTTTTCAAGAGTGACAGGAACAGTTCGGATATGGAAAGAAGAAGACTCGTGAGCCTGGGGAGCATTCTGTACGGTAAATGATGCGTACCGCTCTTAAGACATGAAAGAAATACTTTACCAACATCGTAGGAAATGCCTTGCCATACTATGGTCAGAAAGATAGGCAGTAAGGAAATTGGTCGTTTAAAGTGAAGAATTTAGTCCCCTGTTTCAGTCTGAAACTAGCGTTGGAAAGGTTTGTGAAGGACGTGCGATCGTTTCTGAGAAGAATGAGAAGGTGGAGAAGTATCATTTGCAGGTAAATTTGGGCGTTGGCGTTTAGGCGTGGACCAAGTTGGTCTGACGTGGAACGGTTGGGGATTTGAAAATTGCCGCACGTAGAGGGAAGGGCCGGAAGCATAGTCAGAGGAGAGCGAAGGTCCGATAAATCGAAGGAGTCAGTCGAGGCCCCAGTACCTGAAAACGGTGAAGAAACAGCACAGGGAATAGGGACAGAGGCATGAGGAATTCTGAAGAGTGGTCCAAAGACGAGGCGGGTCAGAACGGGTGCGGTATCAAGAAGGGGGCCCGGTACCCGGTTCATGGGCAGGGCTGCCATGGGTAGGTTACTCTTTCTTTTTGTTTTAAGAAAAAAAAGAAAGAAGAAAAAAATAAAAATAAAAAAAGAAAAAAAAAAAAGGGGGGGGGACCGGGAGGGAAAGGTCCTAGGGGAAGAAATGGCCAAAATCTCCCTTCCGCCCCAAGAGGACCTCAGCACCGCAAGTACGCAGATTTCAGCATGGGAACCCGTGCCCTAAACCCCACCATCATGACTTTGTAAACTAAACAATCGGATAGCAACCTCACATCTGCCGAGCACCTCGGTGGACAAAAGAGAGGGCGGCTGGATATCCGCCACAAAGCATACCTCTTTTGGCCACCCCCCCGGATCCGAAAGGTGGCTTCCAGAGATACACTCATGCCGAAAGACACCAAAGCAAATCCGGGATTTCCAGAGGATCGGGAAAAATCCCAGGCGATCCAGATTCCCGGGAAACTAACGCCACCGCAAGAACCTCAACGAATGGGATGGACCCGGTATCCTTTCTCCTACCTAGGAACTAGTGCGCCTGTGGAAGAAATCCCTAAGGACAAAAAGAGGAAGGGCAAAAGGGAGGAGTGGGGAGGAGGAGGAGGAAAGGAAAAAGGGGAGGATGGGATAGGGGAGGGGAGTATTGGGGGGTAATTAGGTTCGGTCTGAGGAAGAAGACCGATAGGTCTAATTCCTCAGACCAAGAGCAGGGAACTGGAGCACAGATCCAATTCCCTAGATGAAGAGTTCCTCACCAGCGTCAAGGAACCTCCATTGAGGGGAATGGTATCAAGAGAATAGTGGTACCAACACTGGTTTGGGTAAGAGGCATGGATTTTGAATGCCGCTGCAAAAAAACAAAAAGGATGCTAGACAGCAGGGATATATTTGTGGCCAGTGTATGGTGTAAGTATAATGTAAAGAATTTGGCATGTAGAAATTATAAGGCATGGGGTGAACTAGGGTATAATTCGGAGCTGAGGGGTTTTTAGGTGATTTGGGTGTAAGGTAGAAGAGGGAGGGGGATGGGGGGGGGGTCGTCTCAAGAGGCATTAAGTTGTTAGGTAAGACACACATGCAACAGTTAGGTATCTTTATTTCGAAACGTTTCGTCTACACAGTAGGCTTCTTCAGTCGAGTACAGAAAAGTTGATAGAAGCAGAAGAGACTTGAAGACGATGTAATCAGTCCATCACCCTTAAAGTTTTGAGGTGGTCAGTCCCTCAGTCTGGAGAAGAGCATTGTTCCAAAGTCTGAAACCATATGGTTTCAGACTTTGGAACAATGCTCAAAACTTTAAGGGTGATGGACTGATTACATCGTCTTCAAGTCTCTTCTGCTTCTATCAACTTTTCTGTACTCGACTGAAGAAGCCTACTGTGTAGGCGAAACGTTTCGAAATAAAGATACTTAACTGTTGCATATGTGTCTTACCTAACAAACTGTACCAAAGGAGGGTATTGAAATGTTGCCCGGAAATGGTACCTGGTTGGAAGAGGGTCTGAAGAATGGTCTGTGACAGGTCTCTAGGGGGTGCTGCAGAAGGAAAGGGCCTGGGAGGAGGCAGGTCATAGGTACATGTCTCCATGATAAGTTTCCCCTATTTTTATTTGAAAAAAAAAAAAAAAAAAAAAAAAAAAAGAGGGGGGTGGGGAGAATGTAGAGCACGCTCCAGGAGGAATGAAAGGGATCATATATCCCCCTTCGTGCCCAAGAGCCCCCTCAGTGCGGCCAACAGTGCAGATGCAGCATGGAACCTATGCCCTACCCTATCCTTCATGCCGGTAAACCAGAAATCCAAGATGTCAACCTCACATCCATCGAGCCACCTCGGCAGACAAGAGAGGGTGTCTGGAAACCCGCCAGAAGGCATACCTCCTTCAGCCATCATCACCCCCCAGAACTCTGGATTCCACAACACTACCACCACCAAGGACCTAAAAAGAATGGGATGGACATAGCTAGAATTTCAGAGGGGAAGACCCCAAAAGGAAGGAGGGATAGGTTAAGAAGGGAGGAATGGGGGGTATTTAGGTTTGGTCAGAGGAAGAAGACAGATTAGTCCAATTCCTCAGACCAAAAGTTTCTTTGCCTCATCAAGGAGCCCCCACCCCCTTGAAGAGATATAGGGACCACAGGGTCTATCACATCCCAACGACATATCTATGCATGTAGCCCATGAAGTCACTAAGGCAGAATTCTGCTACAGAGCAGGTTTCCTATGGCAGGGAATGGGGTAATCAGGAGAGGTAGCTCCAGTTCTTCAGATCAAAAGCCCTTTATCAGCACCAAGGTACTTCCCTTCAAGGGATTTTAGCATAAAGATTTGGAACCTGTCCTTCCAGTATTTTCCAGATTTAAATTTTGAAGTAAAGATCTTGCACTCCAAGAAATACAATTCTGAGGATTTTAGGTATTCTGAGTAGTTTTTACTTTGACTTATTATGCTACATTAAGGGATAATGGGGAATGCTAAACCAATAGGAGTCATACAGCTATACACTTTGGAAATGGGAGGCAATTAGGACTGATCCAAGAAAAGAAGCGCTGGTCCAATTCAAGAACCTCTCACCAACATCAAAGAACGTCTATGGAGGGGTGATTGAAAAGCACACTAGGAGTATTTATTCCAAGTACAGTAGTGCTCATAAAGATACTTTTAGAGTAATTTGCATTTTGCTTCTAACTTAAAAATTATATTACTGAATGGAAAACTGCAACAGTATGGCATTTCCTGTGTACTATAAAGCCTTCTGGATTTCTGTAAAAAGTTAAGATCATCACCAACTATTGTAGTTCAATAAAGAGATACTCTTGCATTTTGTAATGCTTAAACTTACCTTAAATATGCCTTGATATTGAGTACTTAAGGTCTAACACAATACAAATAATGTTTAATATTGAAAAATTATATGCTTGTAGGATAGTCAATTATAAAGCATCTATCTCTTCTTTAAAATGTGTGATATGCACTGTTTCTTAGTAGATGAAACTTCAAAGAAGGAAAGAGAAAAGGGGTTAGCTGATTATATATTTTTTATGACAAGAGGAGCTTTGCAGAGCATGCAACTTTTTACCAGAATAGACACCTAGATTTATAGAAAATCTCTTTATGAACCCTTTCTCTTCATATATTTTATAACAACATGAACTGCCTTTGTAGAATGTTATAGTACTATTGCCAGTGGCCAAATAACTAGAAAACATTTAAATTAGATTATTAGGCAATGGTGTCATTTTTAAGATAGCTGCCATTTTGTAAAGGCATAAGGAGAAAAAATAACCTGCAAAATAAACATTACTCTCCTCCAAATTTTAAAACTATTTTGTCAAAACATTTCAAACTTTCACATAAAATAGTAAATAAGCATTATAAAAAATATATTTTCCTCAAGGAAATATATCTACCTGTAATTAAAATGTTATGTAACGTCATTTGTACACATTAGGTAAAAATAGTATGTAAGGGGAAATTACACATAATATCCAGTAAAAATTACCTTAATACTGTAAGAAGTAACAAGTAAAATATTTCTTTTGGTTAAGGTATGTTGCATAACCAAGGAAAGCTTACGCTCTGATGACACTAATAATTAGTAGGATATAAATCAAACAAATGTGAACAACAATCATATGAGCATGTATGCTAGTGTTTCATTTCTTTATAACTTTTATATGTAACAGTTCAATAATGCCTTATTTGAGTATAAATAGTGAAATATAACAAGTAAAATCCCTTAAGGTAACAGCAGTAATTTACCTGTATAGTTTTAATTCAAGTTATCTTTCCATAAACTTAAAACAAAAAATTCTTGCGATTGTTTTGAATACACTGATATTTCTTGGACAGTACACTTAAGACAGAATTCTGTTTAGTTTATAGGAAATGAGGAAATGTTTAATACATCGCTTCAATGGAGTTAGTAGACCGTGGCTTCTTGATTTTCTCCATGTTCTTTGTGATCATGTCATGGAGTGTGGCATAGTGGTTTCGTATCTCAGACAGAGTAATGCGTAAAGACAGATATTCCTTTTCATCTAACTCCACTACAGTTCGGCGGTAATCATCAATATGAGGATACTTGGCAACCTAAAATGAAAAAAAAAAGAAAATTATTAATGAAACTCTGCTTTCCGAATTTTGCAAAAGTTCTTAACTAGTCATAGAGGTTTGCTTTTCTATACATAATACAGTATTATAGAGTATTAGATGGGATAAAAGCTAAAAAAAAAAAACATACAATGTATTAATAACATTAACATGGCCATAACTCTCATATACCAACTGAAACCTAGAAAGAGTGATAACCTAACCTGATGATCATCAGCTGTATGTTTAAAATGTATGTCAACGATCCTCAGCCCACTTTTTTCTACAGTCAGTCACTCATTTAAAATCCAAAGGTAAAAAAAATTGTAAAATCATACTCTCTGTATCTCTCACTCATGAAATATTTCACATAATCTGAACAACTTATTTTTTGCAGAACCCAGTTTGGAAGCTCTTCCTTAGGGAACTGGCATCTCCAAGTATGCTCTTTAAGTTGGACTACAGAATGCGTAATGAGGTAGGATTCTTAGTCACTGGGAGCAGTACTGACCTTCACCTCAGCAAGATCATTACAGAATTTTCATTCCCTAGTTTGAATACACGATAAATGACTTGACAGACTGAACTGAGAACTATATGAACATGTTCATAGACTACACAAAAATCCTATGGCAGATAAGCAATAAAAATGTTTATGCATCCTTGCATGAACATCTGGACAGATTGAACAGGCTGAGTATGAACTGGATGAAAGCATTTAATGTGGATAAATGTCAAACAATAGAAATATGAATAAATATTGTTTAATAAAATATTATAGACATAAAACACAGAGGGGGCTTATGAGTCAGCATTAAAAAAAAATAAAAATTGTGACTAAGATCACATGAATGATACTGATTAACTGTAAAATAAAGCTTATATGGGAAGCTCTGAAGTTGTTCAAAACACATGACAGACTGAAATTAGACTATACAACCAAATTTGCAATATACAGTGGAACCTCAAAAATCGAACGTATCACATATCGAACATTTTGAAAATAGGACCAGTTTTTCGGACAAACTGTGTCCCTATTATCGAATGCGCCCCTATTTTCGGACCGCTGGGTACGGGACCTGTCTGCCGCCCGCTCTATCCGCGTCCCCGCGCAGGCGCCGGGTTCTATCCTGTCAAAGAAAGAACAAATCAAGGAAGCTGATGTTGCGAAAGGTGTTAATATAGGGAGTGGATGAGGTGCCTTCTTCAAAGATTAAGGAGATTTGTGCCAAGTGGAATGATGTCCAAATGTTTGTGCAGAAGTACCACCTTGAGCAAGATGAAACAAGCAATCTTTGCAACAAGTTCAGTGACAGAACCATGTCCCATTTTAGGGAAATGTTAAAGAGGCGCCAGAAACAGAGGACTGTGGACAGTTATTTTGTGAGACAGGGGTCCAGTGACTCTCAAGCTGGTCCTAGTGGCATTAAAAGACAGAGAAGGGAAGTAACCCCAGAGAGGGCTTTACCTGATGTCCTCATGGAGAAGGATTCTCCTTCCAAACACTAACCTCAACTCCCTCTCTCCTCCTCCCTATCTTCCAGATGCCATCACCAATCTTCAATAAAGGTAAGTAAAAATGTTATTTATATGTATTACTATACATAATTAAAAACTATAGTATTTGTTGTATGTAAAACTGTAATTAATCTCTATAAAATGTATTTTTTGTGTGAATATTTTTGGGTTTCTGGAACGGATTAATTGTATTTCCATTATTTCTTATGGAAAATATTGCTTCGAATTTCAGACTTTTCGAATTTAGAACTAGCTCCTGGAACGGATTAAGTTCGATTTTTGAGGTTTCACTGTACAACAATGATAGGGCATCTTCACCCAAAAAACAAGGATAAACTATTGCAAGTTCAAACTTAATGCACAGTAGCTCCTAGGGTAAAAGGAAAAAATGTGAGTTACAAAGAAAGTTTGAAATTTTGATAAAACTCCTAGTGAGCAAAATATTGCTTAAATAAATATCCAAGCGTTGCAAGTACAGTAGGACTTCACTTATACGGCAGGTTAGGTTCCAGGCTACTGCCAGAAAGCGGAATCGCAGGAAAGCAGAACGCCATGTTTTTCCATTTATAAATGCATATAAATCCAGATAACAAGTTTACATTAACATATGTTAAGCTTGCAACAGAACTAGGCATTAAAAAACAATAAAAAGTAAAATACACACACACAGTACACTTATTACTTTTTTTTTTTTTAACAAGTCGGCTGTCTCCCACTGTTTTTGCAGAGGTGCTCAGAATACAATTTAGGAGTATATATGTATAAAGATACACAACATATCCCTCCAAACTGCCAATATCCTGAACCCCTCCTTTAGAGTGCAGGCATTGTACTTCCCATTTCCAGAACTCAAGTCCAGCTATGTAAATTAACCGGTTTCCCTGAATCCCTTCACTAAATATTACCCTGCTCACACTCCAACAGCTCGTCAGGTCCCAAATACCATTCGTCTCCATTCACTCCTATCTAACATGCTCATGCACGTTTCCTGGAAGTCCAAGCCCCTCGCCCACATAACCTCCTTTACCCTCTCCCTCCAACCCTTTCGAGGATGATCCATTACTTATCTCAAAATATTTGTAGTCTTAATGTAAGGCGAGAGGTGAATAATATTTATTGTAAGAAGTCAGGTGCGGTAGGTATGGTAGCCCTCCTGGCCAACCCACCCACACGTAATATACTGTTTAAAGCGCCCTAGTGATAAAATGCATATACAGTACACTCATTACTTCCCTTCAAATATTTGTACATAGTCTTAATGGTCTAAATGTAGGGTGAGAGGTGAAAAGTATATATTTGTAGGAAGTCAGGTGTGGGAGGTATGGTAGCCTGCCTGACCAACCCACCCACACACAATATACTATGAGATTTAAAGCACCCTAGTAATAAAATGCATATACAGTACACTCATTATTTACCTTAAAATATTTGTAGCCTTAATGTAAGGTGAGAGGTGAGTAAACGAGATAATGAATAAATGAGAGAGAGAGAACAAGTAAATGAGAGAGGACAGAGCCGCAGAGTATGTAAACAGACGAACCTGTCTGTTTATGGTTCGTACACGTTCAGCAACTTATGGTATATTTTTGTACGCCTTTTAATACAGCAGACCCTCCCTTTCCATTGACCTCTGCTTTCGTTCATTTCAGTTTTGGCCAATTTTCTCTGTAAAAATATTGGCTCAGTTTTTGTTGCGTTACTCTGTTCTCGTCGGTGGTACAGTAAAAATATTGGCGGCTCAGTTGTCATTGCTCTCCTTCGTTCTTGTTGGTGGTACAGTAGAGATCTGAGTGTGCTGCTCACACAACCTCCCACACACTCATCCTGAGGCAGTATCACTTTGTTTATGGTTGAGTGAACATTACTCTGCGAGCCGACATGAATTATTTCGTAATAATTTGTGGTTTCTTGCACTTGTTTATTCTATTTGACTGCTAAATAAGCCACCATGGGCCCAAACAAAGCTTCTACTGCCAGTCCTTTGGTAAAGAAGGTAAGAAACACGAAAGAATTAAAGGAAAAGTTTGTAGAAAAATAAAAGTGGTGGTACAGGATGGTAGTGGTTGTGATGGTGGTAGAGGGTGGTAATGATGGTGGTAGAGGGTGGTACAGTTGTGATGGTGGTAGAGGGTGGTAGCAGTTGTGATGGTGGTAGTGGTTGTAATGGTGGTAGAGGGTGGTAGCAGTTGTGATGGTGGTAGAGGGTGGTAGCAGTTGTGATGGTGGTAGAGGGTGGTAGCAGCTGTGATGGTGGTAGAGGGTGGTAGCAGCTGTGATGGTGGTAGAGGGTGGTAGCAGTTGTGATGGTGGTAGAGGGTGGTAGCAGTTGTGATGATGACAGGTGGTAGTGGTTGTGATGGTGGTAGAGGGTGATTGTGATGGTGGTAGAAGGTGATAGTGATGGTGGTAGTAGTAGTGATGGTGGTAGAGGGTGGTAGCAGTTGTGAAGGTGGTTGATAGTGGTAGAGGGTGGTAGTGATGGTGGTAGAGGGTGGTAGTGATGGTAGTAGAGGGTGGTAGTGATTGTGGTAGGGGGTAGAGCTACAAGAGCTCTCTTTATGGAAGGGGATTCCCCTTCAAACAATAGTTTAACTTCTCCATCCTCTCCCCTCCTCCTGTCTTCCATACACCAACAAGAGTTTTCAATAAAGGTAAGTGTCATATTATTATTGTTTAATACTTGATTTCTCATTCGTTTGTGTGAATAGTGTTGGTGGTCTCTGCTGCTGCCTTCACTACCACTAATATGTACAGCTTCTCTCAGTGGCCCTTATAAACCCAACAATATCACCACCATTTATTCCTCACATATGTAATGACATATTTTATTCATTCCAGAGTATATGTCATGTTTCTATGTTATTAATATTGTTTATGTCATATTAGATGAATTGTGATAGGTAAATAAGCCGTGGAATATAGTTTTTCTCTATAAAATGTATTTTTTTTTATACTTATGGATGTCTGAAATGGATTAATTGGATTTACATTATTTCTTATGTTGAAAATGGTTTCAGCTTTAGTCAATGTCACATTTCGTTGGACTCTCTGGAACGAATTAAGAATGAAAAGGGAGGGTCCACTGTAGTGGTATTCTGGGTTTCTTAGTCTTATTTGATAGAATGTAAGATATATTACAGAAACAGAGATGATTTTGATTGGTTTCAGGACTGAAAGTAGCTTGAAACTGAGTTCAAAGTAGCAGATATTTCGATTTTTGCCGATATTCCAGAGTACACAAATGAAGCCACTTGTCCGATAGGCATCCAACTAGCCAGTCTAATGCGAATTTAGGAATGCACCGACGTTATTTATACAATTATTACAATAATGCAGTGGTCTGCACAACACTAAATCTTCTATTTTTTTGTGTGAATAAAAATTCAAAATGGAAAGCAAGCGTAATAAAAGATGAGCCTGGAGACATGACTAAGGAACAGAGGAAATGTTTTCATTATTTATTCTGGACCCTAGTTTTAAACTGGCAATTTTTTAATTTTGTGTGAAACTGGCCAAATTACCAATTTCTCATCACTTTAATGGGTAGTTGAAATAGGTAAATGGGCAGTTTCTTGTACTCAACTGACAGAAGGAATGCTAGTGAAACAGCTATGAGTTTGGTCAATTGGAACAATGGAATTGGTCAAACATAGGGCACACAAAGTGGGGGAAATTGCCAATGTGTAAATATGACAGGTAGATTAAATAACTTTAAGTACTCCAATAAGGTTGACAAAATACAAAGAAAGAATTCTGAAAATCTACATACATTTTCATCAGATTTCTAAATTAGAAATCAATTATGAAAATAAATATCTGAAGAATTTCCAGAGAGCTTGAGTGTCAGACAACAAACGTGTAATACGTACTGTAATTTTTTTTTTTTTTTAACACGTGGGCCGTCTCCCACCGAGGCAGGTGACTCAAAAAGGAAGGAAATCCCCAAAAAGAAAGAAAATCCCCAAAAAGAAAGAAAATAGTTTTATCATTCAAAACTTTCACCTCATTCATACATAATCACTGTCTTTGCAGAGGCGCTCAGATACGACAGTTTAGAAATCTCTCCAAACTGCCAATATCCCAAACCCCTCCTTTAAAGTGCTGGGATTGGATTTCCCATTTCCAGGGCTCAACTCTGGCTAACCAGTTTCCCTGAATACCTTCACAAAATATTACCCTGCTCACACTCCAACAGCTCATCAGGTCCCAAAAACCATTCATCTCCATTCACTATCTAACACGCTCATGCACGCTTCTTGGAAGTCCAAAACCCTCACCCACAAAACCTCCTTTACTCCCTCCCTTCAAGGATGACCCCTACCCTGCCTTCCTTCCCCAACAGATTTATATGCTCTCCAAGTCATTCTACTTTGACCCATTCTCTTTAAATGACCAAACCACCTCAACAACCCCTCTTCAGCCCTTTGACTAATACTTTTAGTAACTCCACACCTCCTCCTAATTTCCACACTCCAATTTTTTTTTATTATTATTATCATCATACTGGCCGATTCCCACCAAGGCAGGGTGGCCCGAAAAAGAAAAACTTTCACCATCATTCACTCCATCACTGTCTTGCCAGAAGAGTGCTTTACACTACAGTTTTTAAACTGCAACATTAACACCCCTCCTTCAGAGTGCAGGCACTGTACTTCCCATCTCCAGGACTCAAGCCCGGCCTGCCGGTTTCCCTGAACCCCTTCATAAATGTTACTTTGCTCACACTCCAACAGCACGTCAAGTATTAAAAACCATTTGTCTCCATTCACTCCTATCAAACACACTCACGCATGCCTGCTGGAAGTCCAAGCCCCTAGCACACAAAACCTCCTTTACCCCCTCCCTCCAACCTTTCCTAGGCCGACCCCTACCCCACCTTCCTTCCACTACAGACTGATACACTCATGAAGTCATTCTGTTTCGCTCCATTCTCTCTACATGTCCGAACCACCTCAACAACCCTTCCTCAGCCCTCTGGACAACAGTTTTGGTAATCCCGCACCTCCTCCTAACTTCCAAACTACGAATTCTCTGCATTATATTCACACCACACATTGCCTTCAAACATGACATCTCCACTGCCTCCAGCCTTCTCCTCACTGCAACATTCATCACCCATGCTTCACACACACATAAGAGCATTGGTAAAACTATACTCTCATACATTCCCCTCTTTGCCTCCAAGGACAAAGTTCTTTGTATCTACAGACTCCTAAGTGCACCACTCACCCTTTTCCCCTCATCAATTCTATGATTCACCTCATCTTTCATAGACCCATCCGCTGACACGTCCACTCCCAAATATCTGAATACATTCACCTCCTCCATACTCTCTCCCTCCAATCTGATATCCAATCTTTCATCACCTAATCTTTTTGTTATCCTCATAACCTTACTCATTCCTGTATTCACTTTTAATTTTCTTCTTTTGCACACCCTACCAAATTCATCCACCAATCTGCAACTTCTCTTCAGAATCTCCCAAGAGCACAGTGTCATCAGCAAAGAGCAACTGTGACAACTCCTACTTTGTGTGTGATTCTTTATCTTTTAACCCCACACCTCTTGCCAAGACCCTCGCATTTACTTCTCTTACAACCCCATCTATAAATATATTAAACAACCACGGTGACATCACACATCCTTGTCTAAGGCCTACTTTTACTGGGAAATAATTTCCCTCTTTCCTACATACTCTAACTTGAGCCTCACTATCCTCGTAAAAACTCTTCACTGCTTTCAGTAACCTACCTCCTATACCATACACCTGCAACATCTGCCACACTGCCCCCCTATCCACCCTGTCATACGCCTTTTCCAAATCCATAAATGCCACAAAAACCTCTTTAGCCTTATCTAAATACTGTTCACTTATATGTTTCACTGTAAACACCTGGTCCACACACCCCTACCTTTCCTAAAGCCTCCTTGTTCATCTGCTATCCTATTCTCCGTCTTACTCTTAATTCTTTCAATAATAACTCTACCATACACTTTACCAGGTATACTCAACAGACTTTTTTTTTTTTTTTTTCAACAAGTTGGCCGTCTCCCACCGAGGCAGGGTGACCCAAAAAAGAAAGAAAATCCCCAAAAAGAAAATGCTTTTATCATCATTCAACACTTTCACCACACTCACACATAATCACTCTTTTTGCAGAGGTGCTCAGAATACAACAGTTTAGAAGCATATACGTATAAAGATACACAACATATCCCTCCAAACTGCCAATATCCCAAACCCCTCCTTTAAAGTGCAGGCATTGTACTTCCCATTTCCAGGACTCAAGTCCGACTATATGAAAATAACCGGTTTCCCTGAATCCCTTCACTAAATATTACCCTGCTCACACTCCAACAGATCGTCAGGTCCCAAGTACCATTCGTCTCCATTCACTCCTATCTAACACGCTCACGCACGCTTGCTGGAAGTCCAAGCCCCTTGCCCACAAAACCTCCTTTACCCCCTCTCTCCAACCCTTTCGAGGACATCTCCACTGCCTCCAACCGTCTCCTCGCTGCTGCATTTACCACCCAAGCTTCACACCGATATAAGAGTGTTGGTACTACTATACTTTCATACATTCCCTTCTTTGCCTCCATAGATAACGTTTTTTGACTCCACATATACCTCAATGCACCACTCACCTTTTTTCCCTCATCAATTCTATGATTAACCTCATCCTTCATAAATCCATCCGCCGACACGTCAACTCCCAAGTATCTGAAAACATTTGCTTCTTCCATACTCCTCCTCCCCAATTTGATATCCAATTTTTCTTTATCTAAATCATTTGATACCCTCATCACCTTACTCTTTTCTATGTTCACTTTCAACTTTCTACCTTTACACACCCTCCCTTGCAACTTTTCTTTAGAATCTCCCATAAGCATAGTATCATCAGCAAAAAGTAGCTGTGTCAACTCCCATTTTGCATTTGATTCCCCATAATTTAATCCCAACCCTCTCCCCAATACCTTAGCATTTACTTCTTTTACAACCCCATCTATAAATGTATTAAACAACCATGGTGACATTACAAACCCCTATCTAAGACCTACTTTTACCGGGGAGTAATCTCCCTCTCTCCTACACATCCTAACCTGAGCCTCACTATCCTCATAAAAACTCTTTACAGCATTTAGTAACTTACTACCTATTCCATACACTTGCAACATCTGCCACATTGCTACCCTATCCACTCTATCATATGCCTTTTCTAAATCCATAAATGCAATGAAAACTTCCCTATCTTTATCTAAATATACTGTTCACATACAGTATATCGTCGTTCCACACAGTTTTGAGTCGCACGTTTTGGTTATAGCACTACTGAAGATTGCGGCATATTTTTGAATAACACATTGTAAAATTAACTTAACACGGTACAGTTTGTGGGAGGGGAAAAAATTTGGAGTGCATGTCTACCCCAGACACTCCCAGCACCAACATTCCTGAAACCCCCATCCCAGCATTCATTCATATGTGTCCAGTTTCATTGTGTTAGGAACTAGCTGTGTTTGTGAATAGTGTTTTGATATTTTAATTGATATATCCTGTATCTGTCAAACAATCATGGCACCCAGTAGGCATACCAGTGTTGCTGAAAGTGGCAAGAAAAGTTTTTTTTTTATTATTAAAAAAAAAAAAAAAAAGGTATAAGCATTTAAGTCTTAAAAGTTAACGAAGAAAATAGAGATATTCGACAAGAGATAGCCTGAGGCCTTAATGAGGCATCAGTTTGTACAATTAAAAAGAATGAGGTAAATATATATAAGCTTGAGTGATGAATAACTGACCTCACTGACTGACTTACTGATTGACTTGACTGACTGGCTGACTTGACTGACTGACTTGACTGATTTACTAAATTACTGACTGACTTGACTGATTTTTCTGACTGACATGACTGCTTAAAGTTAGACTTTTTCACTGAGGAGGACCCTGACAAATCTAGAATCAGTGCTCTGAAACATTGTCTATTGCAGCTGATACCTTATCATCAGCTGTATAATATACTGCAGGGTAAAATAGCCCAGAAATCCATTACAGAATTTATGCACACTCCAGTACAACCATCGACTTCAGTGCCATCCACCTCAGGCCAGTAGGGCCACAGCATAACTCTCCACTCTCTTCACAATCATCCACAAACACCAGCACCCACAATTTAAGGTAAGAAATACTATTATTTCTGTTGCACTTGTAGTCTTAAACAGTGAAAATGTAATATATCACAACAATGAACTACAATTACATATTCACTTTTATTTTTGTAAGATCTGTTGGTCTAAAAAATAGTTGTTTGACTTTTTGGGGGCTCCCAGGAACATTACCCTATTTTCCCCATAAGTTCTTCAGTTTGTCTTACACGGTTTTAACTACCACGGCGTTTTCAGGAACATAACTACCGTGTTAAACGACAGTCTACTGTATATGCTTCAATGTAAACACTTGATCTATACATCCCCTACCCTCTCTAAAGCCTCCTTGCTCATCTGCAATCTTACTCTCTGTCTTACCTCTAATTCTTTCAATAATTACCCTACTATACACTTTACCTGGAGTTTACCTGGAGAGAGTTCCGGGGGTCAACGCCCCCGCGGCCCGGTCTGTGACCAGGCCTCCTGGTGGATCAGAGCCTGATCGACCAGGCCTCCTGGTGGATCAGAGCCTGATCAACCAGGCTGTTACTGCTGGCTGCACGCAAACCAACGTACGAGCCACAGCCCGGCTGATCAGGAACCGACTTTAGGTGCTTGTCCAGTGCCAACTTGAAGACTGCCAGGGGTCTGTTGGTAATCCCCCTTATGTATGCTGGGAGGCAGTTGAACAGTCTCGGGCCCCTGACACTTATTGTATGGTCTCTTAACGTGCTAGTGACACCCCTGCTTTTCATTGGGGGGATGTTGCATCGTCTGCCAAGTCTTTTGCTTTCGTAGTGAGTGATTTTCGTGTGCAAGTTCGGTACTAGTCCCTCTAGGATTTTCCAGGTGTATATAATCATGTATCTCTCCCGCCTGCGTTCCAGGGAATACAGGTTCAGGAACCTCAAGCGCTCCCAGTAATTGAGGTGTTTTATCTCCGTTATGCGCGCCGTGAACGTTCTCTGTACATTTTCTAGGTCAGCAATTTCACCTGCCTTGAAAGGTGCTGTTAGTGTGCAGCAATATTCCAGCCTAGATAGAACAAGTGACCTGAAGAGTGTCATCATGGGCTTGGCATCCCTCGTTTTGAAGGTTCTCATTATCCATCCTGTCATTTTCCTATACTCAGTAAACTTATTCCCCTATATTTTTTACAATCTCTTTTGTCCCCTTTCCCTTTATATAAAGGAACTATAAATGCTCTCTGCCAATCCCTAAGTACCTTCCCCTCTTTCATACATTTTTTTTTTTCAACAAGTCGGCTGTCTCCCACCAACACTATATCCTCCCCTGCTCTTAACATTTCTGTCATGCTCTCATCAGTTGTAGCTGCTTTACCCCCTTTCATTCTACGTAATGCCTCAAGCACCTCCCCCACACTCACATCCTGCTCTTCTTCACTCTTAAAAGATGTTATAGCTCCCTGGCCAGTGCATAAAATTACCGCCTCCCTCTCTTCATTGACATTTAAAAGTTCCTCAAAATATTCCTGCCATCTACCCAATACCTCCAGCTCCCCATTTACTGACAAATCCATTCGTTCCCTAGGCTTTCTTAACTTGTTTATCTTACACTAAAATTTTGTTATTTTCAGCAAAATTTCTTGACAGTACCTCTCCCACTGTATCATCTGCTCTCCTTTTGCACTCTCTCAACCTTTCTTTTACTCTCCATATACTCTGCTCTTCTTATAACACTTCTGCTTTGTAAAAACCTCTCATAAGCTACCTTCTTCCCTTTTATCACATCCTTTACTTCATCATTCCACCAATCACTTCTCTTTCCTCCTGCACCCACCCTCCTATAGCCACAACCTTCTGCCCCACATTCTAATACTGCATTTTTAAAACTATCCCATCTCTCCTCAACCCCCCCACTACTCATACTTGCACTAGCTCACCTTTCTGCCAATAGTTGCCTATATCTCACACTAACTTCCTCCTCCCTTAGTCTATTCATTTTCACCTCTCTCTTACTTGCTGTTGCCATTTTCCTTTTATCCCATCTACCTCTTACTCTAACTGTAGCTACAACTAAATAATGATCCAATATATCCGTTGCCCCTCTATAAACATGTACATCCTGAAGCCTACCCATCAACCTTTTATCCACCAATACATAATCTAACACACTAATTATGTGCTATATCATACCTTGTATACTTATTTGTTCTCTTTTTCATAAAATGTCTATTACTTATTACCAAACCTCTTTCTACAAATAGCTCATGAGCATTAAAGGCTCCCCATTTACCCCTTGCACCCCAAATTTACCTACTACTCCCTCCACAATATTCTTACTCACTGAGATCCCCAACCACAAGTACTCTCACTTGGTTCAAAACTCCCCATGCACTCACTCAACATTTCCCAAAATCTCTCTCTCTCCTCTCATTTTCCTGCCATAACTTATCCTTCAACATTATTGCTACTCCTCCTTTAGATCTAACTCTGTTTGAAACCCCTGACCTAATTCCATTTATTTCTCCCCACTGAAACTCTCCTACCCCCCTTCAGCTTTGCTTCACTTAAAGCCCGGACATCCAGCTTCTTTTCATTCATAACATTCACAATCATCTCTTTATCATTCGCACAACATCCACGCATATTCAAACATCCCACTTTGACGGTTTTCTTCTTTTTCTTTTTAGTAAGCTATATGGGAAAAGGGGTTACTAGCCCGTTGTTCCCGGCATTTTAGTTGACTTTTACAACACACATGGCATATGGAGGAAAGATTCTTATTCCACTTAGTCATGGATACGAATGGAAAAGCAATAAGAACAAGAACTATTAAGATAAAATCAAAGAAAACTCAGAAGATAAGTGTGTATACATAAACGTGTACATGCATGTGTAGTGTGACCTAAGTGTAAGTAGAAGTGGCAAGACGTACCTGAAATCTTGCATGTTTATGACAAAAAAAGACACCAGCAATCCTACCATCATGTAAAACAAATACACATACAGGTTTCCTTTTTACACTCACTTGGTACGAATGTAGTACCTCCCCGAGTGGTTGCTGTCTATAAACCTACTATCACAACTGCATTATTATGTATTTTAAAAGTATCAGTCACCTTTTCACTAATAACTTTAAAAGTAAAGTAAAAGGACACAAGTGCAACTAATGTGACATTTTATTGTGGCAACGTTTCGCTCTCCAGGAGCTTTGTCAAGCCGATACAAACAGTATATGGACACAGAGGGTATATAAAGGCTCAGAGTGAGGTGCAATACTAGTGAGGTACCATTTCAATGTTCACTAGTGGTAGTAGTAGTAGTAGCAGTAGTGACAATATGGTAGAGCAAATAATTCGTACATGAGTAAAAGGATATAAAAGCTATTACTTGGGTAACATAAAAATAGGTTGGACAAATATAGACTGGATAGAGAAGGCCTTTTCAGTGTTCACTCTCTGTACTGTGCTTTGTGTAGTATAACAGGAGAGACTATGTGATGGCAGGGTTTACTGTTTTCAGGAGGATTCTCGTTAAGACTTCAGAGATGGTGAAGCTGCCGTTGTTTTGTTTAATTGTATTCGAAACAGCGATCAGTGCTGATTCGAGGCACTTGCGTCTGCGGAAATTAGTTTCTTTGATCACTAATTGGGCGTCCCTGAATTTCATGAGATGATTGGTGGAATTTCGGTGTTGTACACAGGCGTTGCTCAAGTTATCGTTCCTACATGCGTAAATGTGTTCACTGAGGCGGGTGTCGAGGTTTCTTGCTGTTTCACCTACATAAATCTTGTCACAGCCTCCACAGGGTATCGTGTAAACCCCTGCATTGACTGGGTCGTGGTGCTTTGATTTTGTCCTAGTTAGACCCTTTATTGAAGTGCTAGAAGCGATGGCGACTCTGGTGTTAGCTTGTGAAAGTACTTTGGAAATGTTCAGTGCAACCTGGTTGTTGGGAAGAATTATAACTTTGTTGGGAGTGGTGTTAGTGCATGGAGAATTAATGATCTGAAGAGCTCTTTTCTTGCAGTCTTTGATGAAAAAGGAAGGAAAATGTAACTCAGTGAAGGTTTGGTGAATGTATGTACATTCCTCGTCAAGAAACTCAGGACTACAAATTTGGTATGCTCTTAGGAAAAAGCCGATGATGATGCCTCTTTTGGTCTTGGTATCTTGACTGGAATAGAAGTGTGTGAGACCATTTTTATTGGTAGGTTTCCAATAAACTTGAAATCTTAGGTTGTTGTCTACTTTGTGAATGAGGACGTCGAGGAAAGGTAGCTTGTCATTGGACTCTTCTTCTAGTGTAAACTGGATCGCCGGTTCAACTGCGTTGAGCCTTGCCTGAAGATTCCGTACATCAAAACGTTTGGGAGTTATTACGAGGACGTCGTCCACGTAACGTAACCAAGTGATGCTTGAAGGGATGATGTTTGCGAAGTGTTCGGACTCTAGGTGTTCCATGTATAAGTTGGCTAGGACGGCACTGATGGGAGACCCCAGTGCACATTACAGAGAGTGAACACTGAAAAAGGCCTTCTCTATCCAGTCTATATTTGCCCAACCTATTTTTATGTTACCCAAGTAATAGCTTTTATATCCTTTTACTCATGTACGAATTAATTGCTCTACCATATTGTCACTACTGCTACTGCTACTACTACCACTAGTGAACATCGAAATGGTACCTCACTAGTATTGCACCTCACTCTGAACCTTTATATACCCTTTGTGTCCATATACTGTTTGTATCGGCTTGACAAAGCTCCTGGAGAGCAAAACGTTGCCACAATAAAATGTCACACTAGTTGCACTTGTGTCCTTTTACTTTACATATTGTCAGTAATTCTACCAACATTATTACAATAACTTTAAAAGTAGCCGATACCCACTGATATCTATATTTTGGCAAACCCTTAACATACAGCATTCATATTCTCAAAATCTGAAAGTACAGTGGAATCCTGAGTTTCGGCCATAATCCATTCCAGGAGCTAGGCCTAAAGTCGAAACGGTGTAAAGTTGAAGCAATATTTCCCATAAGAAATAATGTAAATCCAATTAATCCATTCCACCCAAAAATATTTAGAAACAAAACAATGAGAAATAAATATAAACCAGTAATTTTAATGGATAAATGAACATTTAAATCAGTATTACCTTTATTGACAACTCTTGTTGGTGTATGAGAGAGGCAGGAGAATTTGTTTGGAGGCAGGACAGGATAGTCCTTCAATATGACACTAATATCAAGTCTATGGCTTATTTATCTATCACAATTCATCTAATATGACATAATAAACAATATTAACAACATAGAAACATGACATTACACTAGAATGAATAAAATACGTCATTACGTATTGGTCTTGGGTCTTGACAAGAGGAGTGGAGTTAAAAGATAAAGAATCACACAAAGTGGGAGTTGTCACAGTTGCTCTTTGCTGATGACACTGTGCTCTTGGGAGATTCTGAAGAGAAGTTGCAGAGGTGGTGGATGAATTTGGTAGGGTATATAAAAGAAGGAAATTAAAAGTGAATACAGGAAAGAGTAAGGTTATGAGGATAACAAAAAGATTAAGTGATGAAAGATTGGATATTAGATTGGAAGGAGAGAGTATGGAGGAGGTGAATGTATTCAGATATTTGGGAGTGAACGTGTCAGCGGATGGATCTATGAAAGATGAGGCGAGTCATAGAATTGATGAGGGGAAAAGGGTGAGCGGTGCACTTAGGAGTCTGTGGAGACAAAGAACTTTATCCTTGGAGGCAAATGGTTTTTAATACTTGACGTGCTGTTGGAGTGTGAACAAAGTAACATTTATGAAGGAATTCAGGGAAACCGGCAGGCCGGACTTGAGTCCTGGAGATGGGAAGTACAGTGCCTGCACTCTGAAGGAGGGGTGTTAATGTTGCAGTTTAAAAACTGGCAAGACAGTGATGGAGTGAATGATGGTGAAAGTTTTTCTTTTTCGGGCCACCCTGCCTTGGTGGGAATCGGCCAGTGTGTTAATAAAAAAAAAAAAAAATTACATATGTCACGACTGGTGTTGTGTTGTGTTGTTGTTGGGTGTATAAGGGCCACTGAGAGCACAAGCATAAGCAGCAGCAGAGGCAGCGGTGTTTTCAGTCGCCCTATATACCTCAAACAACAATGGAGGAGTTAAGTTTCGTGTCGTCATTTTTTCTATCGCTTAACTTACTTGCTACACTGTTAATGCTACACTTTATCACTGGCTGGCGATATAGCCTTTATCGACTCATGCTGCTTTAGTATCGTACATATCGTAGAAACACTGAATCACTGAAGAAGGCACATTCTCCCCTCTCTCTTCCTCCTCCACTTTGGTACTTTGCTACAATTTCTTTCTTCAATTCTAATGTGTCTCTCAATTTCTTTACCAAAGGGCTGCCACTATGAAGTTTCTTTGGGCCCATGGTGGCTTATTTCAGTCACAATCAATAAACAACCACTAAACACAATGAATTTATTGTGAAATGTTTGGATGAGTGTGCAGGGTAATGTTCACTCAAGGATAAACAAAGTTAGACTGGCTCACAATGCCTGCGCAGGCAGGCTGACAGGTCTAGTATGCCAGCCGAAACACGGGGCACAGGCTGAAACTTTGGACAAAATTTAGCTGAAAAAAGCGGCTGAAACTTGAAGCGGCCGATACTCAGGGTGGCCGAAACTCTGGGTTACACTGTATTGAATATTTTATCTTTGGCTGATAGGAGGAAAAGAGAAGATATGATAAATACATATAATACAACACCATCAACAAGCAGAAAGAGGCCATAACTAAAATCAAGAAAGACTTCCTAACATTATCAACAAGCAGGGGGAGATATGTCATAGCTAAAAACATGTTAGACTTCCAAATAAATCAACAGGTAATACAAAACATTTCCTCGCAGTGGTATTACAACGGAATGGGTTACAAGTAGGTAGCAAGTGCTACAACTATAGGAATCTTCATTTTTTATATAAAACTACATACTGATGATGAGAAACAATGAGCTTTTCTCTTGAAGCCACAAACAGGAAAGTACATGGTTTGTACTTAAGTGTAATAGCCCTATGATAACTTGTAAGATATATATATACTGGGTTAAATCAATATGCAGGTCAATTGGTAAGACTATAATGACTATGCAATAAATCTTTCAACAAACCAGGGCCATATCCCACCTAGGCAGGGTGACCCAAAAGGAAAAATGAAAGTTTCTCCTTTTAAATTTAGTAATATATACAGAAGGGGTTACTGGCATTTTAGTTGCCTCTTACAACACACATGGCTTATGGAGGAAGAATTTTGTTCCACTTCCCCATGGAGATAACTAGAAATAAACAAGAACAAGAACTAGTAAGAAAATAGAAGAAAACCCAGAGGGTCTGAATATGTATATGCTTGTACATGCATTTGTAGTGTGACCTAAGTGTAAGTAGAAGTAGCAAGATGTACCTGAAATCTTGCATGTTTATGTGACAGAAAAAGAGACACCAGCAATCCTACCATCATGTAAAGCAATTACAGGCTTCTGTTTCACACTCACTTAGCAGGACGGTAGTACCTCTCTGGGTGGTTGCTGTCTACCAACCTACTACCTAGATATGCAATAAATATAATGACAAATCTTGTCCCATCATATCCTTTGTGATGCAGGACTTCAGAAGCTCTGACATAAGGCAGCATTTTTGTCAACAAATGATAAAGTTCATGCTACTGTAATCTGTAATCAAAAATACAGGTGGGTCTTGTTTATACAGCAGGTTAGGTTCTGGGTTACTGCTGTAAAGCAAAAATTGCTGTAAAGTGAAAGCCTTATTTCAATTTCAAATATATATAATAGCCTGATAATATGTTTACACTCTCCTATATTAAGTGAGCAATAGAGCTAGGCCTAAAAAATGCATATACTGTACACACATTAAAATATTTTCATCCTTAGCTTATAGTGACTGGTGAATATATTTATTGTAGGAAGTCTGAATAAATGAAGAATGGGTATAATTGAAAACTGCTGCATTAGCAAAACACAGTAAAGCAAAGCACTGTAAAGCAAGGCCCTCCTGTACACACATAGAAACAGGTTAATCAAAATAATGCATTTGAACTACAAGGCTAATTGTTACATACCTTTGACACAAGCTTTGCACGTGTCATATAATAGCGCGATATCTGGTCAAAGAATGAAGCAGCTTCAGACTCCACTGTACGTATCTCTCCCAGAGTTTCTTCTTGGATGCTTACGCCAAAATTATTTCCATCTTCGATTTTAGGAATCAGGAAGGAAATCCACATTTTCAGCTGAATGAAAAATGTGAAATATTTCATTAATAATTCACATCTAGAATTCAAACAGTAGATTACACAAATGAGCATAAACAAAAACACTGCATGTGAAGTGTGTTTTTATGTAATGTCACATGACATGGCACTCTGTTGCCATGATAGTATTACCAGGAAAACTATGCTGTTATTTCATTTCATAATTATAACCCAAAAATAATGTCTCTGCTGTGAGATGCCATGAAAAGTGCTTATCAGATAATGTACAGTTGAATAATAACCTCAAATGGAGTGTGCATGTATATTATATTACAGCACTTTATAGGCTTTTTTTTTTTTTACCAAAGATTGGAAATTCAACAGGGTTGTGTGAGGTGTCAGACGTAAGTTAGTGGAGGTAAGTGGTTTTTATGATTTGATGTGCTGTTGGAGTGTGAGCAAAGCAACATTCATGAAAAGTTTCAAAGAAACTGGTTATTCAGACTTGAGTCCTGGAGATGGGAGGTACAGTATCTGCACTCTGAAGGAGAGGTGGGGAAGATGTTGCAGTTCAGAGGGTCATCTGAGCTATGATGTCACCATGCTTCTGGAAAGAAAGTAAATGAATGAATGATGGTGAAAATGTTTCTTCTTTTTATTGAGTCATCCTACCTTGGTGGCAGACAGCTGGTGTTAATAAAGAAACAGTTTATAAGAGACCTTTAATTTGTCTATAACCCACCACCATAGGCACAGGCATTAGAAGAGGTACAGAATATTAGCTACTAGTGTTAGAGAATCATTAAGTGGGGCTCACTGTTAAAGGAAGCTGAAGGGTTCACTCAGACTTAATTCGCACACTTGAGATTTAAATTTGAAAAACTTTACTCATCGCAACTGCCTGCCTGAGTTTGCTTGGGAAGTAAGCGCGAAAGATCCCAGTTCTTTTTTCTTCTCCCTTGGATACATGCTGTACACCTTAGTCATTCTCTTCTGCTTCATCCTCTCTAAACCCCCAGACTACCTCAACAACCCCACCTCTGCCCTCTGAATAATACCTTTTATAACCCCAGATTCAAATTTCTACACACTAGGTTTTATGTATATTTAAATTATACAATGCTCTCAAGCTTTACATCTCCAGTCTCCTCAGTGCAATGTTTAAAGCCTGCATATCACCATACCCACATAAAATGGGTTGGTTGGTACCGTTATATTCTAACACTTTTTTTTTTTTTTGATTCCATAAATGAACTTTCTCTCCACAGTCCACCCTTCTTTTTCCCCTTCATTTATTTTATGGTTCACCTCATCTTTCACAGACCCCTACCATGTTCAATATCAAATATGTAAATACATTCACTTCTGCCATACTTCAGATTATCATGATGTTTATGGTGTTCACTTCTAATTTCCTTATTTTCCACATCCTCTCACTTGTCTGCCAAACTTCACAACTTCTCTTCAGAACCTCCCAAAAGCACCACATCACTGGCACAGAGCAATTTTGACAATTTCCATTTTGTATCATTGTCATTCTTTTAATCCCACACCTCTCTCCCACAATACACCTTAGCATTTTGTTTATAACCTCATCTATAAATACAGTAAACAATCATGGTGACATCACACATCCCTACCTAAGGCCTACTTTTACTGGAAAATGGTCCACTTCTCTACTACATACCCTAACCTAAGCCTCATTCTCCTCATAAAAGCTCATTACTGCTTCTATTAATGTATTACCTATACCATACATTTGCAATATCTGTGCCACTTTGCTCTCCTATTCACCCTATCATATGCCTTTTCTAAAACCATAAATACAACAAATTATTCCTAACACCCTTATTGAAGTAGGTATTATATACCATTTGTAACATGCCTTTTCGATGATTGTTGTTCATTTACATGCTTCAATGCAAATAACTGGTCTACACATCCTCTACCCCTTCCTAAATCCTTCCTGGTTTTCTGCAATCCTACTTTGCCTTACCCCTGACTTTTTACCATACACTACCAGGCATACTCAACACGCCTACTCTCTCTTGTTCCATTTTTTTTCCTTATACAAAGGAACTATGAATGCTCTACACCAATCCTTAGCTACCTTCCCTCTTTTATGTACATCTGAACAAATACACCAACCAAAAAATAGTTCACAAATTGGGTAAAATTGCTGATGCATAAATATTGCTGATACCACTAACTTTGCATGAGCGTACAGTGAAACCTCGGTACTCAAACAATTCAGTATTCGAATGCTTTGTTCAGTAAAAAATCGCTTGGTAGTTGGCCGTTTGCTTGGCACTCAACCAAACAAACACGACCTGCCAGAACTTCGCTGTAAACTATTTCGTGTTTCTTCGCATTTTTTTTTTATGTTACAGTGGACCCTCGACTAACGCTATTAATCCATTCCTGAAAGCTCATCGTTAGTCAAAATAATCGTTAGTCAAGTTAATTTTCCCCATAAGAAATAATGGAAATCAAATTAATCCGTGCAAGGCACCCAAAAGTATTGAAAAAAAAAAAATTTAACACATGAAATATTAATTTTAATACACACAAACTGAAGAAGACATGCAAAGTTACATGACACTTACCTTTATTGAAGATCTGGTGATGATTGATGGGATGGGAAGAGGGGAGTGTGTTGATGGTCTTAGTGTTTAGAAGGGGAATCCCCTTCCATTAGGACTTGAGGTGGCAAGTCCTTTTTCGGGGTTACTTCCCTTCTTCTTTTAATGCCACTAGGACCAGCTTGAGAGTCACTGGACCTCTGTCGCACAACATATCTGCCCATAGAGGCCTGTACCTCCCGTTCTTTTATGACATTCCTAAAGTGTTTCACAACATTGTCAGTGTCACCATTAAACACTTGTTCAGGTTTCAGTCCTTCACTGTCTATGTACTCCTTGAATTCCTGCACATATTTTTCAGCTGCTTTTTGGTCCAAACTGGTAGCCTCACCATGCCTTATCACACTATGTATGCCACTACGATTCTTAAATCTCTCAAACCAACCTTTGCTGGCCTTAAATTCACTCATATCACCACTAGTTGCTGGCATTTTTCTAATTAAATCGTCATGCAACTTCCTAGCCTTTTCACATATGATCGCTTGAGAGATGCTATCTCCTGCTATCTGTTTTTCATTTATCCATACCAATAACAGTCTCTCAACATCATCTATCACTTGCGATCTCAGTTTCGAAAACATAGTTGCACCTTTGGCAAGAACAGCTTCCTTGATTGCTGTTTTCGTGGCCACAATAGTAGCGATGGTTGATTGGGGTTTTGTGTACAGCCTGGCCAGCTCGGAGACATGCACTCCACTTTCATACTTAGCAATGATCTCTTTCTTCATATCCATAGTAATTCTCACCCTTTTTGCTGTAGGGTTGGCACTAGAAGCTTTCTTGGGGCCCATGGTGACTTATTTTGCAGGTGCAATCACTAAAAAGGCTGTGATAATATGAAATGTTCCGATTGTATGCTTGGAAGCGACCGCAGTGGCTGGCTGGCTTGTAAACACTGGCCAGAAGTGGACGCGTCTCAGACGGAAGGAATAGTGTTGGTCGAGTTTTTTAGCGCTAATCGAGGCAAAATTTTTGCGATAAAATGTATCGCTAGTCAGATTTATCGTTAATTGATGCCATCGCTGGTCGAGGGTCCACTGTATTTGTATAAATAAGTCACCATGTTGCCTACGAAGATTAGTGAAAATTGGTTGGGAAAAATTCATTTGGTACCTGAACAGCCTTCTGGAATGAATTACAGTGGACCCTCAACCAACGGCATTAATCCGTTCCAGAGAGCTTGCCATTGGTCGAATTTGCCGTTGTTCAAATTAATTTTCCCCATAAGGAATAATGGAAATAGAACTAATCCGTTCCTGACACCCAAAGTATGAAAAAAAAAATTTTTTTTTAAAGATTAAATAAAAATATACATACAGAAAACAATGACAAATAAATATAAAGCACTAATAAAATGGATAAATGAACATTTAACATCACACTTACCTTTATTGACTTATCTTTACTGACTCGACTTGTTGGTGTATGACAGGCACGTAGGAGGCAAGAGGAAGACAAGTTTATTATGCTTCAATATGACGCTAATATAATCTCTACGGCTTATTTATCTATCATAATTCATCTAATATGACATTATAAACAATATTAACAACATAGAAACATGATATATACTCTAGAATGAATAAAATTTGCCATAATGTATGAGAGGAGTAAATGGTGTAAGTGTTATTGTTGGGTTTAAGTGCCGCCACTGAGAGAAGTCGTGTTGGTGGAAGATTTTGCTAGCACCACCATCATACTTAAACAATGTATGTAATTTATAAATAAGAAATATTTATATTTTAATTTATAAATAAGCAAGTTTATTCAGGTATACATAAATACAGTTACATAGATTATCATACATAGCAGCATGTGTAAAGTACCTAGGATAACCCAAAAAAGTCAGAGTGACTTACGTATTTCCACTGGGGTCCTTTCATTTATTTTTTTTTTTTCAACAAGTCAGCCGTCTCCCAGCAAGGCAGGGTGTCCTTTTGTATTTACACTTTATATATTTACTTTTATGCTTACACTTTTATATTTACACTTACCTTGGAGATGTTAGTTTAATTAGTTAGTTTGATGGAGGAGATGTTGGCAGAGGTTTAGCGTAGTGGAAGATAGGCTGGCGTATGTTCAGCGGATGTACACACATCCAACAACATTGGAGAGTTACTTTCGTGTCGTTTTTGTATCGCTTACTCATTTAGCTTACTTGGTACATTGTTAATTCTACACTTTATCGTTGGCTGGCACTACAGCCTTTATCGATACCTGCTGCTTTAGTATCGTACATATCGTAGAATCACTGAATCACTGCAGAAGGCACATTCTCCCCTTCCTCTTCCTCCTCCACTTTGGTGCTTTGCTAAGAGTTTTTTCTTGAATTTTGTTGTGTTTCTTTCCTTCTTTATCACAGGCCTGGCACTAAAAACTTTCTTTGGGCCCATGTTGGCTTATTTAGCGGTTACAAGCACTAAAGACACTGGAATAATACAAAATATATCGCAGGTAAACTTGGAATCAACCGAAACTGCTTGTAAACACTGGCACACTGGCTGTACATGGAGTCTTGGAATGGCTGGGCCTGCTCAGGCCGCGCTCCGGCCCCATGGACAAGTTCGGGACAAACTTCGTTAGATGAGTTTTTCGACGTTGGTAGAGCCATTTTTTTACGCCAAAGAGCGCCATTAGACGAATCTGCCATTACTTAATGCCGCCGTTAGATGAGGGTCCACTGTAAGTTCAATTACTGAGGTTCCACTGTAATTACATCAAATTTTGTACTTTTGGTTTCATTACCTTCAGAGAAAGATTTTCTATCATTTCATAAAATAATTTTTTTTTTTTTTTAAATTCTTCAACCCTGAGAGCAAGTCTAAGTCTAAAATCAAGGGTCTTGATCCTGAAAGCATTAAACATTGATCTGACATATTAGTCCCTCATCTACAAATATGCACATCCAGATGTCTACCTATCAATCTTTCATCCACCAATACACAGTCTAGGAAACTGCTGCTGTTGAACGCTACATTTTCGTGAACATATTCTCTTTTAGCCTTACAATATGTATCACCTAATACCAAAGCTCTTTCCATGCAGTATTAAATTAGAGGCTCATTATCATTTATCCCTGGCACTCCAAACTTACCTACTGTTCATTCTATAACACTCTCTCCCACTAACATTTAGTTCACCCAAAACAATTTGGTTCAAAATTCCCTAAACATTCACTGTACACTTCCCAAAATCTTTTTCTCTCTACACTCCTCTCACACACAGGTGCATAACAATTACTGTAACCTATTTCTTGCATCCACTTTTTATTCTATTCCATAAAATTCTTGAATTTATATACAGCCTCTCCTCAATTAGCGATGTACAGTGGAACCTCTACTTATGAGTTTAATCTGTTCCATGACCTTGCTCACATCTAGATTTGCTCATTTGCCGAGTCAATTTTCCTCATTTAAATTAACCGAAATAAGAATTAATGCATTCCAGGCATGACAAAATACAGGTCTCCCTCAACATTCGTGTTTTCCACTTTCACGGGCTTCGAACATTCGCAAATTCCCAGCCGCCCAATCATATTTAAAATATGTCATTGCATATGTTAGGAATTGTGGTGGTGGCAGTGTGTGTTCGGAGATAGGACAAGATAGCCCTTCAATATGACACTAATATCAACTCTACGGCTTATTTATCTACCACAATTCGTCTAATATGACATAATAAACAATATTAATAACATAGAAACATGACATATACTCTACAATGAATAAAATACAGTGGTCCCTCGCTTTTCGTAGTTCTCGGCAATCGTAAATTTCGCCAATCATAGGGGTATTTTCATATAAACATGGACTCGCTTTTCATAGGTTGACTTGCGAATAGTAGTTCGTCCGGGACGCGTATGCACGGTGTGAGCCAGGGCAGCCTCCCTACCCAGCCAGTCTGGCATTGTTTACCAGTGAGTGAAGGTCCCCTCAAGTGCTCCTACGAAATATTTCATAATATTCCACTCATTTTAGTGCTTGCAATTACTAAATAAGCTACCATGGCTCCAAAGAAAGCTCCTAGTGCCAAGCCTGTGGTAAAGAAGGTGAGAAATATGTACAGTGACAAAGTCTTGGGCCATTTTAGGGAAGTGTTAAAGAGACGCCAGAAACAGAGCTCTCTCCAAAGTTACTTTGCGAGACAGGACTAGAGTGACTCTCAAGGTGGTCCTAGTGGCATTAAGAAACAGAGAAGAGAAGCAACCCCTGAGAAGCAATTGGTACCTGAGGTGTTGCTGGAAGGGGATTCCCCTTCCAAACTGTAAACAATCCAATCTCTCTCCTCCTCCAGTCTCCCATACACTAAGAAGAATCTCCAATAAAGGTAAGTGTTATGCTGTTAATGTTTCATTCATCATTTCCCATTGTATTATTTATGTACTACATGTATATTTCATGTAAAAAAATTTTTTGTTTTAATACTTCTGGGTGTCAGGAACAGATTAATTGTATTTACATTGTTTCTTATGAGGAAAATTGATTCGCAAATCGTAAATTTCGTTTATAGTAACGGCTCCAGGAACGGATTAATTACGAAAAACGAGGGACCACTGTACAGGAAGGCCCCGCTTTACGGCGTTTCACTTTACGGCGTTCCGCTAATACGGACATTTCAAATTATGACCAAAACTCGCTATACGGCTCCCCCCACCTGACTTTCTAATACGGTCACCGTGCCCCACCCTGTTTGTTTACATTCTCCATGAGCTCAGTAAGCACTAAGTCTCTCCATTTTGTCTGGAAACTCCAAAATTTCAAATGTTTTTAAAAGTTATTTCATATTTTATATATACTCTGATAATTATACTTATGTATACCTGTACCTAAATAAACTTACATACTGTGCTGGCATGCAGGTACACATTAAAATTGGTAAGTGTCTTATGTCTCCAGACGTCTATTAGTAATGATAATAATAATCATCGAGTCATTTAAATGTCGTATATTACGTTAATATACACATTTTCATTAATCCATCCATGATATTTTTTTCAAAATTATATAATAAACACGATGCATAACATATAAATAAGATAAATACACCCCACAGTAGAATAAATAAACATAAATGTGAGATGTGGTAGCAGACGACTTGCACAAGTGACGCCATATTAGAAATGATAATAATAACAATAATCACCGAGTCTCATTAAATGTCGTATATTACGTTAATATACACATTTTCATTAATCCATCCATGATATTTTTTTTTTCAAAATTATATAATAAACACGATACATAACATAAAAAGATTATAAATACACCCCACAATAGAATAAATAAACATAAATATAAGATGTGGGAGCCACATAACTTGTACAAGTGACGGCAAGAATAACATTTTCTCTAATCTAACATAAGAGAAAATGTGTTACTGGGGGTAACTGTAGAAAAATTATTCCTTTCGTATGTATGTAAGTAAGTTTATTCAGGTATACACAAATACAGTTACATAGATTATCATACATAACAACATACGTGTAGAGAACCTAGGATAACCCAAAAAGTCAGTGTGACTTATTTCCATTGCCTTCACTCAGAGCTTCATTTCTTCTCAAAATGATGTTACATGAGAATGGGAGTGTTCTTCTTTATTAATTCTACCATATCAATGTAGAGACAACCTGTACACAATGTAACTTGTACACAAACCAGACGTGTACACTTCGTTTGTTTACAAAACTTACGTTCGCCTGGTTTGTTTACATAACTCTGTGCCTGTCCTCTCTCATGTACTCATTCTTTCTCTCTCTCATTTATTCGTTTTATCTCATTTACTTACTCCTGACCCTACATTAAGACTACAAATATTTTAAGGTAAGTAATGAGTGAACTGTATATACATTTTATCGCTCTGGGATGCTTAAATATCATAGAATAGTATGTGTGGGTGGGGTGGCCTGGTAAGGTAGCCTGGCTATTACCATACATACCACACTTGATTTCTTACAATAAATACTACTTGTCTCACCCTAGATTAAGACTATAAATATTTTAAGGTAAGTAATGAGTGCACTATGTGTGTATTGTACTTTTTTATTGTTTTTTGATGCCTGGTTCTATTGCTAACTTAATATATGTTAGTGTAAACTTGTTATCTAGTGTTTGTATGCATTTATAAGTGGAAAAAAAGGGTGTTCCACTTTACGGCGGTAGCCTGGAACCTAACCTGCCGTATAAGTGGGGCCCTCCTGTATGTCATTAAGTACGTCACGAGTGTTGCTGTGTTGTTGTTGGGTGTATAAGGGCCACTGAAAGCATAAGCTGTACATAATGCTGGTGAAGGTGGCAGCAGAGGCAGTAGACTAGAGATGGCGGTGTTATCAGTCGCCCTATATAACTCCAACAACATTGGAGGAGTTGGGTTCATGGTGTCCTTTTTCTATCGATTAATCGCTTAACTTACTTTCCACACTGTTAATGCTACACCGTATTGCTGGCTGGCGCTATAGCCTTTATCGACTTGTGCTGCTTTAGTATCGTACATATCGCAGAATCACTGAAGGAGGCACATTCTCCCCTCTCTCTTCCTCCTCCACTCTGGTACTCTGCTACGAGTTCTTTCTTGAATTCTATAGTTTTTCTCACCTTCTTTACCAAATGGCTGGCACTAGTACAATATTTTACAATGTTTTCATGTGTTTTATGACTGTTCATGGTTCAATAGGTTAAGGAAGCAGTATTGTATTATATTTCCCTACAATATATTGGGGCACCAAACATTTGTGATTTTTCAACATTTGCGAGGTTCTTGATCCCCTAACCCTCACGAATGTTGAGGTAGACCTGTACTTCAATATTTCCCTAATATGAACTTTAAGGCTACCTCATGATGTCCGCCACTGCTGCCTCATGTTGTAGAATTCCCTTGATCAAGAGCAAGAGTCCCTCTTGTCTTCAAGAGGGAGCTGGACAGATACCTAAAGACGGTGCCGGATCAGCCAGGCTGTGGTTCGTACGTTGGATTGCGTGCGGCCAGCAGTAACAGCCTTCTTGATCAGGCCCTGATCCACCAGGAGGCCTGGTCGTGGACCGGGCCGTAGGGGCGTTAATCCCCGGAATGCCCCAGGTAGCCTCCAGGTAGTGTCACGGAACCTCCTTTGAGGCCCACTTGCATCTAAAAATTTCACTCGCGTCTGGAAGCAAAAAATTGACCAAGCGACTGCTCGTATCTGGAAAAACTCGCACGTGGATGCACTCATAAGTAGAGGTTCCACTGTACTCGTTTACTGACGACTCGGACTTACGATGGGCTCTCTGACCAATATGCATACCTAAATAATGTATATAAGAGCTGATTTCCTCTATTATTACAATATACAATACACTACTGTATAAACATTTAAAAATACGTATACCAGAAAAGTTATAAATGGTGCAAAGGTAACATTAAATCAATATCAAAGATGGTTGACACAAACCCACTACCAATATAGTATGCTTCTTGCTTAGTGACAAATTCATTTACTGATGTGGTCTTAGGAAAGGAACTGCGTTAAGTAAGAAGAGGCTGTATTTATACCCCCTCTTTCCTTTCCACACTTAATATCACTGCTACCTACTTCTTTAGCTCTACTTCTCTCAGATACTCCTGAACTGACTCCATTTACCCCTCCCCACTGAAATTCTTCCACCCCTTTGCTTAGTACTAGAACATTTGTGTACAGTATGTAATGAACAATTCCAAATTCATGTGTACTAAAATGGATTATTATACACAACTAAGCACAACCTAGGACAAGTCATTCTACTTTAAAAATAAATTACCAGATTAGCTTCTTCCACGAGCTGACAGATGAGTGGCTTGATTGTGTCAACCATCAGTGTAATATGTGGATTGATTGGAACAGAACCTGATGGAAGTACAAACACCTTTGCTCCCGTCACTGCATCTTCTGTTACATCGGACATTTTTCTTTTCTTTCCTGGAGGATCCCCATCATGGCTTGAAAACAAAGGACATCACTAGTTAGGCAAATAAGTTTATAAATATTTCAGTAAGATATTCCACAGCTTCCATGGTCTTAGTATACAAACCTTGATTAAAATTATACTGATCTATATTGTACACTTTTCATTATAGCTCAAGTGGTAAAGATGTGGACCTCTAACCAAGAAACAAGAGTTTCATCCAATGGAATAGCAGGCTTGGTGGTGTTATTCTAAGTGGTGTGCATGGAGCTGGTAACTGCCATATCTAGCCCATGGTCTCTTTCTGTTGTTAATCCTAGAACAGAGGGCTATGCTATTTTAACATACCACAGCCAATTTTTCAGAATAAACTAAGACCCAGTTTCTTTTCTGGCTAGTTATACTCACTTCTTTGTAATCTTAAAGCTTTAAATTTCAAATCCATAAAAAAATATTTTACCAAAATGGATGAATTTATAAATTGTAAAGCCTGTATTCACAGCATTTGGATGAGACATTTAGCTATAATGAAAATGATGACTAACCCCTTAACTGTCCAAACGTAGATCTACGTTCCCTCACCCAGCGCACCAAATATTTAGAAAAAAAAATATCCAAGAAAATTTTAGTCAGTACTTACGGAGATATAAGGCTGCAAAGTCGGTGCTTGTTGCTTACCTGATGGCAACATGAAGCGCTGCCACTTGCAGAAGTGTTGCCAATATACCTTTTTTTCTCTCTCTTTTTTTTTTAATTTATATTTTTTTTCAATATGTCGGTCGTCTCCCACCGAGGCAGAGTGACCCAAAAAGAAAATACTTTCATCATCATTCAACACTTGTACCTCACTCATACATAATCACTGTCTCTGCAGAGGCACTTAGATACAACAGTATAATTTTGTATAATTTTTGTTCTGATAATTGCACTTTGTAGTAGTTCTTGTGATTTCATATCTAATTTTTGTTCTGACACTAATATTAGGTACTGAAATAGTACTCAAATAGTCACAAACACAGTGACAGGTGAACATATTCACCTATCTACCATACTCACACTATTGTCTAGAAATATACATGTATACACACAGTACATATTTATATTGTATTTATAGGTCCCAGCAATGTTTTGGATACGCGGGAGTATATATAATAATAATAATAATAATTTTACTTGAAGCATGGTGTAAGACAAGTGTCACTCCACTGCTGACACAGTGCAGCAGTGGCGACATTTGATGAGTATGCACTGCCTTGGCTTTATTTGTTTTCACTGTTACACACAAACATGTCTGTCTGTCTGTCTAGCTCTCTATCTGTCTCTGATTATCTGTCTCTCTGTCTGCTTGTCTCTGTTTCAGAGAAAGCCACTTGTAAACCAGCAGATATTACAGGTATTACACAGCACTGCCTGCGTCGTCACATTTCATTCCTGAGCAAGTATAATTATGTATTACAGCGGAACCCCGGTTTTCATCTTTAATCCATTCCAGAAGGTCAGCCGAAAACCGATTTGTAGGAAAACTGAAGTAATATTTCCCATAAAAAATAATGTAAATCCAATTAATCCGTTTCAGACACCTAAAAATATTAACAAAAAATAAATCTTATAGAGAATAACTATAGTTTTACATACAGAAAACAATGAGAAATGAATATAAAGCACTAATTTTAATGGATAAATGAACATTTAAATCAGTTTTACCTTTATTGAAGACTCTTGTTGGCATGTGGAAGATAGCGAGGATAGGAGAGGGAGGAGAGAGTATTGTTTGAGAGGGGAATCCCCCTCCATAAGGACTTCAGGTATCAAAGATCTATCTGGGGTTACTTGCTTTCTTTGTCTTTTACTGGCACTAGGACCAGCTTGAGAGTCAGTGGATCCATGTCGCACAAAAAATCTGTCCAGAGAGGCCTGTTTCTGGCGTCTCTAAGATTTGTCTAAAATGGGACACGGCACTGTCACTGAACATGTTGCTGACACGGCTTGCAACAGCTCTGGTTAGGGTGATATTTCTCCACAAAACTTTGCACCTCACTCCACTTTGAACAAATGTCCTTAATTGCTGAAGAAGGCACATTCTCCCCTCTCTATTCCTCCTCCTCTGAAGCAATTTCCTCAGCTAAGGTCTATTGCTGTTCCAGATGAAGGTCTTGCAGCTCTTCAGTGATTAACTCTTCCTTGTGGTCGTCCACCAACTCTTCCACATCCTGGCCACTCCCCTCCAACCCCATGGACTTCCCCAAAGACACAATAGATTCCACAACAGGAATAGGGTCATCAGGGTCAGCCTCCAACCCTTCAAAATCTTTCTCGAGGACACATTCTGGCCACAATTTTCTCCAAGAAGAGGTAATCGTCCTGGAAGTCACTCCCTGCCATGCCACTTGTGTATTTTTCTACAAGTTCTTTCTTGAATTCTATCGTGTTTCTCACCTTCTTTACCAAAGGACTGGCACTCGGAACTTTCTTTGGCCCCTTGGTGGCTTATTTAGCAGTCACAAGCACAAAAAAATGGATTATTAAAAAATGTCTTGGAAGGACACACGGAGAAATGATCACTAAACAAATAACAAGGGCAGATTGAGTCACAAACGTATAAGCCGCATCCCGCAGGCACATGGACACATCTGGTACAGACAATTTCCGAGCAGATGTATAAAAATAGAAAATTTTGCCCCCAAAAAAGTGGCCGAAAACTGAACTGTACGATAACCGGACCAGACAAAAATCGGGGTTCCACTGTACTTGCCAGTCATGCTTACTATGCATTATATCTACAAGCACAGTATAGCACTTTGTCTGGATTTTTTTGGTTATCCTAGGTAATTTACACTATGTATAATTGTATTTGTGTGTACCTGTGAGACAGAGATAGAGATAGGCAGAGATAGACAGACAGATACAGACAGATGGAGATAGAGACAACCAAAGTCAATCAGCTAGCCAAGCCAGCTGCTGGCAAGCTAGCTGGCCAGCCAGCCTGCCTGCCAAACATGTATTGCATGTTCCAGAACTGTTTCTATTTACTTAGGGCATAGGTCATAAGACATTCTGGCAGGATGACACTACCAGTGGTACCAAAATTTAAAAAGTGTTGCACAAATGTTGCACATGGGTTACAATTTTTTTATATTTCCTCGAACACTTATGGCCACATCCACCTCAAAGCCACTAAACTCTAGGTCAACATCACTTTCCTCTTAAAATGGGAGTGTTAACACTACATTGACATCAGTGAATCCCAGGTGTTTCCCATGCTGTTTGCTCTAGCTGGCACTCAATTGAACTGGTGCTCCCACAAGGTAGTAAGTGGTCTCAGATTTTTTTAATACTGCACTCACTGAGTGTTAAGACCCAGTCTATGCTGACTAGGCATCTCAGGCCAATGCGCCAAATTTGGAGGCAAGAAAAATAAAATGTAGATATACGTTTGGAGCCCTAGCAGTAAGAACGTAGATCTACGTTTGGACAGTTAAGGGGCTAAACTGTCATATCTGTGCGCCTCTGGCAAAATAGTGACAGTGTGAATGATGGTGAATGCGTTTCTTTTTTGAGTCACCCTGCCTCAGTGGAAGACGGCCAGCGTGTTAAAAAAAAATGACAACAATAATAATAAAAATGTATTGGTAACAATCCTGAGATTCATACAGAAATGGTAAGATTAAACAAGACTGAGTAAAATAAAGGTTACATAAAAAGTTGCCAAAGAAATATGTCTGATTTAAATAATTATTTATGTAAAAGATTTAATATCAATATTGGTAAGCATTCAGTGACTGCCTTCAGTTTACTATAGTGGACAGTAATTACATCAGGTGGTTCAAACAGATTTTGTTCTATTATGCAAAATATTTAATACAGGGATAGATATATAATTACTTTCATTTTTCTTTTTTGGGCCACCCTACTTCAGTAGGGTATGGCCGGTTTGTTGAAAGAAGAAAATATATAATTATGATGTCTATCATTAGTCACTCCACCACAAAGAATAAGGTTACAACTTTTGAGGTTCACAGCATGGTCAAATCTTTTGAAATGTGATACACTTTATCAGAGCCATTAGCACAGAGATTTGAGTGTCAGTTTTTAGTTCAGTTTTAGTTTTGTTAGATTCTATATTGAGAATTATTTTTACAGTATTATTAGAGCATAGGTACAATGCCAATTTTCTGGCACCATTAGTTCCAAGGCTTTTCCTATATACCAATTTTGCCAGACCAAAAGAAGCCATGGTCTGTTGGAAACTTAAATTAAACATTAGCATAAGTGAAATACATTTATTTATTACTGTACTTACAAAGAATGTTGCAGTACTAGCACTCCCAAAGTGGTAAATTTTAGAATTTTAATGGAACTGTAGAGCTAATCACAAAGGTCTGGAGGTTGAGGGTTGTCAGGATTACACTTTCACAGTTGATTGTTTCACAATGGATATGTGATGTTACAGGTTGGACACCAGGAATACTTGAAGTTGAAGCCATAGGATTTTCAAATTAAGGCTTACTGCCATGACACATTCTTCTTGACTATCTTTATAAATTTTTCATCCACACAAAGTTGTTTCATGTTCTTTGATCTTTCCCTGTGTAATTTTTCATGCATCAAATAAAAATTCATTAGCTCTTGTTCTGTCTCAAAGCAATGCTGTTCTAGCCCTTTGACTAATTCACCCGACAACTCAATTAACTTGGCAATAGCCACAGCTATTAACAAGTTACTTGTACAACTATTAACCCAAGCTATAGCTAAGGTTAACTGTTAGCAAAATATGCTAAGAACTGCACAAATTCAAGGGATAACCACCAACAACTGCAGTGTAAACAATATAAGTGAGCAAACACTATATACAATGCCCAGTAAACTATTTTAGCAAAAAAGTAGTCTAGCAATTCTATAAGGATTAAAAGAGGTCCTGGTAAATCGACGTTGTACCTGTATCATCACGAAGAAACACTAAATCAGTAATGGTGATACATCACCAGGAAAATGTTAAAGAATTGGATTTGACCCCAAGGAAAAGGAAGGTAACTCCAATTCCTTGAATCCTTCATCAGCATCAGGGCATACCCCTTGAAGGATATACTAGTAAAGATGAAAAAAGACACCAATCTGTTAAACTGAAAAAAAGATGGTAGGGGACAGAGGATAATGGAAGGGAATGAATTCACCAAAACCACTGATGACACAAGCAGATGGGCACCATCTGCTTGTGCCAACAATGATGAGCAAGTTCCACATACAATTGGTTGATACATACAACCTCACTGCTTGCTTGTCAAAGACAATCTTGCCTAAAGAATAGGGTGCTATCAGAGGCTCCTGGCAAATGCAGGCTTGAGCATGACCTGTGCATGGAAGGAGGAATATTTCAGAAATAGAAGTACTGAATTTTGGGTCTTCATGTACCCATGGGAAGAAGGGAGAGAAAGCCCCAATGGAGACAGCATCTAAGAAGAGAAGACACACCTCGTGACCATGAAGTAGAGGCCCAGACTCTCTGGAAAATATTGTAAGCAAAGCTCACTGGGAGGAGAGCAGGCATTGAGCATTATGGCGAGGCAGGTTCAGTGCATATTAGGAAGGTTTAGAGGTGTATTAAGTTAAGGGCACAAGTCATGAAGTCTCTGTAGCAAAGAAGCAAAGGGCCAGGGGGCCCCCCAGAATTGAGACTAAACTGATCCCTTTCACAAGTCAGCTGCTCCTGTAGAGAGCAGCAACCCTAAACAATCATAGCCCAGATCTCAGAAAGATGGCTAGAATGTTTACTAGGCTGTCCAATATTATCGCTAATAGCCTCTTGATCCAGATGCAAGGTGAAGAGTTATGTACTGAAATCCAGAACCCAAGGCCCAGCTGAACCAGTCTCTAGAGAGGGGCCCACAGAGGAACCCAAGAGACCTCAACCTGTAGGAATAACGATCAGGAGAAAGTTAATTTCTCTAGGAAAATCTTAACATCATTTGAAATTTTCCACACTTCCAACACTCTGCAATCAATACCAATTCACAGCTTGAAGACTAATTTACTATCATATTTACAAATATCAGAATCACAGTACTGTGCAGTCAAAACCATATCTATAAAGCATTTTCATTGAAAGTCATATGTTATAAATCATAGCAAACCTTGACAAAAGGGAAAGTACACCACTAACTGGGTGAAAATGGGTTGCTGTGCTCTTACCCAAGAACACTGGCTACTCAAACCCAGCTATCACAGTATGGTGACCCAGCATCAGGGTGTGTGCAGACACTGAAATGCAGTCTTCCCCACTCAAGGGAATATCCTCAGACAATTCGAAAAGTACAGTGGCTTCAGGGAATGTCAGGAAATAACTGGCCTGCTGTTAGGACTCTGGATTGCCTAGGATTGTCTTACAGGTGTTTGCCACTAATTATGTGATATCTCCAAGTACACACTAGGAGATGTGCCAAAGCATTTGTATACCATAGGTGGGCATGACCTAAAACTGAGTAGTGGTATGGGTAAAATATTTTAGTAATGTTCCATCACAAGTAAACACTGATTAGAAATAGGATACAGGAATTTTAGTATTACAAGACTGTATTTGAGAGAGAGCTGATAAAGTATATTAAGGGAGCTCACTAGACATCTTTCTTTCATCAAGGATAAATACAAAATGCCACATATCACAGCGATACCAATATTCATAATGTTTTGCTAAACATTTAAGTATTTATATTTTGTTCAACATCTGATTATACAAAAACTTAGAATTTGTATATTTATAACTATTAAGAGTGCCGCTTGGCTGAAACTTCACTTATGAAACCTATAATGTAGCTAATAAATTTGAAATAATCTGCACATGAAGCTCAACAAATAGGTACAGTAATACGTATATACTAGACCAATGTAAAACTCTAAGTTATTATATAAAGCTCTACAGACTGGCACTGTATATTGTACTTTATCAGTGTAACACTGCATTCCAACTCACTTGTTCACAATAAATGGCTCTGGTACAGGAATTTTGAGGTCAGAGTGGACAGCTTCAAGGTTTTCACAGAGGAATGGTGACTCCTCTAGAAGTTTGTTGAAATGAATGATGCGTTCTGGAAATTTCTTTTTCACTAACTCCTCTGCCTGTAAAAAAATTAATATAACTCACGAAATCGTAATGACACGATTGCAAACAAACCATACCACGGGCGGGATTTGAACCCGCGGTCAGAGAGTCTCAAAACTCCAGACCGTCGCGTTAGCCACTGGACCAGCTAGCCACAATAAGATTCGTCCAACTAGGTATATTTCTACACCATAGGAAGGTTAGCACAGGCACCACTGTGACCACAAATGCAAGTTTTTACAGACGAATCTCCAGCTAGCGTGGCCATGACGAACTCTAGCTCAAGTCCCCTCACTGCCATCAACATGACTCCCGAAATCGTAATGACACAATTGCAAACAAACCATACCACGGGCGGGATTTGAACCCACGGTCAGAGAGTCTCAAAACTCCAGACCGTCGCGTTAGCCACTGGACCAGCTAGCCACAATAAGATTCGTCCAACTAGGTATATTTCTACACCATAGGAAGGTTAGCATAGGCACCACTGTGACCACAAATGCAAGTTTTTACAGACGAATCTCCAGCTAGCGTGGCCGTGACGAACTCTAGCTCAAGTCCCCTTATGATTTCGTGAGTCATGTTGATGGCAGTGAGGGGACTTGAGCTAGAGTTCGTCACAGCCATGCTAGCTGGAGATTCGTCTGTAAAAACTTGCATTTGTGGTCACAGTGGTGCCTATGCTAACCTTCCTATGGTGTAGAAATATACCTAGTTGGACGAATCTTATTGTGGCTAGCTGGTCCAGTGGCTAACGTGACAGTCTGGAGTTTTGAGACTCTGACCGCGGGTTCAAATCCTGCCCGTGGTATGGTTTAAAATGGATATATGTATGATTACAAATTTTCTCAAGAAAGCTTAGATTCTCTTGTCTGTCTCAAGCATCTGACAAGAATGGCTTTTTGCCAATTAAGTCATTTTGTATAAATAAGATCAAAGAAATACTACAGTGGACCCCTGCCGTTCGGCGGCAGCGACTTTCGTGAAATCCAACTTTCGGCAAAATTTAGCTTCATGGTTCATGATTGGACTCGTGATTCAGCGACCTTCTGGTACGCATCTGCCTGTCTGCGCGCACACAAAGCCACTATTCACACTCAGTGTGCCATTGTTTACCAGCATGTGACTATTACCCCACAGGTTCATACAACACATTTCATAATAATTCATTGTTTTTTGTGCTTGCAACTGCTAAATAAGCCACCATGGGCCCAAAGAAAGCTCCTAGTGCCAGCCCTTTGGTAAAGAAGGTGAGAAACATGATATGATTCAAGAAAAAACTCATAGCAAAGTACTAAAGTAGAGGAGGAAGAGAGAGGGGAGAATGTGCCTTCTGCAGTGATTCAGTGATTCTACAATATGTACGATACTAAAGCAGCAGGTATCGATAAAGGCTATAGCTCCAGCCAGCGATAAAGTGCAGAATTAACAGTGTAACAAGTAAGTTAAGAGAGTAAGCGATAGAAAAACATGAGAGTAACTCTCCAATGTTGTTGGATGTGTATAGGACCACTGAACATACACCGCCCTGCTATCTTCCACCACCCTAAACCTCTGCCAACATCTCCTTCATCAAACTAACTAATTAAACTGATATCTCCTCCAAGGTAAGTGTAAATATAAAAGTGTAAGTATAAAAGTAAATATAAGTATAAATATAAAAGGACACCAATGGAAATATGTCACTCTTGAATCTTTGGGTTATCCTGGGTACTTTACACTTATGCTGCTATGTATGATAATCTATGTATGTAACTGTATTTGTGTATACCTGAATAAACTTACTTATTTATAAATTAAAATGTAAATATTTCTTATTTATAAATTAAAATGTAAATATTTCTTATTTATAAATTACATACATTGTTTGAGTGTGATGGTGGCGGCGGCCAAAGCCTCCACCACCACCAACATGGCTTCTCTCAGTGGCGGCCCTTAAACCCAACAACAACACTTACATCATTTACTCCTCTCATACATTATGACATTTTATTCATTCTAGAGTATATATCATGTTTCTATGTTATTAATATTGTTTATAATGTCATATTAGATGAATTGTGATAGATAAATAAACCGTAGAGATGATATTAGCGTCATATTGAAGCATAATAAACTTGCCTTCCTCTTGCCTCCTACCTACCTCCTACACCAACAAGAATCAATAAAGGTTATGTGTGATGTTAAATGTTCATTTATCCATTTTATTAGTGCTTTATATTTATTTATCACTGTTTGTTGTATGTAAATCTATATTTAATCTTTAAAAAAAAATTATTTTTTGTTAATACTTTTGGCTGTCTGAAACAGATTAATTGGGTTTCCATTATTTCTTATAGGGAAAACAGATTTGCCAATCGTGAATTTCGCCAGTCGGCAGATTCTCTGGAATGGATTAATCACGAAACTCGGGGGTCCACTATAATTAGAAAACAATTATAATAGTCCCCCCTGTACCCGCTGGGGATACGTTCCAAGTCCTACCATGGACACCTGAAACCATAGATAGTAGCAAACCCTATACAGTGGACCCTCAGTTATCGTAATTAATCCGTTCCAGAGAGTGTGACTAATGCCGAATTTGACGATTTCCAAATTCATTTTCCCCGTAAGAAATAATGTAAATCAAATTAATCCGTTCCGGACACCCAAAAGTATTAAAAAAATAATTTATTTTTACATGAAATATACATTTACCTACACAGAAAAAATGAGACATGAAGAATAAAACAATAATAACATGACACTTACCTTTACTGAAGGTTCTTCTTAGTGTACTGAAGACAGGAGGAGGGGAGAGGATGGAGGAATTACTGTTTGGAAGGGGAATCCCCTTCCATAAACACTTCAGGTACCAAGTCCTTTTCTGGGGTATTTCCCTTCTTTGTTTTTTAATGCCACTAGGACCAGCTTGAGAGTCACTGGATCCCTGTCGCTCAAAAAAGTGTTCCAGAGAGCTGTTTCTGGCGTATGTTAGGAATTGTGGCAGCGGCAGGGGAATGCGTTGGGAGACAGGACAAGATTGTCCTTCAATGATACTAACATCAACTCTACAGTTTATTTATCTAGCACAATTCATCTAATATGACGTAATAAACAATATTAATAACATAGAAACATGATATATACTATAGAATGATAAAAATAGGTCATTACGTATGTGACGAGTGTTGTTGTGTTGTTTGTTGTTGGGTGTTTAAGGGCCACTGAAAGATAAGCCTTACATAGTGGTGGTGATGGAGGCAGGGTTAGTTATTAGCCATATGCACCTCCAACATCAATGGAGGAGTTAGTTTCGTGCTGTCCTTTTTCTATCGATTAATCACTTAACTTACTTGCTACACTTTATCGCTGGCCGACGCTATAGCCTTTATCGACTCCTGCTGCTTTAGTATCGTACATATTGCAGAATCACTGAAGAAGGCACATTCTCCCCTCTCTCTCAGCCTTTTACAAAAGGGCTGGCTGGCACTAGGAACTTTCTTTGGGCCCATGGAAACTTATTTAGCAGATGCAAGCACTAAAAAGAATGGAATTAATACGAAATGTATCATATGAAAGCGAGAGATCATGCTCAGTGGCTGGTAAACAATGGCACACTGAGTGTCGGGCCGGTGTTGTCGTGTGGGCACGTTCGGGACGAATGACTACTACCGAGCTCAATGACAATCACCAAGCCAATATTTTGACGAAAAAAGTTACAATTTCCAAATATTACTAAATCCGATGACTACGATATCTGGGGTCCACTGTATACTATGTCATTTTTTGTTTACATACATACCTATAATAAAGTTTGATAAATTATGCAAAATTAAGTGTAGAATTAGCACTTTTTCACTGATAGGAAGCATTTCACTGCTTCTCTTAGGCTTCGAAGAACTGCTAGCATAACTACTTTTGCACTTTGGGGCCATTATTAAGCAAAATTAAGGTTTATTTTTGGGCCACAATAAACCGTGCATAACTGAAACCGCAGACACCGCAACAGTGGACATGGGGGTTCTACTGTATATTTTTGCTTTAGATATAGGAATATAAATTACAAAAACCTATACTGCAGTTACTTTACACAACTTAATAAAAAATTAAGTCTTAACCCTTCAAATCATCAAGTACCAGTACATAAAAAAAATGTTGTAGTAGTGTCATGTGAATTGCCAAGGGTACATTACTGGCATTATATAAATACCAATCATCCCCCATAACCAGTCGATCACATATACCTTACCTTTGAAGAGTCTCAAGAGTTTAACTGCTCTCTGAGCCCGGCCATGGGCCAGCCTCGTCTGATGCTTGCCTGGTCAACCAGGCAGTTGCTGCTGAAGGCCCACTGCCCCACATATCCATCACAGCCTGGTTGATTTGGCACCTGGTGAAGATACTTGTCCAGTTTCCTCTTGAAGGCTTCTATATTTGTTCCAGCCATATTTCTGATATCTTCTGGCAAGATATCAGGCCCTTGAGTACTTTCCAGGTATGTACACCTACCATCCGACTTACGACTGAGTTCGGTTCCGAGAAACCGGTCGTAAGTCGAACCTTACTACTGAATATTAACAAAACATTTTTGTAATGACTTTATTTTATTGTTTTATTTTGGTATTTCATGTTTTACTTTACTTTTTATGTTGTTAGTACTGTATTTTATACTGTACGGTTTAAGATAAACACTGTGTACAACACAAATAGTTGTTTATTTCCCAGAAATTTGGCATAAAAAACACGGTCGTAAGTCGAGCAAGTCGTAAGTCAGATGGTAGGTGTATTATCGTGTATCTCTCCTCCACTCCATTAAGTACATGTTCAAGACTTGAAGGCATTCCCAGTAATTTAGGTGCTTTACTGGCTCAATGTGAGCTGTAAACGATCTCTGTATTTGTTCCAACTCTGATATTTCTCCTGTTTTGAATGGGCCATCAGCACTGAACAATATTCTAAGTGAGAGAGCACTAGCGATTTGAAGTGTGTCACCATCGGCATTACAGCCTCTCCTCACTTAACGACAGAGTTCCGTTCCTGAGACCATGTCGTTAAATGAATTTGTCGCTAAGTGAGGCACATACTATAATGGTAGTGAATTTGTGTCAACCATCCTTGATACTGTTTTAATGTCACATTTGCACCATTTATAACATTTCTGGTATACATGTATTTCTAAATGTTTATATAGTAGTTTACTGTATGTACAGTGGACCCCCGCATAACGATTACCTCCGAATGCGACCAATTATGTAAGTGTATTTATGTAAGTGCGTTTGTACGTGTATGTTTGGGGGTCTGAAATGGACTAATCTACTTCACAATATTTCTTATGGGAACAAATTCGGTCAGTACTGGCACCTGAACATACTTCTGGAGTGAAAAAATATCGTTAACCGGGGGTCCACTGTATATTGAAATAAAAAGAATAGAGGAAATCAGCTCTAATATACATTAGTTAGGTATGCATATTGGTCAGAGAGCCCGTCCTAAGTCCGAGGCGTCGGTAAACGAGTACGTCGCTAAGCGAGGAGAGGTTGTATTTCCCTTGTTTTGAAAGTTCTCAGTACCCACCACATCATTCTCCTGGCTGTCGTGATCTTTGTCTTGTTATAGTCTTTAAAGAAAGGTCAGCTGACATAATTGTTCCCAGGTCTTTTACGTGTTCCTTTTGTTCTATTTGGTGACCCTCTTGAGTTTTGTATACAGGTCTCCCTCAACATTCGCGAAGGTTAGGGGATCAGGAGCCTCGCGAATGTTGAAAAATCGCAAATGTTTGGTGCCCCAATATACTGTAGGGAAATATAATACAATACTGCTTCCTTAACTTGTTGAATCATGAACAATCATAAAATACATGAAAACGTCATAAATTGTACTAAATACATACATGTTATGGTTTAATAACATGTATGTTATTAAATACCACTGCCTCCACCAATGCCTCCACCACTTCCTCAACCACTGCAAGTCCCTACTACCATCCCTACGACCCCCCGCAACTGGCAGCCAGCCCTCCCACCACTCATTGTGGTGAGTGTTTTGTTTGTTCATTATTTGCTATTAAACTACAGTATAAATAATGTAAACCCATTCACAACTGCATATTGGAATGGCTATTTGGACAGGTATTGGATGGTGACATCATGTGTTTACTCTTGAACACAGCAAAGAATCAAACATTTCTGCTACTGCTAATAATAACAATAATAATAATAATAATAATAATAATAATAATAATAATAATAATAATAATAAATACATGTGTGTACTATAGAACTGAAGAAGGAAATTGTACAAAAATACGATGGAGTGGTTGACACATCGTCAGCTTGGCTTTGTTTATGCTGGAGTGAACATTAGTCTCCGTGCTCTTCCAAACATTTCACAATAATTCATCGTGTTTGGTGTTTGTAGATTGAGTGCGACTGGAGTGGTAGAGGCAGTGGTTGAGGAAGCAGTTGAGGCAGTGGGTGAGGCAGCGGTTGAGGCAGCAGTTGAGGCAATGGTAGAGGCAGCGGTTTAGGCAGCGGTTGAGGCAATGGTAGAGGCAGCAGTTGAGGCAGCGGTATTTAATAACATATATGTTATAAATAATAATAGTACATATTATTAATAACATGTATTATTATTATTATTAATAACATGTTATTAAATACCACTGCCTCAACCACTGCCTCAACCGCTGCCTCACCCACTGCCTCAACCACTGCCTCACCCACTGCCTCACCCACTGTCTCACCCACTGCCTCAACCACTGCCTCAACCACTGCCTCAACCACTGCCTCAACTGCTGATTCTACCATTGCCTCAACCGCTGCCTCAACCGCTGCCTCACCCACTGCCTCACCCACTGCCTCAACCGCTGCCTCAACCGCTGCCTCAACCGCTTCCTCAACCGCTTCCTCAACCACTCCAGTCACACTCAATCTACAAGCACCAAACACAGTGAATTATTGTGAAATGTTTGGAAGAGCACGGAGACTAATGCTCACTCCACCATAAACAAAGCCACACTGACGATGTGTCAACCACTCCCTCGTATTTTTGTACAATTTCCTTCTTCAATTCTATCGTATTTATTATTATTATTATTATTATTATTATTATTATTATTATTATTATTATTATATTATATTATTATTATTACTATTGTTATTATTAGAAGTAGCAGAAATGTTTGATTCTTTGCTGTGTTCAAGAGTAAACACACGTCACCGTCCAATACCTGTCCAAATGGCCATTCCAATATGCAGTTATGAATGGGTTTACATTATTTATACTGTAGTTTAATAGCAAATAATGAACAAACAAAACACTCACCACAATGAGTGGTGGGAGGGCTGGCTGCCAGTTGCGGGGGGTCGGAGGGAGGGTAGTAGGGACTCACAGGTGGCAGGAAACTTAAATATGATTTGGTGGCTGGGAATTTGGCAGTTGGGAATTCGTGAATGTGTGAAGCCCGCGAAAGTTGAAAATGCAAATGTTGAGGGAGACCTGTATAGTGTTCCTTTTGAGTTCTTCATTCTTTCCATACCTAAGCAGCTGGAACTTATCACTACTGAACATTATGTTCTTGACTGCCCACTAGAAAACCCTACTTTCCTGTAATCTTTCAGAGTCCTCTACTAGAGTGGCTTTCATGCTTATTTTAGTGTCATCTGCAAATGATACAAAAGTGTGCCGGGTGTTTTTATCTATGTCTGCTATGAGGATAAGAAACAGCAGAGGTGCCAGGACAGTACCATGGGGCACTGAGAATTGACCTCGCTGATGCTGGATCTTGCCCTGTTCACTATTACTTTTTGTGTTCTGTGTGTCAGGAACCTGAAAATCCATCTGCCTACCTTCCTCATAATGCCCATGGCCCTCATTTTACTGTTGATTCAATCACTCCATCACTGTCTTGCCAGAAGGGCAATAATACTACAGTTCAAACACCCCCATACCTCTGAAAGAATGAGGGCACTGTATATCCCACCTCCAGGATTCAAGTCCAGTTAACCAGGTTACCTGAATCCCTTCATAACTGTTACCTTGCTCACACTCCAATAGCACATCAAGTCATAAAAACCACTTCCTTCCATTCATGCCTATCTATATTACTAAATGTGGTAAAAAAAAAGTACGTACGTACGAATGTACGTGTGTGTGTGTGTGTGTGTGTGTGTGTGTGTGTGTGTGTGTGTGTGTGTGTGTGTGTGTGTGTGTGTGTGTGTTGTGTGTTGTGTGTGTGTGTGTGTGTGTGTGTTGTGTGTGTTTGTGTGTGTGTGTGTTTGTGTGTGTGTGTGTTTGTGTGTGTGTGTGTTTGTGTGTGTGTTTGTGTGTGTGTGTGTTTTTGTGTGTGTGTGTTTGTGTGTGTGTTTGGTGGTGTGTGTGTTGTGTGTGTTTGTGTGTGTTTGTGTGTGTTTGTGTGTGTTTGTGTGTTTGTGTGTGCGTGTGCATGCGTGTGTGCACGTGTGTGTGCGTGCAAGGGGTCAAGACTCAAGTCCTGTGCATGCGTGTGTATGTGCGTGTGCACGAGTGTGCATGCGTGTGTGCGCATGCATGTGTACTCATCTAATTTTGGTTGCAGGGGTCGAAACTCAGCTCCTGTGCATGTGTGTGCGTATGTACATGTGTGCGTGCGCATGCGTTTGTGTGTGTGTGTGTACTTGCCTAATTGTGGCTGCAGGGGTCGAGACTCCTCTTCACTGAACGCTAGTAGGTCCTTCCCCTGCTCCATGAGCTTTATAATACCTTGTCTTAAAGCTACGTATGGTTCCTGCCTCCACTACATCACTTGCCAGACTGTTCCACTTCCTGACCACTCTAAGAGTGAGGAAATACTTCCTAACATCCCTATGACTCATCCGAGTCTTCACCTTCCAAGAGTGACCCCTTGTTTCTGTGTCCCCTCTCTGGAACATCCTGTCTCTGTCCACCTTGTCTATTCTGCGCAGTATTTTATATGTCGTTATCATGTCTCCCCTGATATATAACATCCTCCCCTGACATGATAACGTCCTCCAGTGTTGTCAGGCCTATTTCCCTTAACCTTTCTTCGTAGGACATTCCCCTTTGCTCTGGAACTAGACTTGTTGCAAACCTTCACACTTTCTCTAATTTCTTGACGTGCTTGACCAAGTGTGGATTCCAAACTGGTGCTGCATACTCCAGTATGGGCCTGACGTATATGGTGTACAGAGTCTTGAAGGATTCCTTACTGGGGTATCGGAACGTTATCCTTAGGTTTGCCAGACGCCCATATGCTGCAGCGGTTATCTGATTGATATGCGCCTCAGGAGATGTGCTCGGTATTATACTCACCCCAAGATCTTTCTCCTTGAGCGAGGTTTCCCTTCCCTAATCTTTGTGACTTTGCATTTGGCAGGGTTAAAATTTGAGGAGCCAGTTGCTGGACCACATGTCCAGGTCTCTTTGTAGTCCTGCCTGATCCTCATTTGGTTTAATTCTCCTCATTAACCTCACATCATCTGCGAACAGGGACACTTCTGAGTCTATCCCTTCCATCGTGTCATTCACATACATGTATACCAAAAATAGCACTGGTCCTAGGACTGACCCCTGTGTGACCCTGCTTGCCACAGGCACCCACTGTGATACCTCATGTATCATGACTCGTTTTTGCCTCCCTGCTAGGTATTCTCTGATCCACTGCAGTGCCCTTTCTGTTATACACGCCTGATCCTCTAGCTTCTCCACTAATCTATTGTGAGGAACTATGTCAAAGGCCTTCTTGCAGTCCAAGAAAATGCAATCAACCCACCTCTCTCTCTCATGACTTACTTCTGTTGCTGTCATAAAACTCCAGAAGGTTTATGACACAGGATTTGCCTTCCACAAATCCGTGCTGGTTGTCGTTTATAATCTTGTTCCGTTCCAGGTGCTCCACCACTCGCCTCCTGATAATCTTCTCCATGACTTTGCATACTATACATGCCAGTGACACTGGTCTATAGTATAGTGCCTCGTTTCTGTCTCCTTTCCTAAAAATGGGGACTACATTTGCCATCTTCCATACCTCAGGTAGTTGCCCAGTTTCAAGGGATGTGTTGAAAACTGTGGTTAGTGGCACACACAGCATCTCTGCTCCCTCTCTAAGGACCCACAGAGAGATGTCCGGTCTCACCGCCTTTGAGGTATCAAGGCCACTTAGCAGTGTGTACTCACCTAATTGTGGTAGCCGGGATCAAGACTCAGCTCCTGGCCCCGCCTCTTCACTGACCGTTACTGGGTCCTCCCTCTCCCTGCTCCATGAACTTTATCATACCTTGTCTTAAAACTATATATGGTTCCTGCCTCCACTACATCACTTGCCAGACTGTTCCACTTCCCAACAATTCTGTAGCTGAAGAAATGCTTCCTAACGTCCCTTTGACTCATCTGAGTCTTCAACTTCCAATTGTGACCCCTTGTTTTTGTGTCCCATCTCTGGAACATCCTGTCTCTATCCACCTTATCTATTCCACTAGACATTTTGTATGTCGTTATCAAGTCCCCCCCTGACCGTCTTGTCCTCCAGAGTCATCAGGCAATTCCCCTTAAACTCTTTCTTTCATAGACATTCCCCTTAGTTCTGGAACCAGCCTTATTGCAAACTTTTGCACTTTCTCTAATTTCTTCACGTGCTTGACCAGGTGCAGGTTCCAAATTGGGTGCTGCGTACTCTATAATGTGGGCCTTACGTACACAGTTGTATAGAGTGAGTGTTAGAGGTGTGTGTGTGCGGTGAAAATGAGAGAGGAGAGAGAAGAGAGAGAGAGAGAGAGAGAGAGAGAGAGAGAGAGAGAGAGAGAGAGAGAGGAGAGAGAGAGAGAGAGAAAAGTGAGAAAAGAGAAAGAGAGAGAAAGAGAAGAAAAGAAGAAGAGAAAGAAGGAGAAAGAGAGAGAAAGGAAGAGAAAGAGAAAAGAGAGATGAGAAAGAAAGAGAAAGATAGAAAGAGAGATAGAAAGAGGAGAAGAGAGAGCGAGAGAGAGAGAGAGAGAGAGAGAGAGAGAGAGAGAGAGAGAGAGAGAGAGAGAGAGAGAGAGAGAGAGAGAGAAAAGAGAGAGAGAGAAAAGAGAGAGAGAGAAAGAGATAGAAAAGAGAGAAGAGAAGAATGAGAAAAAGAGAAAGCGAGAAAGAGAAAGAGAGAAAAGAGAGAGAAAGAGAAAGAGAGAGAGAAAGAAGAGAAAGAGATAGAGAGAGAAAGAGAAGAGAGAGAGAGAGAGAGACAGAGAAGAAAGAGAGAGAAAGAGAGAGAAGAGAGATAGAGAGGAGATAGAGAGAGAGAGAGAGAGAGAGAGAGAGAGAGATAGAGAGAGATAGAGAGAGAGAGGAGAGAATTTAGAGAGAGAAAGAGAGAGAAGAGAAAGAGAGAGAGAGAAAAGAGAGAGAGAGAGAGAGAGAAGAGAGAGAGAGAGAAAAAATAGAGAGCAAGAGAAGAGAGAGGAGAGAAAGAGATAGAGAAAGAGAGAGAGAAAGAGAGAGAGAAAGAGATAAAGAAGAGAGAGAGAGAGAAAGAGAGAGAGAAAGAGAGAGAGAGAGAAAGAGAGAGCGAAAGATAGAGAAGAGAGAGAGAGAGAGAAAGAAAGAGAGAGAGCTAAAGAAGGAGAGAGAGAGAGAAAGAGAGAAAGAAAGAGAAAGATAAAGAAAAAGAGAGAGAGAGAGAAAGAGAAAGAAAAAAGAGAGAGAAAGAGAGAAAGAAAGAAAGAAAAAGAACAAGAGAGAGAGAGAGTGAGAGAGAGAGAGAGATCTCGTCGCGCGTGAGCTCGTCGAGATCTCTCTCTCTCTCTCTCTCTCTCTCCTCGCTCCTCTGATTCCCGCTGCTCAATCTCTAGTGACCATTAAGGTAGCAGGAAAAAAGTAATAATGGGAGGATGTTGCACCTGGAGAAGAAGATTATAACCTAGGGTGAATCTTAGACTCCCCTAAAACAAACCATGAATAACCATGTTTTGTAAATCTATTTCAAACAAGGCATGCCAGTAAGCTTACAGCACTTCCGCCGTATTCTCCCATCTGCTTGAACAGTAGGTTGTCAAGATCCTGTACGAGGCACAAGTCACGCACCGCAACCTTGAGTAAGCTCCCTTTTCTTGTTTTGCCTGCCCCCCCCCCCTCATCTCGACTGCTTGACAGAGAGAGAACAGATCAAGACGTCCCTCTCTCTCCATGGACCCATCCTGGATAAAATCTGCATTTCAGCAGAGCCCTTCAACATAAGGAGGGATGTGGGTGGCGCTGACTAGTTAAGTACAGAGGCGAAGAGAGAGAGAGAGAGAGAGAGAGAGAGGAGAGATAAGAGAGAGAGAGAGAGAAGAGGAAGATCGAGAGAGAGAGAGCGAGAGAGAGGAGAGAGAGAAATAGAAAAGAGAGAAATAGAGAGAGAGATGAGAAGAGGAGAGAGAGAGAGAGAGAGAGAGAGAGAAGAGCGAGAGGAGAAGAGAGAGAGAGAGAGAGAGAGAAATGAGAGAGGGAGAGAGACAGAGAGAATGAAGAAAGAGAGAGAGGAAAGAGAGAGAGAAACGAGCTGAGTATATAGAGAGAGATAGCGAGAGAGAGAGAGGAGAGATAGAGAGCGAGAAAGAGTAAAGAGAGAGAGAAAAGAGAACGCGAAAGAGTACAGCGAAAATAAGATAGAAATCGAAAGTAGGAGAAATATAGAGAAAGTAGAAAGAGAAAGAAGAGAGAAAGAGAAAGAGAGAAAGAGAAAGGAGAGAAAGAGAAAGAAGAAGACAGAGAAAGATATAGAAAAGAGAAAGCAGAAGAAATAGGAAGAAAGAGAGAGAAAGAGAAAGATATAGAGAAAGAGAAGAGAAAGAGAGAGAAAGAGAGAAAGAAAGAAAGAGAGAGAGAAAGAGAGCCAAAGTACAACAGCCAGGGACACTCTGTACAGAAACTTGTAGAGGACGGGGCCAGAGGACGTGAAGAGGACGTGGATGGAGGAAACAATCCACAGCCGTCTCGCCCTCCGTCCACAAACACAGTTCCAGCGCAGAATCTTTAGGACAAAAATCTGCAAAAACACAGGAGGTGCAACAATCCTCGTCCACCTGCCCAGGCACCTAGGCTGTGCTCTCGCTGTCACCGGAATGGGCACACTTGCGATGCCAACAACTTGCCTGCGAGATACCAGGTGTAATTAACTGCGCGACCAACGGAGATAAAACACCTCAGTAAATTGGGAGCGCTTGAGTTCCAAAAAAACCTGTATTTCCCTGGGAACGCAGGAGGAGAGATACAAGATTAAATACACCCTGGAAATCCAGAGGACTAGTACCGAACTTGCACACAAATCCACTCACTACGAAAGCAAAAGACTTGCAGACGATGCAACCATTCCCCCCAAAGAAAAGCAGGGGGTTCACTATCACATTAAGATACCATACAATATGTGTCCAGGGGCCCCGATACTGTTCAACAGGCCTCCCAGCACACATAAGGGGGTATTACCAAACAGACCCTGGCAGTCTTCAAACAGGCACTGCCAAGCACCTAAAGTCCAGTTGCCTGGATCAGCCGGGGCTGTGGCTCGTACGTTGGTTATTCTTGCAGCAGCAGCACACCTGGGTTGATCATGCTCTGATCCACCCTGAGGCCTTCACAGACCGGCGCGGGGGCGTTGTGACCCCCGGAACTCTCTTCCCAGGTAAACCTGCTTACAAGAAAAGAACATCAGGAGACCAGTGTCGAAGAAAAAAGGAACTGTACAGACAAGAGCCACCTGTTTAGAGACCTGTTCCTCAGAACAAACCAGCAGGACTCAGAATTTTGGTGAACACTCTCACTACGTCACCCCACTTAGCTACTGCCCAATCCCCAGCCTCAGCAGGTGTGATTGTGCCCCCTTATACAAGACCACAGACCTACATCCCTGCAGCTGCCTCAGTACCCTACCTCTCTCAAGGGCAGGCACCTTACATCCCTACACACCCACCACCTCAAGCTGACCACTTCATCATGAGGAGCCAGTCTATCAGCATCCTGTCGGCCAACATTAGAGGTTTCATTACTAATGTTGGAGAGCTCACACATAGTTTTGTGAACACTCGACGTCCCGACATGATAGCTGTTGTTGAAACATTTTTGGATGACAGGACTCCAGAAAATTTTGCAAGAATTGCTGGCTACACCTCATGGATGAGAAGAGACAGGCAAGGGCAAGGAGGAGGTGTTGCTGTGTGCTTCTCTAAAAGTGTTCATGCCCAGCACATTGATGTTGCACCCCTACACATCTTGAAATGATGTTCTTCAAGCTCTGTATAAACACTAGTACCTCTGTACTAGCATGTTGCAATGTACAGACCTCAGTGGCAACATGCAGACCCTATCAACTTCCTAATGGAAAATATTGACTCCCTTCTGCTACAACACAACTGTCAACATATTATAATTGTTGGTGACCTCAACCAGCACCTTATACAGAGGGACTTTGATGACCTTCTTGCAGTGTTTGACATGAGAAACTTTGTTGATTTCCCTACTCATATCTCTGGCTCCTCCCTTGACCCAGTAGTGAGTGATCTGGCAGAAGGCATAGTCACTTGTCAACCCCTCGGCTACGTTGGATCGTCTGACCACAAGGCTGTTTTTACGACACTTAAGATCCCAACAGAACGAGGTGAGGAGTCCACACGCACAACCTGGCTATGGGAAAGAGGTAATTGGCCAGCCCTTTGCTCTGAGCTCGCCACCACCGATGGAATGCTCTTCTCCAAGGGGATGTTGACAACCAAGTGAAAGCCTTCACTGGACACATCCTTAATCTACAA
>NC_069418.1:3732124-3739624 GCF_026875155.1 Cherax quadricarinatus | reverse complement strand
AGATAAAAGTTTTTTGTCTCCACATATACCTCAATGCACCACTCACTTTTTTTTCCTCATCAATTCTATGATTAACCTCATCCTTCATAAATCCTTCTGTAGGCACTCTAACTCCAAGTATCTGAAAACATTCACTTCTTCCATACTCCTCGTCTCCAATTTGATATCCATTTTTTTTTATCTAATTCATTTGTCCCTCATCACCTTTCTCCTTTTCTAAGTTCACTTTCTCTTTCTACCATTTACACACTTCCCTAACTCATTCCACTAACCTTTGCAATTTTTCTTTAGCAATCTCCCATAAGCATAGTAGAATCAGCAAAAAGCACGTGTCATTTCCCATTTTGTCTATTTGTTTTCCCATAATTTTTTCCCACCCCTCTCCCGATCACCCTAGGCAGTTACTTCTTTTAACAACCCATCTATAATATATATTAAAACATCCATGGTGACATTTCACATCCCTGTTAAGACTACATTTAAAGGGAAGTAGTCTCCTCTCTTCTACTCACCCTAACCTGAGCCTCACTATCCTAATTAAAACTCTTACAGCATTTAGTTAACTTAACACTATCTCCATATACTTGCAATACATCTGCCACATTGCTTCCTATCACTCTATCTTATGCCTTTGCTAAATCCATAAATGCTAATAAAAAACTTCCTTACCTTTATCTAAATACATGTCACATTATATGCTTCAATGTAAACACTTGATCTACACATCCCTACCCATCTGAAAACCTCCTTGCTCATCCGCAATCCTACATCTGTCTTACCTCTAATTCTTTCACTTATACACTAAAGTAACACTTTTCCCTGGTTATCACTCAGTAAATTATTTTCTCTATATTTTTTACAGTCTATTTTGTTCCCTTTCCTTTGTATAAAGGGACTATACATGCTCTCTGCCGCAATCCATAGGTACCGTCCCTTCTTTCATACATTTATTAAACAAAAATCCAACCCACTCCAACACTATGCCCCCCTGACTTTTAAACATTTATGTCATGATACCATCTGTTTCCTGCTACCTTTACCCCTTTCATTCTATCGTATGCCTCACGTACCTCCCCCACACTTAATTCTGCTCTTCTTCACACTTAAAAGATGTATACCTCCTGGCCAGTGCATGAAATTACCACCTCCGTTTATTTCCTCAACATTTAAAGGTTCCTCATAATATTCTCGCCATCTACCTAATACCTCCATTCTCCCCATCTACTAAACTCCCCTACTTCTGTGTTTTAAATGACAAATCCATACTTTTTCCTAGCGCTTTCTTAACTTGTTTAACTCACTCACAAATTTTTTTCTTTTTTCATTAAAAATTTTTTGACATGCCTCTCCATCTATCATCTGTCTCCTTTTGCACTCTATCACCAATTCTCTCACCTTTCTTTTACTCTTCCATTTCTCTGCTCTTTCTTATAAACACTATCTATTGTAAAAACCCGCTCATAAGCTAACTTTTCTCTTTTATCACACCCTTTACTTATCATTCCACTATCACTCCTCTTTCACTCCTGCACCACCCTCTATAAACCACAAACTTCTGCCCCCACATTCTATACTGCATTTTTAAAATCATCCAACCTCTCAACCACTTCTTTATAAATCCCTCTTAGTATCTCTACCCCGATTATACCCTCACTACTCATCTTTGCACTAGCCCACCTTCGGCCAATAGTCGCTTTTATTCACCCGAACTTCCTCCTCCCTTAGTTTTATACACTTTCACTCCCTCTTACTTGTTGTTCCCAATTTTCTCTTGTACAATCTATCTCTTACTCTACTGTAGCTCCACAACTACATAATGATCCGATATTCAGTTTGCCCCTCTATAAACATGTACATCCTGGAGCCTACCATCACCTTTTATCCACCAATACAATTATCTAACAAACTACTTTTATTACGTGCACTCATTTACCTTGTATATTTATTTATCTCTTTTTCATAATTATGTATTACTTATTACCAAACCTCTTTTTACACATAGCTCAGTTTAAAGGCTCCCATTTTCATTTACCCCTGGACCACCCAAATTTACCTACTACTCCCTCTACAACGTTTTTTACCCACTTTAGCATTGAATCCCCAACCACCCATTACTCTCACACTTGGTTCAAAACTCCCCACGCATTCCATAAACATGTTCCAAAATCTCTCTCTCTCTCTACCTTCTCCTCTTCTCCAGGTGCATATACACTTACTATAACCCCACTTTTCAATCCAACCTTTATTTTTAATCCATAATCCTTGATTAATAATTTATAGTCCAATCTTTTCTGCATATCTTATCCTTCAACATTATGCTATTACTTCTTTGCTTGACTATTTGAAACCACTGACCTAATCCCATTTATTCCCTCCACTGGAAACTCACCACCCCCTTCAGCTTTGTTTCACTTAAGCCAGGACAGCCAGTTTTTTCATTCATAACATCACCACAATCATCTCTTTCTTATTCATTTGCCTCAAACATCCACGTACATTCAGTCTTCCCACTTTGATAATTTTCTTCTTATTCTTTTAGTAATTCACATTTATCTGGGAAAAGGGGTTACTAGCCCATTGTTCCAGGCATTTTAGTTGACTTTTTACTACACGCATGGCTTACGGAGGAAGATTCTTATTCCACTTCCCCATGGATCTTAAAAGGAAAAGTAATAAGAATAGAACTATTAAGATAAAATCAAGAAAATCAGATGAGTGTGAATAAAATAAACATGTTATACTTGCTATGTGTAGTGTGACTAAGTGTAAGTAGAAGTAGCATGGACATACCTGTAATCTTGACATATTTATGTGACAGGACCAAAAGACACCAGCAATCTACCATCATGTAAAACAATTACAGGCTTTCGTTTTACACTTCACTTGCAGGACTGTAGTACTCCCTGGGGTGGTTGATGTCTTACTACAAACCTACTTACTACTACTACTAATTACTACTACAAACTACACTACTATACTAATTAATAATAATAATAATAACTTTATGTTAGGTTATAGGCCTGATTTTATTCACAACTAGAATTTATTTAGAATAGTTTCGTAAATGATTTTGATGATGCTTCATCTGAATCCTAATATGTTGACTAGATTTCACAATTTTTTCATTAGTATGGTTGACGAGACTCTCTGTAATTAGTATCGAACAATGACACTTCCATCTCAAAGATCTTCAGTATTTTCCATATTTAACCTCCCCCAGGATTATGAAATACCTATCGAGTAATAATAATTTTCACTATATATTGATCATAGTCATCATGATTTTCAAATAAAATAACAATATACTAAACAAAAGTATCACTATGGGTAACGGCTAAATCTTAGTATCGGCATGGACAATAATTTTTGGTATAGTCGCTCATTTACAGAGTACACATGTGGACTTTGTAAAATGGTTCCACTCGGACCGACAACGTCGTCGTAAGCTTTTTCTCTCGTATGTATGTGAGAATGTTATTAACCCTTCCACAGAGGACCTAGATTTATAGTTCACTTGATAGTTAGGACAGCATCCAGCAGGGATATGCCAAATCAAATGTAACAGCAAGAATGCAACACACACTGCGAGGCACCAACTCTGCAACTGCTTTGATTTGTTAGTTTATTTTCTTTATTAAGCACTCTGCCCTTTGGTGGGTGGTAGTCATTCCATACCCATGGTGTGGGTGGTAGTCATCCCGTAACCCATGGTGGGGGTGGTTAGTTCTTCCCGTACCCATGGTGTGGGTGGTAGTCATCCCGTACCCATGGTGTGGGTGGTAGTCATCCGTACCCATGTGATGGGGATGGTAGTCCATCCCTTACCCATGGTGTGGGTGGTAGTCATCCCGTAACTTGGTGTGGGCGGTTGTCATCCCGTACCCATGGTATGGGTGGTATTCATCCCATGCCCTGGTCGTGGGTGGTAGTCCATCCATACCCTTGTATGGGTGGTAGCAATCCCATACCCGTGGTGTAGGGTGGAGTCATCCCATACGTGGGTGTGGGGGTAGTCATCCCATACCCGTGGTGTGGGTGGTAGTCATCCCATATCCCATGGTGTGGGTGGTAGTCATCCCATACCCATGGTGTGGGTGTAGTAATTCCCGTACCATGGTGTGGGTGGTAGTCATCCCATACCGTGGTGTGGGGTAGGTAGTCAGAAGATTACAGAGATACTAATGGGTTCAGGGTCTCGACAGCAAATGTCTGTAAACAAACAAGTTGATTGTAATGAGTTATTTAAACAGACAGGAACTTGGTCACACACACCAGAAAGAGAAGTTTATGTGGTAATGATTATTTACAGTGGGCAATGTCAGGGTATTTTTCCAGGAATTGGTTTGTAATATACCACTGTGGCTAAAATACTTTGAACATTTCTTGAACATTTAGAGTGAGTGTCTTTTGAATTCATTAATTTTTATCACACTCAGTACATAATGGCGCAGGGGTGTGAAAAAGTCCATCTGGCGAAGGTTTTTTTTCGTTTTTTCTTATTTGGTGGTGATTTATTTAACCTGCCAAAGACATTGTAACCAGCCGGAGCCGGGGCGGTCGTGACATCCCAAGAGTCTGCTTATTTTGTTGGCCTCTCCTGCATGATAGAAAGATGACTGATGGTCTGACTGCTATTTAGTCTCCCTCAGTGCCACACAGACTCCAATTTAAGGCAAAGTAATTCAGGGAGTTCAAATTGTCTTGGATTAAAACAGGAAGGTCATGAGAAAAACTTCCACAAAGCACTGAAACAACGATGAGATTTTTATTGCTGGAATTCTCTCTCAGATTGGACGAGACGCTAGTACCCATAACCTCACAGCAGACACTACCTACAGCGGGCACTACCCAACAGCGCACTACCCCACAGCAGATACTACCCCCCAGCAGACGCTACCCCCCAGCAGACGCTCCCCAGCAGACACTACCCTAAAACAGGACCTACACCACAGCAGACACTACCCACAGCTGACACTACCCCACAGAAGACACTACCCTACAACAGACACTATCCCACAGCAGACATTACCCCACAGCAGACACCATCCCACAGCAGACACTACCCTACAGCAGACACCACCCCACAGCAGACACTACCCCAAAACAAACACTGTACAAGAAGCTTCTGGATTAAATCCTTTTGAGAGTCGTAGGTTCAGTGATGGGAGAGGGTTGTAGGTTCAGTGATGGGAGAGGGTTGTAGGTTCAGTGATGGGAGAGGGTTGTAGGTTCAGTGATGGGAGAGGGTTGTAGGTTCAGTGATGGGAGAGGGTTGTAGGTTCAGTGATGGGAGAGGGTCTTAAAACAATGTATAGTTTCTGCCTCCACTACGTCACTTTCTAGGCTGTTCCACCGCCTGACAACTCTATGACTGAAGAAATACTTCCTAACATCCCTTTGACTTATAGGAATTTTCAACTTCCAATTGTGACCCCTTGTTTCTGTGTCCCATCTCTGGAACATCCTGCCTTTGTCCACCTTGTCAAATTTCCCCGCAGTATTTTTTATGTCGCTATCATTCTCCCTGACCCTCCTGTCCTCCAGTGTCATCAGGCCCATTTCCCCCAACCTTTCTTCGTAGGGCAATTCCCTTTAGCTCTGGAACTAGTCTTATTGCAAACCTTTGCACTTCTCTAATTTTTTGACGTGCTTGACCAGGCGTGGTTTCCCAAATGGTGCTGCGTACTCCAATATGGGCCTGATGTATTGGTGTACAGAGTCTGAACGATTCCTTATGAGGTACGGAACGCTATTCTTAGGTTTGCCAGACACCCATATGCTGCAGCAGTATTGATTGATGTGCGCCTCATGAGATGTGCTCGGTATTATACTCACCCAAGATCTTTTTCCTTGAGTGAGGTTTGCAGTCTTTTGCCACATAGACTATACTCTGTCTGCGGTCTTCTTGGCCCTTCCCCAGTCTTCATGACTTTGCATTTGGTGGGGTTTAAATTTAGGAGCCAGTTGCTGGACCAGGCTTACAGCCTTTTCGAAGTCTCTTTGTAGTCTGCTGCCCTCGACCGATTTAATTCTCCTCATTAACTTCAATTATCTGAAAACAGGGACCCCTTGAGTCTATCCCTTCCTTATGTCTTTCAATATGCCAAAAACAGCACATCCTAGGACTAACCCCTGTGGAACCCGCTGTCACAGGCGCCCACTCTGACCCCTCGTCAGTACATGACTCGTTGTTGCCTCCCTGTAGATATTCTCTAATCCACCGTAGTGCCTTTCCTGTTATGCGTGCCTGATCCTTAGCTTTTGCATTAACCTCTTGTGAGGAACTGTGTCAAAGGGCCCTTCTTGCAGTCCAAGAAAATGCAGTCTACCCACCCTCTCTCTCTGTGTGTGTATGTATGTGTATGTGTGTGCTCCCTCACAATAACAACCTCAGAGTGCTGCTGAGGACGTTAACAGCTCTTGGGACAAGCTGGGCAAAAGCAGAAGCAGCTCCACTTTGAGAAATGGCACGGCACTGGGACTCCCTCCATTCTCAATAATAAGTAGTCAGGGCAGAATGTTGGCACCGGTAGAGTGAAAAATGTGACGCAGACATCAGGAAATGTTCCTGGTTCATTTGTCTGTGCAACACCTGGATATATATAAGATGTTTCGCCAAACAGTCGCCACTTCCACTCAATGCAGAGGTGCATTTCTAGAGACAGTGGAAGACGAGGTTATCAGTCCCTCAGCCTTGAGGGATGAACTCTGTTGGAGTCTCAGATATGATTTAGCTATTAAAAACCTTTGAAAGAAGGTGTCAGCAGCTGTAACAAACTCTGAGTGAAGGACTAACAATGTCTGAGTGAAAGACTAACAATTCTCGAGTGAAGAATTAACATCTCTGAGTGATGGACTAACAATGTCTGAGTGAAGAACTAACAAGGTTGTCATGTCTCACAGACAGGTATTAAGTTAACAAACATGAAGGTTCACCCTCTCACTACTCCAGAAATGACTTTTCCAGCAGTACTATAAATTTTGCTGGTCTGTATGTCGCGCACACGCGATTGGCATGGCGTGAGTGGTTTGTGTGCGTGCGTGGGCGTGTGCGTGCGTGGGCGTGTGCGTGCGTGGGCGTGTGCGTGCGTGGGCGTGTGCGTGCGTGGGCGTGTGCGTGCGTGGGCGTGCGTGGGCGTGGGCGTGCGTTGGGGCGGTGTGCGTGCGTGGGCGTGGGCGTGCGTGGGCGTGTGCGTGTGCGTGAGTGGGCGTGTGCGTTATGAATAAAAAAAAGATACTAAGAGACGCCCTGATGGCTGCATCCACTGCTAGTTCTGTATTAAGGTCTTGTGTGGAGCGCTGCCTCGCTTCTCTTAATGCAATACTGCAAATGCATCTGCATGTGTTCTGCAACACTGTGTGTACACATGTGCATTGTACGGCACAGTCCCGTGGACAGCCCGTTTTCCCGCGGGTTTTTGCCCGAAAAGTCTGTTGATAAGTGTCAATAGTTGGCGGGCTTGCAGTTTATCGACTTTGGAAAACTGTATATAGGGACCT
>NC_069418.1:3687099-3731624 GCF_026875155.1 Cherax quadricarinatus | reverse complement strand
TGGACACGGGGGTCCCCACATTACAAAAAAACAACGACATAGCCCCACTCCAAAAAGGGGGGCAGAAAACAACAGAAAAGAATAAGACTGATAGCACAAACCCCCATATCATAAAAATTTTTGAAAGGGTCCAAAAAAAGATCGCCACCCATCTTGATACCCATAAATTACACAACCCGGGAACATGGGTTTAGAGCAGGTCATCCTGTTGTTAGCACTGGATCATTTTTTACACAAGGCCCTAGATGCACAAAGAAGCCAAAAAGAATGCAGATGAATATATACAGACTTTTGCAAAAGCCTTCGACAAGTGAGTCAGGTGTTTTTAGCGCACAAAATGCATGCAAAAGGAATAACATTATTTTTATTAAAATAAAAAAGAAGTGCTAGGCCACAAGGGTATACGAAAGAATAACGGGAAAAATTTGGGTGTGGATCTATATTTCCTCAAAAACAAAAAACACAAAGGGAGTAGTCAAAAAGAGTAAAGCTGAGGCGGAGGTTTAAAAAAGCTTGTTCCACAAGGACAGTACTCGCCCCCACTTTTCTCATCCCATACCCGACATAGCAAGGATTCACCACGCACCGTGTCTTCCTTTGCAGATGACACCCGAATCTGCGACAGTGTCTTCCATTGCAGCACTGCAAGGCTCCAGGCGGACATAACCCAAATTTTCAGTGGGCTGCAGAAAAAAATATGAATTTAAACCGATGGAAATTTAAATTTACTCAATATGGTAAACAGAGGAAATTAAATTTCATCAGGTAAAAAAAAATTTGGCCACAAAATAGAGCGAAACACCGTCAAAAACCCGGGAGTGATCATGTCGGAGGTTTCCCTTCAAGGCCATAACATTGTATCAATCGATCTGCAGAAAAATGAAGGGGTGGAAATGAGAACTTCAAAACTAGGGAGGCCCAAACCCCTGATGACACTCTTCAGGTCACTTGTTCTATCTAGGGTGGGAAATTGCTGCCACTAAAAGCACCTTTTAAGGGAGGTGAAATTGCTGACCTAGAAAAAACACAGAGAACCTTCACGGACCCCTAACGGAGATAAAAAAACCCAATTACTGGGAGCGTTGAGGTTTCCCAAACCCGTATTCCCCCGGAATGCAGGGGGAGAGTACTGTTATTACACCTGGAAAATCCTGAGGGGGCTAGTACAAATTGCACACGAAAATCATCATACGAAAGCAAAAGACTTGGCAGACGATGAAAACATCCCCCCAAGAAAAGCAGGGGGTCACTGCACGTTAAGAGACCATACAATAAGTGTCGGGGCCCCCGGGGAAATTTCAACTCCCTCCCAGCATACATAAGGGGTTACCAACAGCCCCCTGGCAATCTTCAACTGGCACGGAAAAGCACCAAAAACGGTTCCTGCCCAAAGGGGGCTGTGGCTCGTACTTTGGGTTTGCAGCAGCCAGCAGCAACGCCGGTTACAGCTCTGATCCACCAGGGGCCTGGCACAGAGGGGGCCCCGGGGGGGGCGTTGCCCCCGGGAAACCTTCCGGTAAACCCAGGTAAAAATTTTTTCAATAAAAAGGGGGCATTTTCCTATTACTCTTTTTTTAAACTGTCATGAAAATGTTGCTTTGGTATATTTAATGACTAGTAATTTGCAACTAAAAAAAGGGAAAAAATTCGGGCTTTTTTAGTTATCTTAGGAAATTACACATCTGTTACTATATATGAAAAAGGGAATTCCCCACTTTTTGATAACTGTCCTTAGTGAACTGACCTAAAAAAACAATTTACTTACACAGTCCAAAGTATCCTTCAACTTGATCTTAATGCTTTGGGTTCAATCCCATCACAGGTTTTTAAAAACAGGGAATGTGTCCTTATATCTGTTGTCTCCATTCACCTCAATAATAGGTCCTGTTGTAGGTGACTATTTTGATTAAATAAGTTCTTTAGGTACAGTTACACATAAGTACAATTATCATACATAGTTTAACATATGTGTAAATTACCTAAGATAACCAAAATAGTCAGTGATATATTTCCATTGGGTCCTTGAGGGTTACATCCTGGGGAAGATGATCAAAGGATCAAAAGTAAATAAAATAGACATATTGTGTTTCCTGGTTTACTAATCTTCTAGGGTCTAGTTAATAATCTAAGTAAAATCTTTCTGTAAGGGCTGCATAAAACCCTTAAATAACTTAATTAACAACATAAAAAAACTAGAAATTGGGGGTGAGAAGTTTGTTAATTGTAAGTTAAGAGCTGGACCAATACTTTATAAATGCTACAATATTTTGGGCAATAAATTTCCAAACTAGTGCATTTAAACATTTTTGTATGGTGCTAAATAAATATTTGGGGTCTCTTCACACTAAAAATTTTAAATATGAAGCTAAAGTTTGTAGTTTGATTTTGGGTACATAACATATAAAAACATTTATTACAATAATCGGGAGGCCATACAGTCATTATGGGCATATAAAAAGCTCTTTTATAGGATTTAACTTAGTATAACAAAACATTTAAAAAAATGTGACACTCCCGTTTGGGTGATGTTTATATATTAACGTACCTCTGGTACTAGAGTATGGGAAACGAATTCAACTGTCTAATCGTGTTAAATAAAAGTCCAAACACCCACTGTTAACAACAGTAGGAAATAATGCATCGTGTAAGCAGGATGTATTAAGGTTGCAAGTCAAAGGCTTCGTCGATATACCTCACATCTCATCATGCTGCAATATATTCCGAAGAAGCAGGGGCTTCAAATAACGCGTAGTACAAAACAAAGAGCTCTATACTTATTTTACCTGGGGCAAAAATTCATCCATTTCAAGGTATGGCATCAACAGACTGCGAGGAGGTTTGTTTCGGTTTCCTTTCCTCCATAAATGACTGAATCGCTCGCGGCGAACTACAAACAAAAGTTTGATCCTTCAATATAAAGAATAAGATTTTGTATTATCCTGGATATTAGTGGAAAAAAAGGGTCTATACGGAATTAGGTATTTACAATGATAGACCGTTGAGGTACTTATACTTGTGAGGCGCACGTGTTACTAAGCGCTAAATTCAATTGAATATGACGGGACACTGTGTCATGTCCAGCCGCTCAGTGCCATTATACTTACATTTGTTAATAATAAATATACTTCTGTAGGATGTAGCTAGTTTAGTGTCGTGAACATAGAAAAAAGTGATCTCTGTGCGACAAACTACATTCAGCATATATAAAAACAAAATATTTAAGATATAAATTTCCTGCTAGCAAACTCCTTGAGAACGTAAGAAAGAAGGAGCGCTGAGCAGGCATACTGGCCCATGCTATGCAGGTCTAACTCAAGTAAAACGACACAAGTGCAACTAATGTGACATTTTATTGTTTTCCACAATAAAATGTCGCATTAGTTGTGTCCTCTTACTTAACATATTGTCGGTAATTCTACCAACATTAATACAGGTTAACTCACATCCACCCACAAACCCACTCATAGTAAGAATAAGTAAGTAAGTAAGTAAGTTTATTCAGGTTTTACACAAATACAGTTACATAGAATTATCATACATAGCAGCATAAAATCCCAAGCTCAGATACCCCACCAAATGACTACCTCACCGGCAACTACCCGAACACACTGTTCCTAGCTCCGACTAACCCATTTCGAAATTCCCTTATTATCAAACGCCTAAAAAAAAAGGCAGGAGATTTAAAAAACCTTACCACCCTTTTTATACAAAAAAGTGTCACAAGTGCATCACCAATCATTGGGAAAACTCTTTAAAAAAATCCATGAATCTCCACCTTCCCTACGTACTCAAAATAGCAAGGGTCACCCCGGATCAAAGGAGGAGACCAAACAGAGTTGATAATATAGGGCCAATTATCCAATTACACCCCCCTTTTCAAAAATCTTCGAAAAAATTAATTCATAAAAGAATCTACTCCTACCTTTATCTCCAAAAACATACTCAAACCCTGCCCCTTTTGGGTTCCCGCCTAATAAAAATTACAATGATGCTATTATACACATGCTAGAACATATATCACTGCAATAGAGAAAAAGAAGTCCCACTGGGGATCTTCATTGACTTATGTAAAGCTTTTGATACAGTTGGGGTGGCCCGGTGGCCTGGTGGCTAAAGCTCCCGCTTCACACAGAGGGCCCGGGTTCGATTCCCGGCGGGTGGAAACATTCCGACACGTTTTCCTTAACTGTTGTCCTGTTCACCTAGCAGCAAATAGGTACCTGGGTGTTAGTCGACTGGTGTGGGTAGCATCCTGGGGGACAAGATTAAGGACCCCAATGGAAATAAGTTAGACAGTCCTCGATGACGCACTGACTTTCTTGGGTTATCCTGGGTGGCTAACCCTCCGGGGTTAAAAATCCGAACGAAATTTTATCTTATCTTATCTGACATACATACGTCTTCTCTCACCGAGCCCAGTCACGCTAGCCAATACTGAAAAATTACCGAATTACAGAAAATATCTACCTGGATAAAGGACTAACAAACTTACACTAAACATTGACAAAAAACCTACTTCATTCAGTTTGGTAACAGAGCTACAGATTTTCCCTCTTAACATAATGATAAACGGAAACACGTATCACAAAGCTAACAGAGGGAAAAATTTTTAGGAAACCACCTTGATAATAGACTCAAATTTCATACACATTATACAACATATTTCTAAGAAAATTCCAAGACTGTAGGCATACTATCGAAGATACGGTACTATGTTCCACAGTCAGCCCTCCTGGCCCTATATCACTCTCTTATTTACCCCTATCTCACCTACGGAATTTGTGCATGGGGCTCAACAACAATTAACCATCTCAGAAACCCCTAATTACCCACAAAAGGCTTTCAGTTAGAATGATAACAAATTCTCATACAAGCAGCACACTCCACCAATATTCAATACACTAAACCTACTCACCATACAAAACATCCATACTTATTACTGCACCTATTACTTTCATAGAACACTTAACTCGGATATTAACCCTCCCTCAAACATCTCCTTGCCAACCTCAACAGAACACATGACCATTACACAAGGCACAGATCACTCTTTGATGTACCTCGTGTCCATCTCACACTATGCAAAAACTCAATGCACATAAAAAGCCCTAAAATCTGGAATTCATTATCGTAAATATAAAAGAAACACTACCTGTTTATAAATTCAAGTCTCTTCTCAAAATCACTTACTCACCCAAAACCAAATAAATACTGAATAATGAACCTTAAAATTGTATATCTTAAATGTTTCTCACAATTATATCACAAAAATTTTTAAACCTAAAACGAATCTAACTTTATTATTTTTTAAATACACTCCCTTTAAACAGAATACTTCTTTACGACGGGAATGTAACAACAATGCATGAAACCATATGACCTGTCTTTGTAATACTCACTTGTGCTTTATAGTTATCTGTTTACATTAATGTTTTATCACTGATTTCATCATTGCTTAGTTAATCTTAAGTTAATTTTAAGCCAGCCCGTAATGCTATGCATAGTATAAGTGGCTTTGGCATGCAGCTCTTATCTGTATTTTTTTGTACCTCTGTATGTGTGCTCAAATTGTTAATAAATAAATAAATATGTGTAGAGAACCTAGGATAACCCAAAAAAGTCAGACAGTGACTTATTTCCATTGGGGTCCTTTTACCTTATTATTATAATATAAAGGACCCCAAGGGAAAAAAGTCACTTGTCTGACTTTTTTGGGTTATCCAAAGGGGGTTCTCTCACATATCTGTATTATGATAATTCTATTAACTGTTTTGTGTATCCCTGAATAAAAAATTACTTACTTTACTTACTTATTTTATAAAGGTTTAATTTTTCTTATTATTCTAAAATGAAGATAAATCTTATTATCATACTAAAAAGCTTCTACTACCGAGGGTCATTAAGACTTCTAAATCGAGGGGTCTTACTGGGGAAAAGGGTTAAAATTTTTACAGTATGTTAGAAAAAAAAAATAGAAAATCTTTCCCTCCCTTTCTGTACTACATTCATCAGACCTTTTGGCACTCTTCTTGAACGGTTCATGCTATGACTGGTTTTTGGCATGTGGGTACTGTTCCATTCCTTTATTGCTGTACAATAAAGGTGTTTGAAGCCTGGCCAATGATGCTTGTCTAACCTTTTTGTAAAGCTAAAAGGGTTTTGGGAGCTTCAATGACGCTACTCGGGGTTTCTCCACTCACTACAACTCTATTCCCAAAAATGCTTTCCTTAAAAATCCTTCCTAAATCAAATTTTTCAACTTGAACCCATTGTGCGGTCCGTTTTGGGTTAGATATTTTTAGCATGTTATTTACACAGTATTAGTAGTGACTTGAAAAAGATAAAGTTACAGACTGCAGTTACAAGAACCGAAGAAAAAAGAGAAAAAAGAACAAAAAATGAAAACTGTAGTGGAAGGATTTTTTTATTTGTTCTTGGGGAAGTGCTTTAAACCCCATAAGAATCTAAAGCACCTAGGAGGGAGGGAAAAAAAATTTGATGGAAGGGAGAACGATTCCAATTTCCGCTTTTTGCTAAAGGATTTTTCTTTTCTCCTAAAAACACTTTTCTGTAATATCGTTCTTTCATTTCCCTACATTTCCTCTTCAAAATCTTAGCAATACTCTCCTTCCCCTTACATCAAAATTTCAAATTTGTTCATACTTTTGGTTTTTGATGCTTCGGTGTCTACTCTGTTTCTATTTCCTGCCCCCTCCGTCTTTGGGGAAATAGCCACTCTTGACAAACTTAAAAAAACACAAATGTTCGCCCCCTTTGTGGGCACTAACGTGCTCTTTTCTGTCATGTCAGGAAACACAGCCCTCTATTAACGGGTCCTCTGTTTTAAAATTGTCTACCTTTTAAGTAAATTATTTAGGCACAGGTACAAAAGTCAATTATCAAAATAGTGTAAATTACCTAAATACCCAAAAAAAAATTTCAAAGTGTCTTAAAATTCATGGGGTCTTGTAATAAACGTTTAAATAAAAATTAAAAGTTTTAAAAAAAATAACCTTCAAAGATACCACTTGTTTTTAAAACAGCTCTTTCAAGGGATGCTGATGTCACCTGTTGTTCTATATTTTAGTTGTTGTAAAAAAAGTGAATGCCGGGGTTGACGGAGGTTTCGGGATTAACAGATAAAGAAGTAACACAAAGTGGGGGTTTTCACAGTTTCCTTTTTCCCGTGACACTGTGTTTTTGGGAGTTTCTGAAGAGAAGTTACAGAGGTTGGTGAACGAGTTTGGAAGGGTATGTAAAAGAAGAAAATTAAAAATAAATATAGGGAAGAACAAGGTGATGAGGATAATAAAACATTTAGGTAATGAAAGACTGGATATCAGATTTGAGGGAGGGAGTATGGAGGAAGTGGTGCTGGTGCTGGTGAGAGCTCCATTGTTAGTACTAGTGAAGATAGAAATTAGACAGGAAAACATGCACCAGCAGGGAATCCAGTCACAAAAATCCAAGGCAAACAGAAATCAAGCCTGTGCAAATATTATGCACTTGGTATCTGCAGGCATGGAATATCTAGGAAAAATAAATGGGACGTACAACTTTGACCACCCTAGAAAATGCCGTGCCCACATGACAACAGGAAAATGCAACCTCCCTTCCTATAAGCTTTTCCACCCTGAAATGTGTCCCTCTTCAGTACAAGAAAGACAGTGCTATAACTTACATTGCTAGGCACACGATCTAAAGGGGACAAAAGATACAAAACATCCAGACCATGGGAAAACCTGGGTAGCCACAGCCACTCAAGAGAGAGAGGTTTTTTAGTGCCAGGAAGGAAAAAAAACTGGCAGGAAATGGCAGAAGTCGTACACCAAATCCAATCATTTCTGGAGTGGAATCACAGTCGACGGCCTCCACTCCAAACCAAGAGATACAGATATTAGTGCGGGGAAAAAAATCCCCCCCCCCAGTACTACCAATACCACCAATCCGATGACATTCTTCTTTGCAAATATACAGAGTCTAAAGCCAGCAACAAACAACAAAATATCTTTCATCTGTGGACTCCTTGCAGAGGCAAATGCAATGTTTGCGGCTTTCACAGAGACCCACATAAAGGATCACTTGGACAACGAAATATGGATCCCAGGTTACAACCTATACAGATGCGACAGAGTGAACAGGCAAAACGGGGGGCGGAGGGTTGGCCTGTATATCGCAGAGTCACTTATTTGCACAGAACTGCTAAATGTCTCAAATGATGTAGTTGAAGTTTTAGCAATAAAGATCGAGAACCAAAATCTGGTCATTGTGGTAGTTTATAAGCCTCCGGATGCAACGTCCCAACAATTCCAGGAACAGCTGTTGAAAATTGACCACTGTCTGGAAAATCTTCCAGCTCCTGCCCCCAACATCTTGCTCTTGGGGGATTTCAACTTACGGCACCTAAAATGGAGGAATATAGCAAATAATGTTGTTGCAGTGATAGCACCAGGAGGCAGCTCAGATGAGAACTCACACACACGAGCTTTTAAATCTCTGCACAAAATTCACCTTAAACCAGCAAATAATAGAGCCTACTAGACTGGAGAATACACTACACCTCATCTTCACTAACAATGATGATCTGATACGAAATGTCACCATATCAAGAACAATATACTCAGATCACAACATAATCGAGGTTCAGACATGTATGCGCGGAGCCCCAGACCGACAAAATGTGATCAGTCACGAGGGAGCCTTCACCAAATTCAACTTCAATAACAAGAACATAAAGTGGGACCAAGTAAACCAAGTCCTAAATGATATAAGCTGGGAAGATAGACTAAGCAACACAGACCCCAACTTATACATAGAACAGATTAACTCTGTGGCACTCGATATATGCTCAAGGTATATTTCTTTAAGAAAAAGGAGGAGTAGATGTAAAATAGAAAGAGACAGGCGCTACCTTTACAGGCGACGGAAAAGAATAACAGAGCGGCTAAAAGAGGCCAATATATCTGAAATGCGTAGGGAGACACTGGTCAGAGAAATAGCAAACATCGAACTAAATCTAAATGAATCTTATATGAGTCAGGAATCGCGGGAAGAACTAAAAGCCATAAATGAAATCGAAAGAAACCCAAAGTATTTCTTCTCCTATGCCAAATCAAAATCGAGAAACAACGTCCAGTATTGGGCCCCTACTTAAACAAGATGGGTCCTACACAGATGACAGAAAGGAAATGAGTGGTACTAAAGTCCCAATATGACTCAGTTTTTAGCAAGCCGCTAACCAAAACTGGAGTCGAAGATCTAAATTAATTTTTTATGAGAGGAGCCACAGAATTTGGTAAACAAAAGGGCCTACCCGATGTTATCTGACGCCAGATGACTTCGAACAGGCGATAAATGACATGCCCTGCACTCTGCCCCGGGGCCCAGACTCATGGAACTCCGTGTTCATTAAGAACTGCAAGGAGCCCCTATCACGAGCTTTTACCTTTCCTATGGAGAGGGAGCATGGACACGGGGTCGTCCCACAGGTACTAAAAACAACAGACATAGCCCACTCCATAAAGGAGGCAGTGAAGCAATAGCAAAGAACTACAGACCGATAGAAACTAACATCCATATCATAAAATCTTTGGAAAGGGGGCCCAAAGAAGCAAGATCGCCCCCCATCTAGTTACCCATCAATTACCACAACCCAGGGCAACATGGGTTTAGAGCAGGTCGCTGCTGTCTGTCTCAGCTACTGGATCACTCCGACAAGGTCCTAGATGCAGTAGAAGACAAAAAGAACGCAGATGTAATACATACAGACTTTGCAAAAGCCTAAGACAAGTGTGACCATGGCGTAATAGCGCACAAAATGCGTGCTAAAGGAATAACAGGAAAAGTTGGTAGATGGATCTATAATTTCCTCACAAATAGAACACAAAGAGTAGTAGTTAACAGAAAAAGTCTGAGGCAGCTACGGTGAAAAGCTCTGTTCCACAAGGCACAGTACTCGCTCCCATCTTGTTCTTCATCCTCATATCCGACATAGACAAGGATGTCAGCCACGGCACCGTGTCTTCTTTTGCAGATAACATCCGAATCTGCATGACAGTGATGACAGGATGGATAATGAAAACCTTCAAAACTAGGGATGCCAAGCCCACGATGACACTCTTCAGGTCGCTTGTTCTATCTAGGCTGGAATATTGCTGCACACTAACAGCACCTTTCAAGGCAGGTGAAATTGCTGACCTAGAAAATGTACAGAGAACCTTCACGGCACGCATAACTGAGATAAAACCCCTTTCAATTTGCTGGGGGGCGCTTGAGGATCCTGAACCTGTTTTCCCCTGGAACGCAGGCGGGAGGGGATACACGATTATATACACCTGGAAAATCCTAGAGGGACTAGTACCAAACTTGCACACGAAAATCACTCCCTACGAAAGCAAAAGACTCGGCAGACGATGCAACATCCCCCAATGAAAAGCAGGGGTGTCACTAGCACGTTAAGAGACCATACAATAAATGTCAGGGGCCAAGACTGTTTAACTGCCTCCCAGCATACATAAGGAGGATTACCAATAAACTCCTGGCTGTCTTCAAGCAGGCACTGGACAAGCACCTAAAGTCGGTACCTGACCAGCCGGGCTGTGGTTTGTACGTTGGATTGCGTTAGCCAGCAGTAACAGCCTGGTTGATCAGGCCCTGATCCACCATGAGGCTTGGTCACAGACCGGGCCGCGGGGGCGTTGAGCCCCGGAACTCTCTCCAGGTAAACTCCAGGTAAACTGTATTCATATATCTGGCAGTGGACTTGTCAGCAGATGGGTTTATGAAAGACGTGAATCATAGAACTGATGAAGGAAAAAAAGGTGAGTGGAGCACTGAGGAATCTGTGAAGACATAAAACATTATCCATGGAAGCAAAGAAAGGAATGTATGAGAGTATAATGGTACCAATCCTCATATATGGGTGTGAAGCATGGGTGGTGAATGTTGGAACAAGGAGAAGGCTGGAGCCAGTGAAGACGTCAAGTGTGAGGGCAATGTGCGGTGTGAATATAATGAAAAGAATTCGTAGCTTGGAGATTAGATGGGGGTGCGGGGTTTCTAAAAGTATTATCCATAGGGCAGAAGGGTTGTTGAGGTTGTTTGGACATTTAGAGTGGATGGAACAAAACAGAATGACTTGGAGGGCATATAAATCTGTAGTGGAAGGAAGGCCGGGTAGGGGTCGTCCTAGGAAAGGTTGGAGGGAGGGGGAAAGGAGGTTTTTGTGTGCAAGGGGCTTGGATTTCCAGCAAGCATGCGTGAGCATGCTAGATAGGAGCGAGTGAAGATGAATGGTTTTTATGACTTGATGTGCTGTTGGAGTGTGAGCACAGTAACATTTATAAAGGGGTTTAGGGAAACTGGTTAGCCGGACTTGAGTCCTGGAGATGGGAATTACAGTGCCTGCACACTGAATGAGGGGTGTATTGCGTTTTTAACTGTAATGTAGGCACGCCTTTGGCAAGACAGGGATGGCGTGAATGGTGATGAAAGTGTTTCTTCTTTTTCAGGTCACCCTGCCTTGGTGGGAACCGACCGATGTGTTAATACAAATAAAAATATATATTTTTAATCTTATATATGTATAACATACACATTTATATATACATGTATATGCATGCTTAACAATTCGCAAAGGAGCGAAAAGAGCAGAGGAGAACTTGAACCTAGGCACAATGTAGGAAAATACACTACGTACTTATTCCACTCAGCCAGACCCTATATGAGTATGGGAGCTTAGCAGAAGCCAGTCGTTGATTCCAGTATCCCAGGGCATCAGGCTAGTGGAAAGTTATTTCATTCCATCCTACCACATGCACTGGCCTCATAAGAAATTTTTTTTTAGTATGCTTAACAATTCACAAACGAGCGAAAGTATTTACAAACATTATCTCTCAATCCAGATCGGAGAAGGTCAATTGCTTGAGCGGTGGATGCCTTTATGAAGAGGGAAGTGACATCCAAACTACTTAGTTTCTTGTTTCGAACAGGTCTCTGATGCTGTTAAGGAGGTAGCCTGAGTGCTTTAGAAGAGCTGGGGCTGATAGTTCCCAGGAGGCTGGACAGGTGTTTGGTGAGAACTCCGAAATCATACAAGAGCCAAGAAACACAGGAAGAACTTAAAAGCCATAAATGAAATTGAAAAAAAAAATTCTTTTCATACGCCGAATCTGGTGAAACCACATCCAGTATTGGACCCCTGCTTGAACGAGATGGGACTTACACAGATGATAGCAAAGAAATGAGTGAGATACTGAAGTTCCAACACGACTCATTGTTTAGTGAGCCATTAATCAGACTGAGGGTCGAGAATCTAAATTATTTTTTTTAAAACCGAGACTCAAAATTTGGTTAATTCACGAATTTCTGATGTAATCCAAACACCACAAGACTTTGAAAAAACAATAAATGACATGTCTATGCACTCTGCCCCTAGGCCCAGACTCGTGGAACTCCGCGTTCATCAAAAACTGCAAGAAACCCCTTTCACGTGACTTAAATATTCTATTGAGAGGGAACATAGACACAGGAGTCATCCCACGGTCACTAAAAACAACAGACAGCCCCGTTCTACAAAGGTGGCACTGAAGCAATTGCAAAGAATTGCAGACAGATAGCACTAACGTTCCACATCACAAAAATCATTGAAAGGATTCTAACTGATAGCCATCCACTTGGATACCCAACAACTGCACAACCACGGGCAGCATGGGTTTAGAGCAAGTCTCTCCTGCCTGTCACAACTACTGGACTACTATGACATGGTCTTGGATGCACTGGAGAACAAACATAATGCAGATGTAGTATACACACATTTTGTGAAAGCCTTTGACAAGTGCGATCATGGCGTAATAGTGCACAAAATGCGCGATAAAGGAATAAAAAGAAAAGTGAGTAGATGGATCCATAACTTCTAACAAATAGGACACAAAGAGTAATAGTAAACAGAGTAAAGCCAGAGGCGACTACAGTGAAAAACTGTTTCACAAACGCAATACTCGCTCCCAACCTTTTCCTCATGCTCATACCTGACACAGACATAGATGTAAGCTACAGCACCGTGTCCTCCTTTGCTGATGATACCAGAGTTCGCATGACAGTGTCATCCATTAAGGACACTGAAAATCTCCAAGCGGACATATTAACCAAGTCTTTAAATGGGCATCAGAAAACAATATGAAGTTCAATGAAGACAAATTTCCATTACTCTGTTATGGAAAACTGGATGAAATAAAAACTAGATCGGAATATAAACCAAATTCTAGCCACACAATAGAGCAAAAAAAAAAAATGTGAAGGACCTGAGAGTGATAATGTAAGAGAATCTCACTTTCTAAGATCACAACAATGTCTCTACCACATCTGCTAGGAAAATTATAGGACAGATATTGAGAGCCTTCAAACCTAGGGATGCCAAGCCAATGACGAGCCTCTTCAAATAGCTTTTTCTCTCTAGGCTGGAATATTGCTGTATACTAATGGCCCCTTTCAAGGTAGGTGAAATTGCAGACCTTGAGAATATACTACAAAGAACTTTCACAGCACATATAATTACAATATAACACCTAAATTACTGGGAATGGTTGAAGTCCCTTGACCTGTACTCCTTGGAATGCAGGCGAGAAAGATACTTGATAATATACACCTGGAAAATCTTAGAGTGACTACTCCAAAATCTGCACACGGAAATCGCTCCCTACGAAAACAAAAGAATCGGCAGGCAGTGCAACATCCCCCAACACAGGAAGCGTCAATAGCCCAAGACCGTTCGACTGCTCCCAACATACATAAAGGGGATTACCAATAGACCTCTGGCTGTCTTCAAGAGGGAGCTGGACAGGCACCTAAAATCAGTTCCCGACCAGCCAGGCTGTGGGTCGTACGTCGGTTTGCGTGCGGTCAGCACTAACAGCCTAGTTGATCAGTCCGTGATCCACCGCGAGGCTTGGTCATGGACAGGGCCGCGAGGGCGTTGACTCCCGGAACACCCTTCAGGTATACTCGAGGTAACTCACTACACAAACCATTGACCCTTTCTGACGTAAAGTTAATGAGGACTTCAATCTTTCACTATCTCCCGGAGATATGGCATAGGAATAGGCTCTCCCTTTAGCCGTATTAACAAAGTTGTACGTGGAACACCTAGAAGCTGAACGCTTCACCAACATTATTCCCTGGTAACCATTGTTACTCTCAGTTAACTATACCTCAACCTCAGGAGATATTTTTTCCTCCAGTACCATGTACCGCTGCTTTCTTCATCAGTCTCTTGTGTAACTTTATCAAATGCTTTACTGAAATATGTATTCACACTATCGTATTCATTATCATGGTCTACTGTCTCAAATACCTCAATTAACAAAGCAACATGTTAGTAAATGCATAAGGCAAAAACTCCCCTTTGTAAAACAGTGCTGAAATTCATTGATCAAATTACTATATATTTCAAGGTGAATTCGACCTGCATTCTCAGTTACTGATTCCATAAACTTTCTCACAATTGAGGTTAATAATTTCAGGCTAAAGACCTCTCTCCCACTTCGTAAATGAGTATCATTTGCCATTTTCCGTTTATCATGTATTTTGCCCTTTAGTAATCTGCTGAAGAGATTAGCTAATGGTTCGCTAGATTCCTGTTTACATTCCTTGAGACCTGCTGAAAACAGCTCATCAGGGCCAGCGACATGTTTGGTTTCAAAATATATAATTGTCTGTGGACCACGTCACTAGTGACTTTGACCTTGCATAATGTCATCCGAATAGCTATATTAGATGCATGTTATCTTGTACGTACAACAACCGGGTTATGATAAAGGCTATATTCATGAAATCAACAAAGGATTTTACAGTCAGTACTATAAATGCGTACGTATAGTGCTTGTGACATTCAAAGATAAACTTTAACCCTGTAAGGGTTATACACCACCTGGGTAATGAAAAGCAATCATGTTTAATCCGAAGAAGGGGATGTATAACTCCAGTTTCATGGAGCAAGAGCATTCAGCAGCACAGAAAAGAGAGAGTGAGATTAGATTTTGCCACCGAAGTGGCTAGTTTAATGTGCACCCGATATCCATCCTGTGGACGGTAGCGCAAGAGCATATGGATACACAAAAGACCTAGGAACTAGGCCCCAAAAGGGTTAACAGGTGTACATATGGGTTTTTATTTATCTACATATCTATAGTTCACTTATCTGTTACAAGCAAATTTAGGAAATTTGCTTAGAATATCTGGTATCTTATTTTCATTAATAAGATATCTTGACATGTCACATAGGTTATTATACTGTCTGTCTCTGTATTCCTCAATAAGTGGACAATTAAGCACATAGTGTTCAAAGCAGTGACCATATGGCTGATCACATAATTACATTTAGTTTGATCTCATCTGTGCGTCTCCCAAACTGCCAGAAGTACTTGTAACCAAGGCTAAGCCTGGCCACTACAACATCAGTCAGTCTGTTCACATTGCAAGTTGCTCCATAAACATACTTATCTACGTTCATGTTTCTTTGTGGGTTATAGATCTACTCAGGCTTCTAACTGCATTCCTATAACAATCATTTTCATTATTTACTTCTCTCCTAATATTATTCCTAATGCTAGACACAGTTATACCAAAGTTATATTCTACATTCTTCTTCTAGGTACTCTTCTTGGCTAACATATCAACTTTATCATGAAGGAGTAATCCAATTTGTGATGGGATCCATAGCAATTGTACATTAATTTCTTTGTCCCTGATCTTTGAGTATCTGTATCTGGCTTCTCCAATGAGCATGTTGTTGGAGTCATTATGAGAATGAGAGAAAGAGAGAGAGGGGGAAAAACCATATCTCCAACTCCATATTTCAGCTGTCTTTGGTGCTGGTGTGGGCTGGGCGGCGTGACGTCACACCCAGATCTATTTGATTGGCTCACTGCTTTGAGCTTTAGCCAGTGGTAAGAGATTTTGCCAGTGGTGAAGGTGAGAGCTCTATCCACTGGTGAAGATGAAAGCTCTGTCCACTGGTGAAGGTTAGGTAAGTTTTGTCAGGAAACAGGACAAGTGTTTCCTGACCCGGGTCTTATTCATATGATAACCTACAGATGGAGCTTTTAGTCATTTGAGCGAGACCTTCCGCTGGCTTACCACTCCCTCCGCTCCTTTAAAAATTATGGCTATGATTATAACCAAGAACAGTTGCTACTTACAGGAATAGCAAATCACAATTCTTAAGTTAAAAACATTCAAATTTCCAATATCATGACTGGAACAATTCAGAACAACTCACAAATTGAAGAAAATAATTCAGACTGTTACCAACCTGCACACGAAAATCACTCCCTATGAAAGCAAGACTCGGCAGGAGCTGCAACATTCTCCCAATGAAAAGCAGGGGCGCCAAGAGTACACTGAGAGACAACACAATAACGGGGCCCAAGACTGTTCAGCTGCCTCCCAGCATACATAAGGGGGATTACCAATAGACCCCTGGCTGTCTTTAAGAAGGCACTGGATAGACACCTAAAGTCAATACCTGACCAACCGGGCTGTGGTTCGTACGTCAGCTTGCGTGCGGCCAGCAGTAACAGCCTGGTTGATCAGACCCTGATTCACCAGAAGGCCTGGTCTCAGACCGAACCGAGGGGGCGTTGACCCCCGAAACCCTCTCCAGGTAACCTCCGGGTACCTGTAAATTGATTTGGGTTATCATATAGTCAGTTATTTTATAAACAGTGTGATTTTCTGTAAATGCAATTGAAAAAAAAAATGGATCCAAAATGGAATAACGTGGACCGTGGAGGCCTTTTTCATGTATTATTCAATTTTACATGTAAAACTGAATACAAAAAAAATCGCACTGTATAGAGTAGGTGAAGCATTATGTCAACATGACGAAACTCGTATACATTGTGTTGATAAAGCCACTGGATGGTGTAACGTCTACAAATAAAGATACCCAGATGTTGAACATTGTCTAATTCTTCATCTTGTCTACATTGTATACCTTTGACACAGAGAAGTTGTATAAGAGATCCGACTGTATCAGTAAAAAGTTAATGAGATAAGGTGGAATTTATAGCCTTACTTAGGAACCAAACCCCATTCCAAATTCTATGCTGGCCATGATTGCTGTATTTACTTTTAACTTGTATAGTTTTGATCATATTAATTATTTTTTTTATTAACACACTGGCCGACTCCCACCAAGGCAGGGTGGCCCGAAAAAGAAAAACTTTCACCATCATTCACTCCATCACTGTCTTGCCAGAAGGGTGCTTTACACTACAGTTTTTAAACTGCAACATTAACACCCCTCCTTCAGAGTGCAGGCACTGTACTTCCCATCTCCAGGACTCAAGTCCGGCCTGCCGGTTTCCCTGAATCCCTACATAAATGTTACTTTGCTCGCACTCCAACAGCACGTCAAGTATTAAAAACCATTTGTCTCCTTTCACTCCTATCAACCACACTCACGCATGCCTGCTGGAAGTCCAAGCCCCTCGCACACAAAACCTCCTTTACCCCCTCCCTCCAACCTTTCCTAGGCCGACCCCTAACCCGCCTTCCTTCCACTACAGACTGATACACTCTTGAAGTCATTCTGTTTCGCTCCATTCTCTCTACATGACCGAACCACCTCAACAACCCTTCCTCAGCCCTCTGGACAAGTTTTGGTAATCCCGCACCTCCTCCTAACTTCCAAACTACGAATTCTCTGCATTATATTCACATCACACATTGCCCTCAGACATGACATCTCCACTGCCTCCAGCCTTCTCCTCGCTGCAACATTCATCACCCATGCTTCACACACATATAAGAGCGTTGGTAAAACTATATTCTCATACATTCCCCTCTTTGCCTCCAAGGACAAAGTTCTTTGTCTCCACAGACTTCTAAGTGCACCGCTCACTCTTTTCCCCTCATCAGTTCTATGATTCACCTCATCTTTCATAGACCCATCCGCTGACACGTCCACTCCCAAATATCTGAATACATTCACCTCCTCCATACTCTCTCCCTCCAATCTGATATCCAATCTTTCATCACCTAATCTTTTTGTTATCCTCATAACCTTACTCTTTCCTGTATTCACTTTTAATTTTCTTTTGCAACCCTACCAAATTCATCCACCAACCTCTGCAACTTCTCTTCAGAATCTCCCAAGAGCACAGTGTCATCAGCAAAGAGCAACTGTGACAACTCCCACTTTATGTGTGATTCTTTATCTTTTAACTCCACGCCTCTTGCCAAGACCCTCACATTTACTTCTCTTACAACCCCATCTATAAATATATTAAACAACCACGGTGACATCACACATCCTTGTCTAAGGCCTACTTTTACTGGGAAATAATCTCCCTCTTTCCTACATACTCTAACTTGAGCCTCACTATCCTCGTAAAAACTCTTCACTGCTTTCAGTAACCTACCTCCTACATCATACACCTACAACATCTGCCACATTGCCCCCCTATCCACCCTGTCATACGCCTTTTCCAAATCCATAAATGCCACAAAAACCTCTTTAGCCTTATCTAAATACTGTTCACTTATATGTTTCACTGTAAACACCTGGTCCACACACCCCCTACCTTTCCTAAAGCCTCCTTGTTCATCTGCTATCCTATTCTCCGTCTTACTCTTAATTCTTTGAATAATAACTCTACCATACACTTTACCAGGTATACTCAACAGACTTATCCCCTATAATTTTTGCACTCTCTTTTGTCCCCTTTGCCTTTATACGAAGGAACTATGCATGCTCTCTGCCAATCCCTAGGTACCTTACCCTCTTCCATACATTTATTAAATAATTGCACCAACCACTCCAAAACTATATCCCCACCTGCTTTTAACATTTCTATCTTTATCCCATCAATCCCGGCTGCCTTACCCCCTTTCATTTTACCTACTGCCTCACGAACTTCCCCCACACTCACAACTGGCTCTTCCTCACTCCTACAATATGTTATTCCTCCTTGCCCTATACACGAAATCACAGCTTCCCTATCTTCATCAACATTTAACAATTCCTCAAAATATTCCCTCCATCTTCCCAATACCTCTAACTCTCCATTTAATAACTCTCCTCTCCCATTTTTAACTGACAAATCCATTTGTTCTCTAAGCTTCCCTAACTTGTTAATCTCACTCCAAAACTTTTTCTTATTTTCAACAAAATTTTTTGATAACATCTCACCACTCTCTCATTTGCTCTCTTTTTACATTGCTTCACCACTCTCTTAACCTCTCTCTTTTTCTCCATATACTCTTCCCTCCTTGCATCACTTCTACTTTGTAAAAACTTCTCATATGCTAACTTTTTCTCCCTTACTACTCTCTTTACATCATCATTCACCAATCGCTCCTCTTCCCTCCCGCACCCACTTTCCTGCAACCACAAACTTCTGCTGAACACTCTAACACTACATTTTTAAACCTACCCCATACCTCTTCGACCCCATTGCCTATGCTCTCATTAGCCCATCTATCCTCCAATAGCTGTTTATATTTTACCCTGACTGCTTCCTCTTTTAGTTTATTAACCTTCACCTCTCTCTTCCCTGATGCTTCTATTCTCCTTGTATCCCATCTACCTTTTACTCTCAGTGTAGCCACAACTAAAAAGTGATCTGATATATCTGTGGCCCCTCTATAAACATGTACATCCTGAAGTCTACTCAACAGTCTTTTATCTACCAATACATAATCCAACAAACTACTGTCATTTCGCCCTACATCATATCTTGTATACTTATTTATCCTCTTTTTCTTAAAATATGTATTACCTATAACTAAACCCCTTTCTATGCAAAGTTCAATCAAAGGGCTCCCATTATCATTTACGCCTGGCACCCCAAACTTACCTACCACACCCTCTCCAAAAGTTTCTCCTACTTTAGCATTCAGGTCCCCTACCACAATTACTCTCTCACTTGGTTCAAAGGTTCCTATACATTCACTTAACATCTCCCAAAATCTCTCTCTCTCCTCTACATTCCTCTCTTCTCCAGGTGCATACGCGCTTATTATGACCCACTTTTCGCATCCAACCTTTACTTTAATCCACATAATTCTTGAATTTACACATTCATGTTCTCTTTTCTCCTTCCATAACTGATCCTTCAACATTACTGCTACCCCTTCCTTAGCTCTAACTCTCTCAGATACTCCAGATTTAATCCCATTTATTTCCCCCCACCGAAACTCCCTTACCCCCTTCAGCTTTGTTTCGCTTAGGGCCAGGACATCCAACTTCTTTTCGTTCATAACATCAGCAATCATCTGTTTCTTGTCATCTGCACTACATCCACGCACATTCAAGCATCCCAGTTTTATAAAGTTTTTCTTCTTCTCTTTTTTAGTAAATGTCTACAGGAGAAGGGGTTACTAGCCCATCGCTCCCAGCATTTTAGTCGCCTCATACGACACGCATGGCTTACGGAGGAAAGATTCTTTTCCACTTCCCCATGGACAATAGAAGAAATAAAGAAGAACAAGAGCTATTTAGAAAAAAGAGAAAAACCTAGATGTATGTATATATAAATGCATGTGCGTGCCTGTGAAGTGTGACTAAAGTGTAAGTAGGAGTAGCAAGATATCCCTGTTATCTAGCGTGTTTATGAGACAGAAAAAGAAACCAGTAATCCTACCATCATGCAAAACAGTTACAGGTTTCTGTTTCACAGTCATCTGGCAGGACGGTAGTACTTCCCTGGGTGGTTGCTGTCTACGAACCTACTACCTCATATTAAGTATACTTTTAATTAAACTAATTTTTCCCTCGCGTAAAGAGATTAAAAGGATTCAGTGATGAAATTGTCTTCATTGATTCCAGACAGTTCTACATGTTATGGTGGAATTGTCTTCATCCAAAATAACTGCATTATACGATAGGTTTGTCTTCATCCAAGACAGTTCTGCATTATTTCCAGGTACATAACTAACGTTTAGATTTTTTGTTTGGTAATGTTCATTAAAGATTTTATTAATTTTTCTTATTAATCGTTTAGGGAAGAAAGATCCTAGCAATATAATATACTACTGATTATATCGATTTTTAATGTATTAGTAGAGTTTGTGAATTTTTGGTATAATAATATCTATTAGAAGCTTTATGTATTCTTACCAAGTGAAATAAATATTTATATAATACTAGAGTACTTTCAAAAGGTGCACCCCCGAGGAGCCGACATATTTGTTTACGAGTGAAGTGTGTGGTGGTCACCTGCTGCTGACACGCTTGTCACAACCGTATCAATACTGCTTCAGTGAGTTCATTATTTCTATTTTTTTTTATGTTGCTTCGTGTTCTTGTGGTAATCTGAGAATCCCTCTTCGTGTCGATCAGAATCTTTCAAAGGTTGTCTTAGTGAATCGAAGGCTCGTAGTGTTAGAAGTTTGGTTTGTCACTTTTAGAATCATTTGTTCCTTCACCCTCTCAAGAGAGGTTACTATTGATACCTTGAGAGGTGCTCTTGAGCCAAGGAATTAAACCTGTCCCTCCCTTTCTTGGATCAAACTAGAATGTCTCCCATTCCCATAGGCCTGTATGATACCTTCGGGTTTAGCGCTTCTCCACGAATGTAATAATTTCCTTAAGGGAGGCAGGAAGAGTGTGGTGAAAGGCTCATAATCTAAGGAAATGGAGCTACCCTCCCGGGCCTTGGATGAAGCCTAATTCTTCCCATGACCATAGGGGTTTTGCGCTTTCCTACAAATATAATCCTGAGCCCCCGTGAGTGATCTCGGTGTTCACCTTAGTGGGAGTGAGACGAAGGTTGCCTTGTTAAGCTGGAGACGTGCTACGTACAATATTATAAAATTATACATTAAACAAAACCCAGATGTCTTTTGCTAGTTCCATGGCTATGAAGTTATTCCAGGCAATGAAACTGTTGTCTCTTCATGTTTAGCAGTTCAGAAACTTGCCTCTCCGACATGTTGTTACCCTTTTTTTATGACTTTACTGGTCTCGAACTAACACTTACGAGATCGTTAGCAGTGTCGTTGGTTTGTGTTGGCGACCATTAAAACGTTTATGGTCAATTTACACTTGGGCTTCTAGCCGTCCTCGCTTTATCTTTGTCGAGTTCGAGTTACGCTTTCCACACTACTCTGCCTCTGCAATAAGGATTAGCATACCAGACTCACCGCTGGTCACGTCACTGGCGCGTGGTGCAGTGGGAACGTGTCTGCCAAACATGTTTGGTTGATAGTTTGAGGTTCGAACAATCATTTCTTTCATATATTGTTATTCATCATTTGATGAAGTGTTACTCGATATGCGGTTTGCTATTGACAGTCCTGTAAAGTGTTATTTGGGGGCAATCACGGAATTGTTTTACTTCATGTGAAGTGCGAAATCCGTGTTTGTCATTCATAAAGAATGGAGACTCGATCCTCCATTTGGCTAGCGCGAGACAAGAGAGCTACTGTTTAGTATATACGAGTACTTATGTCCAATTGCAACACTGGAGCTAATTACAACCTGGTGGCTCTGAGAGAGAGAGGGATCTGGTTAGAGTTATCTACCTCATGCTTGTGTCGGCATGATATATACAGGTGTGTGTGTATCTAGTTACTCTAATTATTGTATCGGACTAAAATATTCTTGGCTGCTACACTACAGCTCAATTGCAGCCATAATAACCGCTCATGCAGTCAGTAGGCTTTAAATTAAACGTAACAAACATTGAATTGTGGGGTCGGGATGCTGCATTCCTAGCCCTTCAAGGGGCCAGTGAAGGGTTCTTGATGCAGTCTTCCCCTTCCTTGGATAATACAAGATTACCTCTCATTTTCCTGGCGCTTATGGTCCCTACGGGTTTAGTGATTCTACATAAGTATAATAATAGTGATATAATTAAAACTAAACGCTAAGCTACCAGGGTCATACAGCGCTGCGATAATGATATTATTATTATACCGTAATATATCAAAGATAGCTTTAGACTGTTATATTTGTTGTTGAAATCAATGTCACAAACAAAATTGAAAGTATATATTACAGTATGAAAGCTGTAATATTGTATATTGTATATTGTAACGATTAACTAGAATGAAATACTGCTACAGGTCAGCACTGTATCAGGCTCTGGCAGGGCTTCCTCTTCCATCATGACAAGGTAAGTAAGCATCATTTCTAACAGCTCTTTCAAGTGTAACTCTCAATTTTTGTTGAATAAATTACTGAAGTAGTGATTCAATTATTACTAAATAATTTTTTCATCAATTAACAAGTGGTATCATGCTGAAAGTAATGTAAACGCATAATTGTGAGCCTGCAAATGCTAGTAAAAAAGACACTTTCAGAAATGTTTTTATTAATATTACGTTTCGCCCACTGAAGGATTCATCAGGCATATGAAATATATAAAAACAGTGGTATATACTGTAACGAATATGAGGGAGGTGAGGTGTCGCCGGGATTAGAATTTTAGATTTTGCCACCGAAGTGGCTAGTTTATTGTGCACCCCATATCCATCCTGTGGACGGTAGCGCAAGAGCATATGGATACACAAAAGGCCTAGGAACTAGGCCCCAAAAGGGTTAACAGGAGTACATATGGATTTATATCTACATATCTACAGTTCACATATCTGTTACCAGCAAATTTATGAAATTTTCTTAGTATATCTGATATCTTATTTTCATTAATAAGATATATCTTGACATGTCACATAGGTTATTATACTGTCTATCTCTGTATTCCTCAATAAGTGGACAATAAAGCACATAGTGTGCCAATGTTATCATGGCTTTACTTTCCACATAAACAGTCAAAGAATTATACCTCACCCAATATATTCTGTGGCAATTGTGATCGCTTTTATGTAGGCGAAACAGCAAAGGATTTACATACTAGGCTTAAAGAACATATACAAACAATGGCTAGCACATGTGTTACATTCTTAATACACCACTTGTAAAATAGGATATAATTTTTCTTACATTTCCCGACTCTTCATTAATGCGTACTGTATACTGTATACTTTGAATCATGAGCCAACTAGAAGTTGGCTCATGAGCAGCTGAGAAATTCACAGTGCAGTAGCATTTTATATGCGTAGATATATGTAATGTGTAGTGTGTTTTTATACGGTATTGCATATTATGAAATAAGCACATTGAACAGAATTTAATACGGTAGTAAGACACATAGCAAACATTCTGAACTGGAAATAAGCACCTGAACCTTTGACCTGACCTCTGCCCGGCATCACTTGTCCTCACTTGCAACGGCACCAGACCTGTCCATGGGCCACTCCACCTGTCCCTGCACACCTTACCTCCCCCATACGCTTTATATAATAGTCTTTATGTATTCCATGTATTTGATAAAGCCTACAGTGGTAAAACGTCGTAGTAGTAAAAGTTTTTTTGCTGTCTTGTCATCTTGTTACGAAATACCAGTACTGTGTGAAATTTACTGTATTAACATTTACTTGGGATGTACGGTGTTTCCCTTTCAAGGGAGATTCCCATTTATGAAAAGAGGTGCCTTTAATGTTGGCGAAGGACTTTTGATTCAAGGAATTGTAGCTACCATTAGCCTTCCATGGATCAAACCTGACTACCTCCTATTCCCCAAGTGCTGTATGATACCTCCTAGTTTATCGCTTCTCAGCCCAGGGATAATAATATAATGCTAATAAATGGGATGCTTCGTCGATAAAACAATTTTACTGAACGAAAGAACCGAGCAAGTAGTGTGGCACGTTAATAAATCAGTTGGTTTGTTATTGCAGGTAAGTGTCAGTTTACAGCTCATCCTGGGACAGTACACGCTCGTCAGGTATGTTCTTATTTAATAATGATTGTTACAATGCTGAGGGACTAATTACCTCTTGTTCTACAGTCTTCCGTTTATGTCCCTGTATTGTATTGATAAAGCCACTGGATGGCGAAATGTCTACAAAATAAAGTAACCCAGTTGTTGCAATTGTATCTTATTCATCAACTTGTCGATATTGTATACCATTGATATATTAGCGTAAGCGCTGTCGAGTTAGTGAAGATAAGAAGAGGATGGTGTTACACTATGTAGAGTGTGAAACATTGTAGCCTCATCAGTATTTAGTGAATGAGGGGAAAAGTGTAGTGATTCAGTATGTGGAGTGTGAAGTATGTACTGTAATCTCACCATTATTGCCTAGGCTTTAAATTTCTGCTAGCCAGAGCTCCTAGATCGTTTTCGTATTCACTTTGTCTAAGATCTACATTGTTTGACTTGTGTCATAGTTATTTCCTTTTCCTAGGATTAGAACTGTATACTTGCCTACATTGAAATGCATCTGCGACTTCTCCAACCACATCAGCCTATCCAGGTCATCGTGTAGCCTTCTAGTGTCTACATCAGAAATTATTTGACGGCCTATTTTAGTGTCATTAGCAAACTTACTTATGCCACTTTATTCCCGCTTCAATATTATATATGTAGATTGTGAACTTAATACACATAACATTAAAATTATATATATATATATATATATATATATATATATATATATATATATATATATATATATATATATATATAATATATATATATATATATATATTAATAATATATATTATATATATATATTATATATAATTATATATAATATATATATATATATATATATATATATATATATATATAGATATGTGTGTGTGTGTGTGTGTGTGTGTGTGTACAATAACTAGTTAAAATAATAGCCTTAATTATTTGGGCCACTTAATCTTATGTCAATAGTTTATTTTCTCCCTAGCTTTTACTTTCTAAGGACCAATTTTCCCCAGGTCTAACCTTTCACAAAGGGCATAAACCTGTGCTTTTGTTCCATAGATCACTGTCTTGTCATCTGGTCACGAAATACCAGTAATGTGTGAAATTTATTGTTCTAACGTTTGCTTGGGACACAAAATAATACACACAAAATTTCAGTATGAGACAGCTAAGTAATATTGATCTGAACGTTATAATTTAGTAAGTCCAGTCATCCTTAGTTCCTCAAGTAGGATGTCCTTGATTGGCCCAGGTTGCTCATACAAGACCCCTCAAGGGAGGTTCCTTGACGCTGGTGAGGGGCTCTTGGTCTAGGGAATTGGATCTGTTCTCCAGTTCCCTGACGAGCCTTAATACTTCCCCCCAAACACTATATAATCCCTATGGGTTTAGCGCTCCCGCGTGATTATAATAATGCTCATAAGAACGGGTGGATTGTAATAGTTTAGTCTGTAATTTTAGGAAATTTATGGTGGACAAACCTAATACTAGTTGAGGGCTCATAAACGTATACTTCATTAAATTAGGGAAGGGGATGCTTTGTAAACCATACATTTCTATCTAGTACATAATCCTAATGGTATATTGTTCAATTCTAGCAAATGGCAAGACCTTACCATGATAGAAAATTATCACCATTTCATGCCTGAATGTTATGTGACCTTAAAGGGTGTTATGCAGTCACGTACGCCGACAGATAAGTGACAAAATATCATCGTTGTACCTTGGTCGTGTGTGTGTGTAGATGATTGGGAGGACAATCAAAGGTTGAGTCTTGGCTGTTGAAGGGAACGTTTTAAGTAGATGTATACTACCCCCTATACGTCTGGTTACCGCCAGCTCCTCTTTGTTTCCCTTCTGTTCAGAAGCTCGCCCTGTGGTCCTTATTTACATTTTCTTTTAGCGCTTCCCACACCCGAACACACGTACATGTACACAAATATAATTTTCCAGTTTAAATTATTTGTTTCTTCATTATGTTTTTTACACGGAAAATACAGTACTAATTCAATTATTCAAGCATGTGTAACACGACCGTTAAGTGGCGAGGTATTACTAGTACAATATTATGTTATATAGAGTTTTCTTGGTTTATAATTGGTTATTGAGAGGGTGTTTCTAGTTCTTAGTTTCGGATTGGCTGTCTGCTCTCCACAGGTGAGATTCCACAGTCCCTGAAAACAGCGGATATAGCCCCACTCCATAAAGGGGGCAGCAAAGCAATAGCTAAGAACTATAGACCAATAGCTTAACGTCCCACGTCATAAAAATCTTTGAAAGAGTTCTAAGAAGCAGGATTGCAAACCACTTGGACTCCCAAAAATTGCACAATCCAGGGCAACATGGTTTCAGAGCAGGTCGCTCCTGCCTCTCGTAACTATTGGACCACTATGATATGGTCTTAGAGGCACTGGAAAACAAACAGAATGCAGATGTAGTATACACAGATTTTGCAAAAGCCTTTGACAAGTGCGATCATGGTGTAACATCACACAAAATGCGTGCTAATGGGATAACTGGCAAAGTAGACAGATGGATCTTCAACTTTCTAACCAGTCGAACACAAAGCTGCCATAGTGAAGAGCTCTGTTCCACAAGGCACAGTAGTCGCCCCCATCCTGTTCCTCATTCTCATATCAGACAGACAGAGATGTAAACCATGGCACCGTATCATCCTTTGCAGATGATACTAGGATCTGCATGAGTTTCATCCATTGAGGACACGGCAAATCTCCAAGAAGATATAAACCAAGTTTTCCAGTGGGCAACGGAGAACAATATGATGTTCAATGAAGACAAATTCCAACTGCTCCGTTATGGAAAACTGGAAGAAACAATAGCTAGGACTGAGTATACTGCAAACTCTACTCACACAGTAGAGTGGAAAAGTAATGTGAAGGACCTGGGTGTGGTAATGTCCGAAGACCTCACCTTCAAGGACCACAACAATGCCACTATCACATCTGTGAGGAAACTAATAGGATGGATAATGAGAACATTCAAGACAAGAGATGCTAAGCCAATGGTGATCCTTTTTAAATCACTTGTTCTCTTGGCTGGAATACTGCTGTACATTAACATCCCCATTCCAGGCAGGTGAAATTGCATATCTAGAGAATGTGCAGAGAACATTTACTGCATGTACAAGTTCCGTCAAACACCTTGACTACTGGGAACGCCTGGAAGCACTTGACTTGTACTCACTGGAGGGCAGGCGAGAGAGATACATCATAATTTACACCTGGAAGACTCTGGAGGGACTGGTCCCTAATCTGCACACAGAAATCACTCTCTACGAAAGCAAAAGACTTGACAGGCGATGCAACATACCCCCAGTGAAAGTAGGGGTGCCACTTGTACACTAAGAGAAAACACAAGTGTCCGGGGCCCAAGACTGTTCAACAGCCTTCCACCAGCAATAAGGGACATTATGGGAAGACCCCTGGTTGTCTTCAAGAGGGAGCTGGACAGATACCTAAAGTCAGTGCCAGATCAGCCGGGCTGTGGTTCCTACGTTGGACAACGTGCGGCCAGCAGTAACATTCTCGTTGATCAGGCCCTGATCCACCAGGAGGCCTGGTTATAGACCGGGCCGCGTTGGCGTTAATCCCCGGAATGTCCTCCAGGTAGTATTTAATGCCTATATTTCGTTTATACTACTGTTTTACATTTTTTCAGGTTCATTTTAATTAAACAAAATTGGATACATCTGCAGTGTGCTGTTATCCTATTGTATATGATAGTTACACAGCGGGAATGAAAGGTAACTGTTGTCCTGTCATATTCTATCATGCAGAATGTAGCTCATATAAGGTGTTGAAATTTGTCAACCTGAACTGCCAGATTTCAGTAGGACAATGAGGATATAGTCAAACATTCCAGTAAGGGTTCATCAGCTACGGCAGCTTCAAAGGTTCCGTTCCAGTAAAGCTGAAGTTACTATAACAAAGGGAAAGGGGTAGGATTAAACTGAATAGCCACTTATGTGTAAACAATTTAACTGTCCGCGTTAAATTTGATCCTTGTGTATACGTTAGTGGTAATTATTAGGACATGATGCAGCAGGGCGAGAGAGGACGCGAGGCAGATCAATGTACGTGTCTGGCGCCAAACAGTCGAGGAGGATCTGCTATGTGTGTGGGGGAGTTGTAAGGGGATGGGTGCCGACGACTGGCTCCTCTCTCACTGTCCTTCTCCGACCTCCCTCGCTTGGCACATCCCCCAGCATCCCTCCCTCTTCTCCTAACCCCAGTTTCCTTACCACCCACGCTTCTAGGCTACTCAGCCTCCTGCATTTTTCCCACCCACGGTGCCTGGTTCATCCCCACTTCCCCCCTCCCCCCCCATTCGCTGCCTTACCCAGACTTCCTGCTTTGGCCAGACTTCCTGCCATGGCCAGACTTCTTGCTATGGCTAGACTTCCTACCTTGGCCAAACTTCCTACCTTACTTGTAGGTTACCTATAGTCGCTTCCGGAGGTTACCTCCCTCGTGGCTGGTCCTAGACCAGGCCTCATGGTTGCTGGTATGATCGATTAGGCTGTTAGTGCTCGCCGCCCGTAGTCCAACGTATGCCTCACAGCCCGGCTGATCAAGAACTGATTTGAGGAATTTGTCGAGTTCCCTTTGAAGACAGCCGGGGGTCTGTTGGTAATCTCTCTTATGCATGAAGGGAGTACCTTGGACAGACTTGCCGCGACTACCTGCCTGCTTTAACCCGGCGCCATTAAATACAAGTGGCGCCAGAGAAAATGACAGAAAGTATGATGTAAACAAGAAGTACTAAAGAGTAATATGTGAGGGCGGAGGAGAAGCAGCTGTTGTGACCATCTGCGCTACTCCCTGTAATGTGGCATCCGAATACCTGGAGTTTACCTGAAGAGAGTTCCGAGGGTCAACGCCCCCGCGGCCCGGTCTGTGACCAGGCCTCCTGGTGGATCAGAGCCTGATCAACCAGGCTGTTGCTGCTGGCTGCACGCAAACCAACGTACGAGCCACAGCCCGGCTGATCAGGAACTGACTTTAGGTGCTTGTCCAGTGCCAGCTTGAAGACTGCCAGGGGTGTGTTGGTAATCCCCCTTATGTGTGCTGGGAGGCAGTTGAACAGTCTCGGGCCCCTGACACTTATTGTATGGTCTCTTAACGTGCTAGTGACACCCCTGCTTTTCATTGGGGGGATGGTGCATCGTCTGCCAAGTCTTTTGCTTTCGTAGTGAGTGATTTTCGTGTGCAAGTTCGGTACTAGTCCCTCTAGGATTTTCCAGGTGTATATAATCATGTATCTCTCCCTCCTGCGTTCCAGGGAATACAGGTTTAGGAACCTCAAGCGCTCCCAGTAATTGAGGTGTTTTATCTCCGTTATGCGCGCCGTGAAGGTTCTCTGTACATTTTCTAGGTCGGCAATTTCACCTGTCTTGAAAGGTGCTGTTAGTGTGCAGCAATATTCCAGCCTAGATAGAACAAGTGACCTGAAGAGTGTCATCATGGGCTTGGCCTCCCTAGTTTTGAAGGTTCTCATTATCCATCCTGTCATTTTTCTAGCAAGAAGAAGAAGAAGAAAAATTTTATTCCCTTCATGAAAAAATCAAAAGAAAATGTAATCCGAAAATTATATTAAGTTATGCTGGAATGGGAAAGATAATGGCGGAAAGATGTAAAGCGGAGAGAGAGGGAGGGGGGTGGAAGGTTAGGGGGAAAAGGAGGAGAATCAGCTAGAGAGGAGGGGCTTAAATTTAAAGTGAGCGATTAGCACAGAGGGCTTTCTATGGAAGAAGAGACAATCTTCATGTTCTCCTTGTGTGTGTATGTGAGGTTACTTAGCAACAATATTAATAAATCTATCATGAGGTTTTCTCATCCCTATAATGCTGAGTTTGTAGAGACTTAAGTGGGGGACGTGTCATGGTCATTTGTTTTCGAACAAGTATGTTATTAAATATACGTATTAAATTAATAAGTTTACGTAATCTATCCTAACACAACCTGTCTAACCTGACCAAACCTATCCTAACACAACCTGTCTAACCTGACCAAACCTATCCTAACCTAAAAAAAATCTGTATGCATGAAGCGTTCGGAAATGACAGCAGTGTTTAATTTATTACCTTGCCGGTTCTCTGAGCCCTTTATGTACATTCAGAGTCGGTTGTTTACATCTGAGTGATGTGGCTTCCCAGACTTCGTAACATGTCACCAAAAAGCATCAGAAACACTAGAGGAACAAGCGTAGAATTATTTAGGAGGAAATTTAGTAATTACCTCCGCCCAGTGCCAGATCTACCAGGCTGTGATTGATATGTGGGCCAGCGGGACGCCAGCAGCAATGACCTGGTTGGCTATCCAAGCACCAGACGAGCATAGCTCAGGACCGGGCTCCGTAAGCAGGAAAACTCTCGAAAGTCATCCAAGGTATATTAAAAGAAAGGGTATATTTTTGAAAAATAGGCTGTCTAGTTTTTGTTACTAGGATGTCGCGGAACACGTCGGTAACCTGATCTAAAGGGACGAGAGTTTCGAGAGTAGTAAGACTCTCGAAATTCATCAGAGGTATACGTTACTTGTAGACTGTTTCTGAGGTCATCGGTACCGCGGCCTGGTCCCACACTAGGCCTCCTGGTTGCTTGCCTGAGCAACCAAGCTGTTGGTTCTAACCATGCTCAGACCGTGCTCAGTGTAACGCGTGAGAAAACGGACGTTGCAAAATGAGGGTTCTTACAAGGAAGAGGAATCGACGGGCGAGTCAGAGATTTGTCTGCATTTCCACCTCAGAGGGTTTACTGAATGTTGCGATTTGAATATCTAATCAGTTTGGCGAGTCATACCATCACTCTGGGATCCATTAACCCATGTCAGTGCCTCAAGGAAAGGCGGAGAGCTGAGCGAAGCTGTAGTCGAGAGTGCCCTTGTTTGCTCCCACCGTGAAGCTAATATGTTCCCTTCGGAGGAAAGAAAACCTCCACTAACTTGGTAGAATACCATCACTCTGGGATCCATTAACCCATGTCAGTGCCTCAAGGAAAGGCGGAGAGCTGAGCGAAGCTGTAGTCGAGAGTGCCCTTGTTTGCTCCTACCGTGAAGCTAATATGTTCCCTTCGGAGGAAAGAAAACCTCCACTAACTTGGTAGAAATTATCAAGTGACAGAGGAGAAGAACATCAATGAGCTCGTCACAGAGCGTTGATCTTCGGCTCTGCATCCTCCTCCCGCCACGACGTCTCGTCACTCCTGCACACGCGAGTATTGCACTCTGACATCTAACACCAAACTTAGTTGTGATGAATGGTTTTGAAAACCGACAAGTTGAAGAATGAGACACTTATGCAGCATATGGGAATCTTTATTGAGGAAACGTTTCGCCACACAGTGGCTTCATCAGTTCAAACTCCTCCTCTCCTTACCCATTTCTACTTTGTATTGGACTGATGAAGCCACTGTGTGGCGAACGTTTCCTCAATAAAGATTCCCATATGTTGCATAAGTGTCTCAGTCTTCAACCAAACTTAGTACTCCGTCTGCCTTTCCACAGGTGTTACCGACAGCCTTAGCCTAGGACTCCCTCTTACCCAAGACTTCCTGCTAGCTGGGACTCCGTTACCTGGGACCCCCTATTGTTCCCGCCTCTAAAAAAAAATGACCTACTCCCCGCCCACGCAGAGTGGTACCCTTCCTGCAGTAATAAACATTAAAGAATGGTTGATATAAATAGCAGTTTCGCTTTCGCGTTCTTAAAGAGTTCTTGTCATTGAAGCCACGTTTCATTTTTGTGTATATCAGCAATATACCTTCAGAGAAGCACCGGTAAGAACTGCAACAAAAGATCTCTCTTGTTTCTCAGAGGCAACATTCTGAATTAGTCTTGTGGCTCACAGAGTAACGCAGACTGAAGGCTTTTGTAGTCATTTTAATGTTCATACGCAAGGCAGAATTCGAGAGTAGCATTTTTTATTGTTGTCTCGTGGAAAGAGACATTGGTATACTTTAACATCTCGGGTGAAATGGCTGCTGGACTGTGCAGTTTTTTGCGCTCGAACTTACAGCCAGACTTAATTCAGTTTTTGGTGGTGGTATTGTTTTACATGGTGTTCTGGTCGTGGGAACAGTACAAGTTTGTCCAGGTTTGTGACAGGTAATGCTGACTATCCAGCCAGTCATGTAATGATAACGACCGAGTTATGATAACTGTTCAGTCATGTTTGTAGAGTTCTCACATTTGCGCACTGAATTTGCTCTTCACGGAGTAAGAGGCGTGGTAGGCTGTAAAATGTACTAAATGAGAAACAGGAATGCAATAAATGAAAGATAATTGGATAAACATGAAGACTCGGAGGCCTATTAATGCTCTCCATTTACATATAAGGGAAATTATCAGTGGACTCCTAACTCTCTTGAAGAAGGAATTTTGTTTCCCCAGGCAGTTCTTGATCAGTTGGGTTATGTTGTAAACACTAGCAGTTTGACTTAGAAAAAATCATCCACCTGGAGACATAGTGTGAGACTAGGACATAGGAAAGATGAACAGGAACCATTAGCAGGTAACAGTACCTACCGATTCATGTTTAATTTCAGTTACATTATATAAAAAATACGTGTATATTTTAGTTACACGAAAACCCCTACCACTATATATATGGGGTCAGACTGAGGTACAATAACTAGTGGTAGTAGTAGTAGTAGCAGTAGTGATATAAGTTGTAGTAGTAGTAGTAGATGAATGGTTCAGAGAACCGACATGTTGATAAATTAGACACATTGAACAAATGTTACACGACCTATGACTGCTGCACCTCTCCTGCCAACGGTTTATAAGCTCCTTCTCAGCATGTATGCCGTATTCTATTCAAGATTGATGGACTGACCACATCGACCCAAGGTTGAGGGACTGATTACCTCATTCTCCTCCTGTTCTTCAAGATTCTCCTTTGTATGGACTGATGAAGCCACTGTGTGGCGAAACGTTTCCTCAATAAAGATACCCAAGAGTTGCACATGTGTCTAATTTATCAGTAGTAGTAGTAATACAATATGGTAGAACAATTAACTTGCACATGAGTAAAAGGATATAAAAGCTATTACTTGGGTAACATAAAAATAGGTTAGGCAAATATTTCTACCTCCTTACTACAGGATGGATATAGATTCATTGGAGAGCATACAGAGAAGAATCACTAAAATGATTTACTGTGCAAGGAATCGCCCGTATGAAGATAGACTTAAAGCCTTAAATCACCACTCTCTGGAGAGACGTAGAATGAGGGGAGATTTCATTGAAGTGTATAAGTGGATGACGGGCATAAACAAAGGAGATATTAATAAAATACTGAGGGTGTCGAACCAGGTAAGAACCAGAAATAATGGATTTAAGTTGGATAAATTTAGATTTAGAAAGGACATAGGTAAGTACTGGTTTTCTAACAGGGTTGTGGATGCGTGGAACAATCTTCCCAGTAGGGTGATCGAGGCTAGGACTTTGGGTAGCTTTAAAAAGAGATTGGACAAATATACGAGTGGGAGGGGCTGGGTTTGATTTGTGTCATTGGGTACGGGAGTAAATTCTTGGGTAGCTTTGGGTAGAGGTCATTTTGTTAGGTAAGACACATATGCAACAGTTAGACAACTTTATTCCGAAACGTTTCGCCTACACAGTAGGCTTCTTCAGTCGAATACAGAAAGTAGGCAGGAACAGTAGAGATGTGAAGACGATGTAATCAGTCCATCACCCTTAAAGTCGTAGAATTTGAGGTTGTCAGTCCCTCGGCCTGGAGAAGTTCAGTTCCATAGTCAGTTCCTGACTATGGAACTGAACTTCTCCAGGCCGAGGGACTGACAACCTCAAATTTTACGACTTTAAGGGTGATGGACTGATTACATCGTCTTCACATCTCTACTGTTCCTGCCTACTTTCTGTATTCGACTGAAGAAGCCTACTGTGTAGGCGAAACGTTTCGGAATAAAGTTGTCTAACTGTTGCATACGTGACTTACCTAACAACCTGTCGGTATTGTATACCATTTTGATGTTCACAGAGGTCATTTTGATAAGGACCCGCCTTGTATGGGCCAGTAGACCTTTCGCAGTGTTCCTCCATTCTTATGTTTTTATGTAATAATTTACGTAATTTACGTAATTTACGCAACAGGAATCCAAGATACGTGAGCGGTATTCTTTATCCAAAATTGTGGCCCCTTATACCGTGGTGACGTGGTTTGTCTAAGAACCCAGCATCCTCCACATCTTTCTTCGGCCAAACTAGTGGAAGATTTTCTCCCCTTTCCTTAAAATTTGCCGTGGCTTAAGAACATAAGAACATAAGAACGAAGGAACACTGCAGAAGGCCTACTGGCCCATGCGAGGCAGGTCCAAGTCCCTACCGGCTTAAGCCAATGCACCCAACCTAGTCAGGTCAGGTCACATTGACTCAAGGGAGGAACACGGCAACCGACCCGTTAGCACAAGCTATCAGGTCTAACTCACACCCACCCACATCTACTCATGTATTTATCCAACCTATTTTTAAAGCTACACAACGTTCTGGCCTCTATAACGGTACTTGGGAGTTTGTTCCACTCATCCACAACTCTATTACCAAACCAGTACTTTCCTATATCCCTCCTGAATCTGAATTTTTCCAACTTAAAACCATTGCTGCGAGTCCTGTCTAGGCTAGATATTATCAGCACACTATTTACATCCCCTTTATTTATTCCTGTCTTCCACTTATAAACCTCAATCATATCCCCCCTAATTCTACGTCTTTCTAGAGAGTGCAGTTTCAGGGCCCTTAGTCTATCCTCATAGGGAAGGTTTCTGATACATGGGATCATCTTTGTCATCCTCCTTTGTACATTTTCCAGAGAATTTATATCCATTCTGTAATACGGTGACCAAAACTGTGCAGCATAATCTAAATGAGGCCTAACCAAGGATGTATAGAGTTGAAGAACAACCTGAGGACTCCTATTATTTATGCTTCTTGATATGAAGCCAAGGATTCTATTAGCTTTATTGCGAACACTTATGCACTGTTGTCTTGGTTTCAGATTACTGCTAACCAGAACTCCTAAATCTTTTTCGCAATCCGTAATATTAAGATCTACATTATTTAGTTTATATGTGGCATGGTTATTGTCCTGTCCAACATTTAGAACTTTGCATTTGTCTATATTAAACTGCATCTGCCACTTCTCCGACCACTGCATCAGTCTATTCAAATCTTCCTGGAGTGCTCGAATGTCCTCGTCAGAATGAATTCGACGGCCTATTTTGGTGTCATCGGCAAACTTGCCGATGTCGCTCTTTATGCCCTCATCTATGTCGTTTATGTAGATTGTGAACAGCAGGGGCCCAACACTGACCCCTGTGGAACACCGCTCGTGACGCTTCCCCCACTCTGATTTCTCCCCATTTATGCAAACTCTCTGCTGCCTATTTGTCAACCATGCCTCTATCCAGGAAAAAATTTCTCCTCCTATTCCATGTGCTTTAATTTTCCTCAATAGTCTCTGATGTGGGACCCTGTCAAAAGCCTTACTGAAGTCCATATACACAATATCATATTCGTTACCATGATCTACCTCCTCAAATACCTTAGTGAAAAAAGTTAATAAATTCGTAAGGCAGGAACGTCCCTTTGTAAAACCATGCTGAGATTCGTTGATTAATTTATGCTTTTCAAGGTGGCTACGAACTGCCTCGGCAATTATTGATTCCATAAATTTTCCCACTATGGAGGTTAGGCTTATTGGGTTCCTCTATGACTTAGAATGGTTTGTGGATATTGTATGGACTAAAGTTAATGTCCTGACGCCGTCGCTGATGCCTCTATAATGTGACTTATGGCCTTAAACTTGGAATGGCTTCTGAATACGACTTGGATTACTATACATGGACTTATATCGTCGCTACTGACGTTGCTAGAGCTTCTGCCGCTTCCGCCGCTCATGTGGACGTTGCCCCTGACACCCGTCCTCTGCCACTGACTGCCGTCCCTGACTGCTGCAGATAAATTAGACACATGTGCAACTCTTGGGTATCTTTATTGAGGAAACGTTTCGCCACACAGTGGCTTCATCAGTCCATACAAAGGAGAATCTTGAAGAATAGGAGGAGAATGAGGTAATCAGTCCCTCAACCTTGAGTCGATGTGGTCAGTCCATCAATCTTGAATAGAATACGGCATACGTGCTGAGAAGGAGCTTATATACCGTTGGCAGGAGAGGTGAAGCAGTCAGAGGCAGTGTAACACTTATTCAATGTTGAAGTAGGTCGTGCCCAAGAATTAGGCAAGCGAAGAATTCCCAAGTATTAAGATCCCAAGAAGATGCAGTGTCTGACAGCTTTGTAGATGAATGGTTCAGAGAACCGACATGTTGATAAATTAGACACATGTGCAACTCTTGGGTATCTTCTTGGGATCTTAATACTTGGGAATTCTTCGCTTGCCTAATTCTTGGGCACGACCTACTTCAACATTGAATAAGTGTTACACTGCCTCTGACTGCTTCACCTCTCCTGCCAACGGTATATAAGCTCCTTCTCAGCACGTATGCCGTATTCTATTCAAGATTGATGGACTGACCACATCGACTCAAGGTTGAGGGACTGATTACCTCATTCTCCTCCTATTCTTCAAGATTCTCCTTTGTATGGACTGATGAAGCCACTGTGTGGCGAAACGTTTCCTCAATAAAGATACCCAAGAGTTGCACATGTGTCTAATTTATCAACATGTCGGTTCTCTGAACCATTCATCTACACTGCTGCAGATGTTGTGTTACTTATGGCCTTTGACATGGAACAGCTTATGGATATGGTTTGCACTGTGATGCATAGACTTATGTCATCATTGTTGATGTTGATGATGACTCAGCCACTGGTGACGCTGACGACGACGCTGCACTGCTGAAGGCGACGTCGACACCGCCGCTGATAGTTTGACAGTTTAAATATCACAACTTTCTTTGAAAACCTGTATGAACATTAAATGTATTGATAGCCATTTAATTTGAAGACGTCAGACTTCAACACAAGGGTATCTCTGTGGTCCAGACCTGCAATCAACTTCTAACAACTTCCACTAGTGAGAGCGCTGGATTGAGAGGGACACTGACCTATCAACAATCTGAGTTCTTACCATCTAGTGGCCTACGCTCACCTCTTGGCGCTTAAAAAGCTCCATTCTGTCACTTACATCTTTTTGCTCATTAATTTCATACTATTGAACAATGACTCTTCTCCAGACTGAGGGATTGCACACCTCAAAACTTTAAGGGTTATGGACTGTTACATTGCTTCAAGTACCTTTTGCTTCTATACATCTATTCTGTACTTGACTGAAGAATCCACAGTATAGGCGTAACTGTTTCATAATAAAGATACCTAACGTTGCATATGTGATCTTACCTTGAAAATGTTGCCAAATCTGGCAAACTACCACATTTCAATCCTATACAATTCCAGCTGGAAATACTTAGACCTTTGTGCTCGTGTGTAACAATTATGGTCCTTATGGTGCACAGCTTAAGTGCTGAAGAGGCTTGACCACAAGAAAAGACTTGAAGGTAAAGACCAGATGAGCCTACATTAACCTTTAAGGAAGTACTATTTCAGATTAAGGTTAGGTCAAAGTAGAACAGCTAGATGAAGAAGTGGTGGAGGCTAAACACCATTCACAGTGCTAGGAAGTGCTGTCATGAACCTGGAAACTTTCAGGAATATACGAAATTTGCATTATTCCTTTATAGTTGCATCACCTAGATGGTATAATAGGACAACGTAGCTAGATGACCCCCATCCTCCACTCTTCCATAACGGCTTCTGCGGAGAGGTGTCAACTCGGAAGTAAACTATTTCACAATTAACACAATGTTGAGAATTCTTGGAGTTGGCCCATCTCTTTACTGCTTGGTATTTAGCCCACAGTAACATTTAATTCGTACATCAAGCAATAAAGCGAGCACTTGGAGGAACAGGTGTAAATATTACTCAACTCCCTATTAACCTTAAGGGTTCACCTCACAAACATTGAGTTTTGATTCCTAATAAAATTTTCACGTAATGTATTTTACACCTCACAGTTAGTCAGTTAAAGTGTGCGAGACGATGAAAGTATGTGTTGATTTTAGAATAAAATCTTTAATGCATTCGATAACCAGCCAAGAATAACCCCATAAAAAAAACTATGAAACATACCCAATGGTAAACAGTACTCCCTCTAATGTATTTCTTTTTTTCCTGTGTTGTTTCAACCAGCAGTCACGTTGTCCAGTTTGTGTAGTTTGACCGGTGATTAACTTTTCTCAAGCGCATACATCTGGTGCCCTTAAATTATCACCCTTAAGCTAATTTACCCTCATTCCATAACCCTCACCCTTACTCCTTACTCCTTCCTTCAGTCACGTGTCCTTGCTTCTTTCTTCTTCTCCTCGCTACTGCTCCCCTTCCTCCTCCATCTATCTTTTCTCTACTCTTCCTTTTCGTGTCTTCCTGATCTCTTACTCTTCCGATTCTGCTCCTACTCCGTACTTTATTCTATCGTTCAGCCTTTCCTCTTTACCCTTCCTAGTCCGTGTCCCCATTCCTTTCCACTCACCCCTTTCACAGGTCCACTGCTTCCCCTTTTCCTTACTGTACACGGATCTGCCTGACTTACCAAATATTCACAATCAAGTACCACTGAGGATGGTGGCAGCAGTCTTTACCCTCCTACGGTGACTGTCACTGTTACACCACCACCTTCACTGTGACTCACTGTTACACCACCACCTTCACTGTGACTCACTGTTACACCACCACCTTCACTGTGACTCACTGTTACACCACCACCTTCACTGTGACTGTCACTGTTACACCACCACCTTCACTGTGACTCACTGTTACACCCACCTTCACTGTGACTCACTGTTACACCACCACCTTCACGGTGACTCTCACTGCTACACCACCACCTTCACTGTGACTCACTGTTACACCACCACCTTCACTGTGACTGTCACTGTTACACCACCACCTTCACTGTGATTCTCACTGTTACACCACCACCTTCACGGTGACTCTCACTGTTACAACACCACCACCTTCACGTGACTGTCACTGTTACACCACACCTTCACTGTGACTTCACTGTTACACCACCACCTTCACGGTGACTCTCACTGTTACACCACCACCTTCACTGTGATTCTCACTGTTACACCACCACCTTCACGGTGACTCTCACTGTTACACCACCACCTTCACTGTGACTCACTGTTACACCACCACCTTCACTGTGACTCACTGTTACACCACCACCTTCACTGTGACTCTCACTGTTACACCACCACCTTCACTGTGACTCTCACTGTACACCACCACCTTCACTGTGACTCACTGTTACACCACCACCTTCACTGTGACTCTCACTGCTTACACCACCACCTTCACTGTGATTCTACTGTTACACCACCACCTTCACTGTGACTGTCACTGATACACCACCACCTTCACTGTGACTCACTGTTACACCACCACCTTCACGGTGACTCTCACTGCTACACCACCACCTTCACTGTGATTCTCACTGTTACACCACCACCTTCACTGTGACTCTCACTGCTACACCACCAACCTTCACGGTGACTCTCACTGCTTACACCACACCACCTTCACGGTGACTCTCACTGCTACACCACCCCCCCTTCACTGTGATTCCACTGCTACACCACCACCTTCACGTGATCTCACTGCTACACCACCACCTTCACGGTGACTCTCACTGCTACACCACCACCTTCACGGTGACTCTCACTGCTACACCACCACCTTCACTGTGATTCTCACTGCTACACCACCACCTTCACGGTGACTGTCACTGCTACACCACCACCTTCACGGTGACTCTCACTGCTGCACCACCACCCCCACGGTGACTCTCACTGCTACACCACCACCTTCACTGTGATTCTCACTGCTACACCACCACCTTCACGGTGACTGTCACTGCTACACCACCTTCACGGTGACTCACTGCTACACCACCACCTTCACGGTGACTCTCACTGCTACACCACCACCTTCACTGTGACTCTCACTGCTACACCACCACCTTCACGGTGACTGTCACTGCTACACCACCTTCACGGTGACTCTCACTGCTACACCACCACCTTCACGGTGACTCTCACTGCTACACACCACCTTCACTGTGATTCTCACTGCTACACCACCACCTTCACGGTGACTGTCACTGCTACACCACCACCTTCACGGTGACTCTCACTGCTACACCACCACCTTCACGGTGTACTGCTACACATTCTTGACCAAACCACCACCTTCACGGTGATCTCACTGCTACACACCACCTTCACGGTGACTCTCACTGCTACACCCACCTTCACGGTGACTGTCACTGCTACACCACACCTTCACGGTGATCTCACTGCTACACCACCACCTTCACGGTGACGTCACTGCTACACACCACCTTCACGGTGACTGTCACTGCTACACCACCTTCACGGTGACTCTCATTGCTACACCACCACCTTCACGGTGACTCTCACTGCTACACCACCACCTTCACGGTGACTCTCACTGCTACACCACCACCTTCACTGTGACTCTCACTGCTACACCACCACCTTCACTGTGATCCTCACTGCTACACCACCACCTTCACTGTGATTCTCACTGCTACACCACCTTCACGGTGACTCTCACTGCTACACCACCACCTTCACGGTAACTCTCACTGCTACACCACCACCTTCACTGTGATTCTCACTGCTACACCACCACCTTCACGGTGACTGTCACTGCTACACACCACCTTCACGGTGACTCTCACTGCTAAAACCACCACCTTCACGTGACTCTCACTGCTACACACACCACCTTCACTGTGATTCTCACGGGCTACACCACCACTTCACGTGACCCCTCACTGCTACACCACCACCTTCACGGTGACTCTCACTGCTACACCACCACCTTCACTGTGATTCTCACTGCTACACCACCTTCACGGTGACTCTCATGCTACAACCACCCTTCACGGTGACCTCTCACTGCTACACCACCACCTTCACTGGATCTCACTGCTACACCACCTTCACGGTGACTCTCACTGCTACACCACCTTCATGGTGACCCTCACTGCTACACCACCACCTTCACGGTAACTCTCACTGCTACACCACCTTCACGGTGACTCCTCACTGGTACACACCACCTTCATGTGACCTCTCACTGCTAAAACCACCACCTTCACGGTGAACTCTCACTGCTACACCACCTTCACGGTGACCCTCACTGGTACACCACCACCTTCACGGTGACTCTCACTGCTACACCACCTTCACGGTGACTCTCACTGCTGCACCACCTTCACGGTGACCCTCACTGCTACACCACCACCTTCACGGTGACTCGTCACTGCTACACCACCTTCACGGTGACTCTCATTGCTACACCACCACCTTCACGGTGACTCTCACTGCTACACCACCACCTCACGTGACTCTACTGCTCACACCTCCGGTGACTCTCACTGCTACACCACCACCTTCACGGTGACTCTCACTGCTACACCACCACCTCACGTGATTCACTGCAACACCACCTTCACGTGACTCTCACTGCTACACCACCACCTTCACTGTGACCTCACTGCTACACCACCACCTTCACTGTGATCTCCTGCTACACCACCACCTTCACTGTGATTCTCACTGCTACACCACCTTCACGGTGACTCTCACTGCTACACCACCACCTTCACGGTAACTCTCACTGCTACACCACCACCTTCACTGTGATCTCACTGCTACACCACCACCTTCACGGTGACTGTCACTGCTACACCACCTTCACGGTGACTGTCACTGCTACACCACCACCTTCACGGTGACTCTCACTGCTACACCACCACCTTCACTGTGACTCTCACTGCTACACCACCACCTTCACTGTGATCCTCACTGCTACACCACCACCTTCACTGTGATTCTCACTGCTACACCACCACCTTCACTGTGATTCTCACTGGTACACCACCTTCACGGTGACTCTCATTGCTACACCACCACCTTCACGGTGACTCTCACTGCTACACCACCACCTTCACTGTGATTCTCACTGCTACACCACCTTCACGGTGACTCTCACTGCTACACCACCTTCACGGTGACCCTCACTGCTACACCACCACCTTCACGGTAACTCTCACTGCTACACCACATTCACGGTGACCCTCACTGGTACACCACCACCTTCACGGTGACTCTCACTGCTACACCACCTTCACGGTGACTCTCACTGCTACACCACCTTCACGGTGACCCTCACTGCTACACCACCACCTTCACGGTAACTCTCACTGCTACACCACCTTCACGGTGACCCTCACTGCTACACCACCACCTTCACGGTGACTCTCACTGCTACATCACCTTCACGGTGACCCTCACTGCTACACCACCACCTTCACGGTAACTCTCACTGCTACACCACCACCTTCACGGTGACTCTCACTGCTACATCACCTTCACGGTAACTCTCACTGCTACATCACCTTCACGGTGACCCTCACTGCTACACCACCACCTTCACGGTAACTCTCACTGCTACACCACCTTCACGGTGACTCTCACTGCTACATCACCTTCACGGTAACTCTCGCTGCTACATCACCTTCACGGTGACTCTCACTGCTACATCACCTTCACGGTAACTCTCACTGCTACATCACCTTCACGGTGACCCTCACTGCTACACCACCACCTTCACGGTAACTCTCACTGCTACACCACCTTCACGGTGACCCTCACTGCTACACCACCACCTTCACGGTGACTCTCACTGCTACACCACCACCTTCACGGTAACTCTCACTGCTACACCACCTTCACGGTGACCCTCACTGGTGCACCACCACCTTCACGGTGACTGTCACTGCTACACCACCACCTTCACGGTAACTCTCACTGCTACACCACCTTCACGGTGACCCTCACTGCTACACCACCACCTTCACGGTGACTCTCACTGCTACACCACCACCTTCACGGTAACTCTCACTGCTACACCACCTTCACGGTGACCCTCACTGCTACACCACCACCTTCACGGTGACTCTCACTGCTACACCACCACCTTCACGGTAACTCTCACTGCTACACCACCTTCACGGTGACCCTCACTGGTACACCACTACTTTCACGGTGGATGAGAGGGCACTACTCAGCATGCTAAGACATTCCCACTACTTCACCTATCGTAGCCTGTGCTGGCTACACTGCTTGGTTCACTCACCCATGCTGACTATACTCTATGGTTCATTCACCTGTGCTGACTACACTGCCCAGAACAGCAGTTGACGGATGAAATTCTTACTTAAGTGCTCCAGTATGTTGTATCTAGCTATTTTGACAATTTGCTTCCCCTTAACTGCTTGTAACTGACAGTTTACGGTACCTTTAGAAAAGTTCTCAAGTGAAGAAACAAAAATTATTCGATATATTACGGCAGTAAATATCTGCTGCTCATCTGCGGTTTATTTACATTGCATTAACAGAGTTAAGAGAAAGAAAAAATAAACATTGACTTTCAGTGAGATACGCTAGATAAACAAAATAGAATTTCAAGGTGTTATCCTTAAATTTATTAAACAAAGGTTGGAAAGAGGACTTGGAAACTGACGTGTCACAGCTGTTGTAACCAGGTAGTTAGGGAAAGTATTGTAAATAGTATTTTTAACTCAAGAATTCGGAAATCTGTTTTCT
>NC_069418.1:3664599-3682099 GCF_026875155.1 Cherax quadricarinatus | reverse complement strand
CACTACACAAGATTAAAGTTATATCGTCATTACGTGACTTGCCTCCTTCAAAACTGATTCCAAGACTCGTGCCCACAACTATCCTTCCATCACTGTATATATATATATATATATTGAGAGAGAGAGAGAGAGAGTCTTTTATTAATAGACAGGATCCTTATTTTTTTTTTTTTAGAAAGGGATAATTTTATAGCCGGAAATCAAAATGGATGAGGAACTAAGAAGTGAAGTTGTTGCCTGTCAGTTGCAGAGTGGAACTGCGGGAATGAAGACAATGGTAGCAGAGGATCTTTTTCATGCAGCGTTTCTCTTAATGCTGGGCTGTACCAAGTATTTGATAAAGACCAACGTTGTACTAAAAGGAGCCTCTGCCACCAGTGTTTTTATTCCCGCTTTGCTGGTTTTGCTATTGTCTACCTGCCAGAGAGGAACTGCATTGAGACATTTCGCCTGTGTGCAGGCTTGTGTTGAGACGTTTCTCCAGGTTGAAAGGCTGCCATTGACTGAAGAGGCCTGCTCACCACTTGTCGACTTTGCGCCAATTGTTTCCAACTGGTCAGCATTTCTCTTACTTTTTACATGACAGTGATTACGGTGATCCTTGTCCTCCATCCATGGACATTCCTTCAATCTGGTCTCCTGTTACGTTTCATGAAGGGCTAAACTCGTGAGTGTTATACAACGCAAAGCGAGGAGGAGGAAACTTAGTCTTCGGGTCTCGGAGAAAACCTGAGGGAAGGGATATCAGCTAAATTTATTATGGAACGATTAAATGAGTTGTGGACTATGTTAGGTTAGGTCTATTTGATTTCCAGTAGAGGCTGTTTCCCTTAGCTTTCATTAATACTTTCATTAATACTGAAGGTGTCCCGTAGCTCGATCACTTGCGCGCTCTGCTCACACATTGTGGTTCGGGGGTCGATCCCCGGTACGGCTGGAAACATTGTGACGTGTTTCCTTAAGATACCTGCTGTCCAGCGTTCGCCCATCAGGAAAATGGGTACCTGGGTGTTAGGTGACTGTGTGGATCGCATCCTGGGGACAATATTGACCTAATTTGCCCGAAATTCTCTGCATAACAGGGGGCTTTCTATATAGTAGTATGTCATTGATGTCAGCTATGGCCTGTATACCTTGTACATGTACTTGTAGAAATAAAGATTATTATTATTAAGTATAAATACTCAAAAAAGGCTTTGACAGGTTAGATAGGGAGAGAGAACTCGACACGAGATGGGGAACAAAAGGTCAGAGAGAGAAGTTAAGAAGCACTCAGGATGAATCCCAGTGACGTACTGCTGACAATAGTGAAGAAATTACGCAGTTTGCGAAACAAGCTTTTACTGGGAGAACGTTTCGCTCGGTATATAACTTTATTAGGTCATGATAAAGCTCTGTATAGAACGATACGCTGTCAACGTAAAAGCTTGTTCGGTAACTTGTGTTTTCTTCATTCATACGATGTTAGGAAGTGCTTCTTCTGACTACCATTTAAAAAAAAAGTGGAACGAAGAAGTGAACGAAGCAGATCTATACACAGTTTTAAAGAGCAAACATAATAGGGAACAAGAGGGTATAATTAATACTGGGTGACTGCTGTCACCTGGTTACTGAAAAATATAACGTATCCATTACTCATATTCCCTAGAACATACTGCAATTTACGCTGAATATTAACATGGCCTCACCTTAATTAATATATTACGATAGTTTTAATATTGAATGTCTCAGTTACACTTTGTACGTTCTGATTTTTTTTTCCCAACGGCAAGCATGTTCTTCGTTATACTTGTGGTGAGTGACGCTGGACACATCTGTATCTCATCATGATGTCAGTGTGACATCTATTTTTGCCCCTCACGGACCTCACTAACCACCCTCAACCACCTGATGAGCCAGTGTCATCTTCTTTAAGATGTTTTATATCAAGAAGACATTCTTGCAGATGCTGGAGACAACCAAGTGAACCAGCAAGTCGACGATAAGGCATTCTGGCGAACATAAATACTGCACACTGTTAATAATGTTCAAACCAGGTCACAGACGTCACGGAAATTATACACCTTTTAAATTCCACCCCTCCACATCTCTCTCTCTCTCTCTCTCTCTCTCTCTCTCTCTCTCTCTCTCTCTCTCTCTCTCTCTCTCTCTCTCTCTCTCTCTCTCTCTCTCGTGTGTATGTGTATGTGTTTTGGGGAGAGGGGCTTGCTGGGTGGCTTCGAGGACATAACGTTTTGTAGGTTTCCTTAACCCTGGTTGCAATAAATGGTACAACAGCTGATAGTAGCAACAAAAACTGCCATTGCTAGTGACAACAGATAGTGCAACAGTAGTAGGTTGGAAGTGTTGGTGGTGGTAGCACAGGCTTGGATCTTATCATCACCTTTTAAGACATTTAGAGAGGCATTTTTGGGAGCGTGGCGGGTGATTGAAAGGCACTTGGGAGTGTGTGATTGAGAAGTACTAAGGAGTGTGTGATTCAGAAAGGCACTAGGGAGCGGCATTATAGTTGGTAAGGGGCAAAGCGTGTATCAGTGACAGCCAGAGTCCTATAAATGTGTGCACCTCACTGCTGCTCTCCTCAACTGCTTCTTCTCTCCCGTATTAGAGTCGTGACCCTATAACATGGGAGGTCGTGCGTGGACACGGCAATACCTCTTCTGCCGTGACTCCACTTCTTTCCGCCGCTGCTGCTGCTGCTGCTGCTGCTGCTGCCGCTGCTGCTGCTGCTGCTGCTGCTGCCGCTGCTGCTGCTGCTGCTGCCGCTGCCGCTGCTGCTACTGCTGCTGCTGCTGCTGCTGCTGCTGCTGCTGCTAAGATTGTTGCTGTTGCTGTTTTTTTTTGCTGCTGTTACTACTACTAACGGTGCTGCTATTAATATTGCTGATGTTGTTAGTGTTGATGTGGTGGTAGCAGTGTTGTTCCTGCATCTTCACATCAACTATAACCAAATACCCTCAGCATCGATACTCACAACATCCATACTCACAACATCCACACTCACAACATCCACACTTACAACATCCACACTCACAACATCCACACTCACAACATCCACACTCACAACATCCACACTCACAACATCCACACTCACAACATCCACACTCACAACATCCACATTCACAACATCCACACTCACAACATCCACACTCACAACATCCACACTCACAACATCCACACTCACAACATCCACACTCACAACATCTACACTCACACACACACACTGACACGCACACTCACACACGTACGTGCACACATACATATGTACTTGGTTAACTTATTTGAAAAATTTATAATCAATGGTCTTCATTTCAAAAATTCAAGTGTAATACGTTTATTATGCACCTCATACCCATGGTGTGGTCGGTAGTCAAAATATTACAGATCTTCATAAAGGGTCCAGGGTCTGGCCTGCACAGTTTTGATAGCTGAACAAGTTATAGTGGTAATGAACTACTTAAATGGTCATTACCACTGTAATTTGTAAGAAGAAAACTCGTTTTCTACTAAATTCAGAAGCATCATTGGTGATACTAGAGAAGGATAGTATTGTTGGTGGGAATATAAGACAAACACAGACACAGTGTTGGCTTCCTGGCTGATACTATAGTGTGTTGGATAAGATAATTCACCGAGGGATAATTGACTCCTTCCTCCCTTTCTCTTAAGCAGAAAAAATATCATCTCTCAAATTTTTATTTTTTTTGAATTGTTGATGATTTTGCAATCATTTTATACCTAATAAGAATTCAGCTTGTGAGAGTTTACGAATTTTTAAAATATTTTGGTTTTGTGTGTTGAGTAAGATATAATCCTCCCAATATGTGTGAAATTATTGTGCGTGGATTTGGCTTCAACCAGACAATAATGGTTGGTGTGTAAATGGATCCTCTCAGTCAGGCTCTCCCATTATTCCATATTGAGAATGTGTATACGCTTATTTCTCCACTTTGTGGTTGCGGGGGTCGAGTCTTGCCTCTTAACCCTGCCTCTGGAAAAAATGTTATAAAATACCGACACAGTGGAAATATAAACACATATGCAGTATAATGTGATCCTTTATTGACAACGTTTCGCCCACACAGTGGGCTTTTTCAAGTCACAAACAGATATGTTTGTGAATTGAAAAAGCCCACTGTGTGGGCGAAACGTTGTCAATAAAGGATCACATTATACTGCATATGTGTTTATATTTCCAACCCTGCCTCTTTTAAGCCAAGTGACCGTCTCCACTTCTGTTCTCATGGGGTCCTATCATACCTGTTATTTATGCTATGTATGAAGTCTGCCTCCACCACGCCATACAGGTCATTCCATTTTCTGGTCATCCAGAGGCTGAAAAAATATTTCCAAACATCTCCGTGGTTCATTTGTGTTTTTAGCGTCCAACTGTGCCGTGTTGTACTCATTATCGTCTCGAAACACCTTTCTATACACCCATCAAATACTATTTTTTTCGTCGTCATCATGTCTGCCCTCTATCTTGTAGTGTTATTATATTCAGCTCTTTTAAACTGAGGGATTTTCCATCAACTCGTGAGGAATCGTGTTATTACTGTGCGAGAGGACAAAAAGAAAACAAGGGGAGGTCCTGCTGAATATATTGAATCCGGACTAATATTTAAAAGACTTACGGCACTCAGTACCTCTTGTAATGTTAATGTAAACAACATAATGAACTATGAACTAGCATCACCTCCAACCATATGCGGAGTGCTAAATCAGAGTCATTATTGATAAAAAATGCTTGAGTGAAATTGTGAGTCCTTGCAGTTGGACAGCCTGGAGCCACTGTCATAGATGAATGTTCCATTATTTGCGCACTTTATTGAACAAGTAAGGCCAGTGTATAAGACCTAGTTGCAATTTTTTTGTAAAATATGTTCACCACAAAATTAAAGGGAGCATCAGAGTACATGCAATCTTTGACCGCTACCCTGAGTACAGCATCAAAAATGGTACTAGATGTGAGCGAGCAACTCGGATGTAAAGAACTAAAACTGCATTTGCACTCTGTTCCTCCTCAGCAGGTGTTAACTGTCACGATAAGCAGGGCATTGTTGACTGATATGGTATTATTGGATTACTGTACGATAGCCATATAACCTTAGTAGTCTAATGCTTACTAGGGGGTCATCTATATCTGTAGAGATACGCTGCGGGTTAGTTATCCATAGACAAGACTTAATGACCATGATATCACTGGCTACTGTTGGATGTCAATGTCAAAGTTATTAGCGATGACACTGGTGTCTTTGGGGTGTTAATAGATTACTGGGCAGAGAGACACACCTGGCTGAGTAGAGATAGACACCCCTGGCTGAGTAGAGATAGACACCCCTGGCTGAGTAAAGGTAGACACAGGTGGCTAAGTGGAGATAAATATATATGACTGAGCAGAAGTAGACGGGTGACTATGTAGAGGTAGAGAGAGAGAGGTGGATGAGTGTTGGCTCGGGGGAGCAGCAGCAGCACCAGGTGTGGTGCCTCTGGCTGCTCCTAGAGGTACCATGCAAATGAGCCAGAAGTTCGCTGCTGCTGCCTGGGTTTTGTATACACATCCATGTTTCACAATCCAATTTATTTTCCTTTGTTTATTCATGTGAGAGATTTTAACCATCCAACTGATTTTCAAAAGGTTGAGAAGGTTGTATCTAGCAAGTTCATGGTCGACACGAATATTATAGAATTAAGTTTCATAAAAAATACTTATGGATTTATTTATAATCAATAAAATTTGGGAAGAATTTAAGATGCATTAAACAAGTTAAATTCTTAATGCTTGGGTAGAATATAAGTTGTGTTTCACTTAAATCATCATAAAAAGTCAAGTGTTGTAAGGTAACTGTGAGGTGTAGTCTCGTTCCTTATATGTCTTCCTGTTGATTTTTTATTTTACAGGCACTGGACCAGCCAGTCTGTGGTTCGTACGCTTGACTGTGTGCGGCTAGCAGTAACAGCCTGGTTGATCAGGCCCTGGTCCACCATGAGGCCTGGTCACAGACCGGGCAGCGGGGGCATTGATCCCCGGAACTCTCTCCAGGTATACTCCAGGTATAACGTGAAAAACCACGAAAGCACTTGGAATTCTACTATTTTTTTCACAGTGGTTGTTCTTCATATATATATATATATATATATATATATATATATATATATATATATATATATATATATATATATATATATATGTTGTGGCGAATAGGCAGAACTTGCGATCTTGGCTTAAATAGCAACGCTCATCTTGCTATATAGGACAAGCGAAAATTTGTGTATGCAATAAATTCGCCAAAATCATTCTGAACCTAACGAAAAAAATATATTTCACTGTGCTTGTTTAGTATTAAATTACTGTAAACAAATCTAAAATATATTTAGTTGGGTTAGGCTAAAATAAATTGCTCTTGTTATAATAAGGTTAGGTAAGTTTTCTAAGATTCTTTTAGTGCAAAATTATAAATTTTTACCTTAACATTAATGAAAAAAATATATCTTTAAACGTATAAGAGAAAATTTTAGAAAGGACTTAATTTGAAATGAGTTCTTGCTAATTGACCAGTTTTACATATTCGGCACGACATATATATATATATATATATATATATATATATATATATATATATATATATATATATATTATATATATATATATATATATATATATATATATATATATATGCAATAAGATCACAGTAAACAGGTGATATCAAAAATATACAAAGCAACCACTGTGGAAAAATAGCGAAATTCTAATCGCTTTCGTGGCCTCTCACATTATCAAGGAAATATAAAAAAATCAAAGGAAGGCATATAAAAGGTCAAGACTACACATCACGTCGCCACAACAAAGCTACACCTCACACACGCGTGACGACACCCGACTCTGTAAAATCCACCTAATACTCTACGCAAGAATTAAGATTTATTACTTGTCTGATGTATCATTAAATTCTTCCCAAATTTTATTAATTATAAATGAATCTAATTTATATAAAACAAAAGAAATATTTATATTTTCAAAACTGCTTTTTATGAAACATGATTCTATTATAAGTTCCTGTCGACCATGGACTTGCTTGATACAACTTTCTCAACTTTTTGAAAATCAATTGGATGGTTAAAATCTCTCACATAAATAAACAAAGCGTTAGAATCTTGTCCACTTTTAATGCTATATTTATGTTGTTTTAATCTTAGAGACTTTTACCAGTTTGAACGTAATAAACTTTATCGCAAATTTGACGAGGAATCTTATAGACACATCCATCAGCATTTGGGAGGGGGAATTTTTTATCAAAATTTTTTGTACTGTATCAAGAGTTTTAAATACAACTTTGATATTAAAAGTCTTAAGAAGAGAAGGCATATCAACCAAGTTTTCATGGTAAGGGAGAACCAAAATAATTTTAGTTGAATAAGGTTGGTTGTCCCTTTTTGAATTGTGGAAAGTATTTCTAGCAATTTTAAAAGATTTATTAATTAAGTTTCTTGGGTATTTTAGATCATTAGCTGTTTCATAAATTTTCGAGATTTCTTCATCTATGAATTCTGGGCTGTAAATACTTAAAGCTTTCAAAAACATTGATGAGAATATAGACAGTTTAACTTTATCTTGATGCGAAGAATAATAGTGTACATAGGAACAATTATTTGTTGGTTTTCTGTAAATTTTATTTAATAATTATTTAGGGGAACCGTGATTGTAAATAAAGCATTGCCATATGTGTGTATGTGTGTGTGTGGTGATAAGACTGGAACCCGAAGGTCCGTGTGTACGAATCCTATGTTGTACTACTTGGTTATGTGTGTTACACTAGGAATGCAACAAGGCATGTGTGATGGTCGGTGGACGAGACTCACTTGACTCACCAAACGCTCTGCTTCATTAAGTCTCGTGTCTCGTGGGGGTCACCACATGACAATATATTACAAAGTTGAGGCTAAATAACTTGGTGGTTTCTCTCCTGTGTGACGCCAACTGTGTTTTGCAGAGCTTGACTGTCGCTGTAACTGAGGCTCCCGAGGGTGTCCTTCACGCTGCTAACTGATTTTATCATGTATTTGGAAAAGGACATTTGAAACAGTGTTTCATGGAATTGCATCAAATTGTGGCCTCAGATGGCCAAGTCTGGGACGGTAATGTTGTTTGCCTGAGTGGAGATTGGTGGATGCGAAGATGAGGGTGTGTTGGGGGGATGGGGGAAGTGGTGCGTGCGGGGGAAACAGTAGGTTTATGGAAGGGGTAAGGAAGTGTGAATATAGGTGGGGTGAATGTTGAAGAGTGACCGAGATGGTATGTGCGTTGAGATTTTAGTGTGTGTATGTGATCCATTGCAGTACTTTCCCTCCTAATCCTGCTTGCTCCTCTAGCTTTTCAACTAGTCTCTTGTGTGTTACTGTGTCGAAAGCCTTCTTACAGTCCAAGAAGATACAGTCTACCCATCCCTCTGTCTCCTGTCTTACGTCTGTTACCTTGCCATAGAACTCCAGTAGGTTTGTGATGCAGGATTTCCCTTCCCTGAAGCCGTGCTGGTTGTCATGTATTAGTCCATTCTACGTGCTCCACTATTCTTTTCCTGATAATCTCCATAACTTTACATACAATACATGTCAGCGACACTGATCTGTAATATAGAGCAGCTTGTCTGTTTCCTTTCTTAAAAATCGGGATTACATTTGCTGTCTTCCACATCTCAGGCAGTTGCCCTGTTTCGGTAGATTTATTGAAGATTGTTGTTAGTGGCACACACAGTGCATATGCCCCCTCTCTCAGGACCCATGGAGAGATATTATCTAGGCTCACCGCCTTCCAGGTATCTAGTTCCTCTAGCAGCTTCTTCACCTCCTCCTCGGTTGTGTGCAGTGTGTCCGGCATTTGCTGGTGCACCCTACCGCCTCGGTTTGCTGGAAGCCTCTGTCTTCAATGTGAATACCTCCCGAAATCACGAGCTGAGCTCTTCACATACTTCCTCGTCGTTTCCTGTCAGCTTCCCTCCTTCCTTCCTCATCCTGATTACCTGACCCCTGACTGTTGTTTTCCTCCTGATGTGGCTGTATAATAACTTTGGGTCAGATTTGGCTTTTGATGCTGTCATTCTCGTATCGACTCTGGGCTTCTCTCCTTATCCATGCGTATTCATTTCTGGCTCTTCGGTTCAACTCCCAGTTTTCCTGGGTCCTTCGCCTTATATACTTGTTTACAAACTCTAGCAGACTTGGCTTTGGCCTCTCCACACCTCCTGGTAAACCAAAGGTTCACTAGTCTTCCTGTTGTTTCTGTTGCCCCTTGATACGAACTTCTCCACTGCCTCCCTGCACTTTGTGGTCACGTGTTCCATCATTTCGTTTACTCTCTTTCCTTCTAGCTCGCTTGTCTACTTCACCTCATGTAGGAATTGCCTCATGCTTGTGCAGTTCCCTTTTTGGAAGTTTAGCTTCTCCCGTCCTTCTCGTGCTGCTTCACTCTCCATTGTTAACTCTACTATGTATTCGAAACTCAAGACTACGTGATCACTAGCGCCTAGGGGCCTTTCGTGTGTGATATTCCCTATGTCTGAACTGTTTAAGGTCCAGCCTTGCTGGTTCATTGTCTCCTCTCTCTCTCTGGTTGTGTCCTTAACATGTTGGTACATGAAGTTTTCCAGTAACCCCTCCAGCATCTTGGCTCTCCACGTCTCTGGTCCTCTATGTGGCCCCAGATTCTCCCAATCTCCTTATGGTTGAAATCCCTTTTGACGAGTAACTTTGCCTTGCTCATGTGTGTGTGTGTGTGTGTGTGTGTGTGTGTGTGTGTGTGTGTGTGTGTGTGTGGGTGTGTGTGTATCTGTGTGTTCTTGTGTGTGTGTGTGTGTGTGTGTGTGTGTGTGTGTGTGTGTACTCACCTAGTTGTACTCACCTAGGTGTGGTTGTGGGGGTCGATTCACAGCTGCTGACCCCGCCTCTTCAACTGGCCGCTACCCGGTCACTCTTCCTGCTCCGTGAGCTTTACCATACCTCTTCTTAAAGCTATGTATGAAACCTACCTCCACTACATCACTACCCAGGCTATTCCTCTTCCTGACAACTCTGTGACTGAAGAAATACTTCCTAACATCCTTGTGGTTCATCTGAGTCTTCAGCTGTCAACAGTGACCCCTTGTTGCTGTGTCTCATCTCTGGAACATCCTGTCTCTGTCCAACTTGTCTATACCTCTCAGTATTTTATATATCGTTATCATATCTCACCTAACTCTCCTGTCTTCCTGTGTCGTCAGGTCGATTTCCCTTAACCTCTCCTCGAAGGACATATATCTTAGCTCCGGGACTAGTCTTGTTGCAAACCTCTGCACTTTCTCTAGTTTCCTCACATGCTTGGCTAGGCGAGGGTTCCAAACTGGCGCTACATATTCCAATATGGGTCTAACGTACACAGTACACAGGGTCCTGAATGACTCCTTATTTAGATCTCTGAATGCTGTTCTTGGGTTTGCTAGGCGCCCGTATGCTTCAGCTGTTATTAGGTTGATGTGCGCTTCAGATGTTCCTGGTGTTATACTCACACCAAGATCCTTTTCCTTGAGTGAGGTTTGTAGTCTCTGGCCCCCTTAGACTGTACTCCGTCTGTGGTCTTCTTTACACTTCCCCAATCTTCATGACTTTGCACTTGGTGGGGTTGAACTGTAGGAGCCAGTTTCCGGACCAGGCCTGCAGTCTGTCCAGATCACTTTGTAGTTCTGCCTGGTCTTCGTCCGACTGAATTCTTCTCATCAACTTCACATCATCTGCAAACAGGGACACTTCGGAGTCTATTCCTTCTGTCAAGTGGTTCACAAATACCAGAAACAACACCGGCCCTAGGACTGATCCCTGTGGCACCCCGCTCGTTACCGGCGCCCACTCTGACACCTCGCCACGTACCATGACTGTGTCTTCCTGACAAGTATTCCCTGATCTACTGTCGTGCCTTCCCTGTTGTCCCTGCCTGGTCCTCCAGCTTCCGCACTAATCTCTTGTGTGCAACTGTGTCAAACGCCTTCTTACAGTCCAAGAAAATGCAATCTACCCACCCCTCTCTCTCTCTCTTGTCTTACTGCCGTCATTCTGTCATAGAACTCCAGTAGGTTTGTGATGCAGGATTTCCCGTCCCTGAAAACGTGCTGGCTGTCGTTGATAAGCTCATTCCTTTCTAGGTGCTCCACCACTCTTCTCCTGATAATTTTCTCCGTGACCTTGCATACTATACACGTCAGTGACACTGGTCTGTAGTTCAAACTTCGTGTCTTTCTCCTTTTTTTAAAAATTGGGACTACATTTGCTGTCTTCCATACTTCCGGTAGTCGTCTTGTTTCGATAGATGTGTTGAAGATAGTTGTTAGTGGTACACAAAGCGCCTCTGCTCCCTCTCTCAGGACCCATGGAGAGATGTTATCCGGCCCCATTGCCTTTGAGGTGTCTAGCTCGCTTAACAGCCTCTTCACTTCTTCCTCGGTTGTATGTATTGTGTCCAACACTTGATGGTGTACCCGACCTCTCTGCCTTTCTGGAGACCCTTCTGTCTCCTCTGTGAACACTTCTTTGAATCTCCTGTTGAGCTCCTCACATTCTTCGCGGTCGTTTTTTGTGACCTCCCTTCCTTCCTTCCTCTGCCTGATTATCTGGTCCTTGACTGTTGTGTTCCTCCTGATGTGGCTGTACAACAGTTTTGGGTTAGATTTGGCTTTCGCTTCTGTGTGTGTGTGTGTGTGTGTGTGTGTGTGTGTGTGTGTGTGTGTGTGTGTGTGTGTGTGTGTGTGTGTGTGTGTGTGTGTTTTGTGTTTGGTGTGTGTGTGTGTGTGTGTGTGTGTGTGTGTGTGTGTGTGTGTGTACTCACCTATTTGTACTCACCTATTTGTGGTTGCAGGGGTCGAGTCATAGCTCCTGGCCCCGCCTCTTCACTGATTGCTACTAGGTCCTCTCTCTCCCTGCTACATGAGCTTTATCATACCTCGCCTTAAAACTATGTATGGTTCCCGCCTCCACTACTTCACTTTCTAGACTATTCCATGACTTGACTACTCTATGACTGAAGAAATACTTCCTAACATCCCTTCGATTCATCTGAGTCTTCAACTTCCAATTGTGACCTCTTGTGTCTGTGTCCCATCTCTGGAACATCCTGTCTTTGTCCACCTTGTCTATTCCGCGCAGTATTTTATATGTCGTTATCATGTCTCCCCTGACCCTCCTGGTCTCCAGTGTCGTCAGGCCGATTTCCCTCAACCTTTCTTCGTAGGACAATCCTTGACTGTTGTAACATGTGTGTGTGTGTGTGTGTGTGTGTGTGTGTGTGTGTGTGCGCGCGCGCGCACGTGCGCGTCTGTGTGCGTGCAGGGGATCTGTGTGTGTATGCGTGCGAGCTTATGGGCGAGAGAAGTGATATGTGGGGAAGAGGTGAGAATATGTTTGGACCTATGCACATAATGTTGATTACACCTGTTGTAACATTTTACACACACACACACACACACACACACACACACACACACACACACACACACACACACACACACACACACACACACACACACACACACACACACGCACACACACACGCACACACACACACACCACACCACCACTTACCACAATCTTCAACACATCCCTGGAAACTGGGCAACTACCTGAGGTATGGAAGACGGCAAATGTAGTTCCCATTTTTAAAAAAGGAGACAGAAAAGAGGCACTAAACTATAGACCTGTGTCATTGACGTGTATAGTATGCAAAATTATGGAGAAGATTATCAGGAGGAGAGTGGTGGAGCACCTGGAACTGAACAAGATTATAAATGCCAACCAGCACGGATTCACGGAAGGCAAATCCTGTGTCACAAACCTTCTGGAGTTTTATGATAAAATAACAGAAGTAAGACACGAGAGAGAGGGGTGGGTTGATTGCATCTTCTTGGACTGCAAGAAGGCCTTTGACACAGTTCCTCACAAGAGATTAGTGCTGAAGCTAGAGCATCAGGCGCATATAACAGGAAGGGCACTGCAATGGATCAGAGAATACCTGACAGGGAGGCAACAACGATTCATGGTACGTAATGATGTATCACAGTGGGCACCTGTGACGAGCGGGGTCCCACAGGGGTCGGTCCTAGGACCAGTGCTATTTTTGGTATATGTGAACGACATGATGGAAGGGTTAGACTCAGAAGTGTCCCTGTTTGCAGATGATGTGAAGTTAATGAGGAGAATTAAATCTGATGAGGACCAGGCAGGACTTCAAAGAGACCTGGACAGACTGGACACCTGGTCCAGCAAATGGCTTCTCGAATTTAATCCTGCCAAATGCAAAGTCATGAAGATAGGGGAAGGGCACAGAAGACCACAGCATGTCTCCGGAAGCACACATCAATCAGATAACTGCTGCAGCATATGGGCGCCTGGCAAACCTGAGAACAGCATTCCGATACCTTAGTAAGGAATCGTTCAAGACACTGTACACCGTGTATGTCAGGCCCATACTGGAGTATGCAGCACCTGTTTGGAACCCGCACTTGATAAAGCACGTCAAGAAACTAGAGAAAGTACAAAGGTTTGCCACAAGGTTAGTTCCAGAGCTAAGGGGAATGTCCTATGAAGAAAGATTAAGGGATATCGGCCTGACGACACTGGAGGACAGGAGGGTCAGGGGAGACATGATAACGACATATAAAATACTGCGTGGAATAGACAAGGTGGACAAAGACAGGATGTTCCAGGGAGGGGACACAGAAACAAGAGGCCACAATTGGAAGTTGAAGACACAAATGAGTCAGAGAGATATTAGGAAGTATTTCTTCAGTCATAGAGTTGTAAGGCAGTGGAATAGCCTAGAAAATGACGTAGTGGAGGCAGGAACCATACACAGTTTTAAGACGAGGTTTGATAAAGCTCATGGAGCGGGGAGAGAGAGGGCCCAGTAGCAACCGGTGAAGAGGCGGGGCCAGGAGCTAAGACTCGACCCCTGCAACCACAAATAGGTGAGTACACACACACACACACACACACACACACACACACACACACATATATATATATATTTATATATATATATATATATATATATATATATATATATATATATATATATATATATATATATATATATATAATATATATATGTCGTGCCGAATATGTAAAACTGGTCAATTAGCAAGAACTCATTTAAAATTAAGTCCTTTCTGAAATTTTCTCTTATACGTTTAAAGATATATTTTTTTCATTAATGTTGATGTAAAGATTTTTAATTTTGCACCAAAAGGAACTTAGAAAACTTACCTAACCTTATTATAACAAGAATTTTTTTTTTAGCCTAACTCAACTAAATATATTTTAGATTTGTTTACAATAATTTAATACTAAACAAACACAATCAAATATATTTTTTTCGTTAGGTTCAGAATGATTTTGGCGAAATTATTGCATACAGAAATTTTCACTTGTCCTATATGGCAAGATGAGCGTTGCTATTTAAGCCAAGATCGCAAGTTCTGCCTATTCGGCACGACATATATATATATATATATATATATATATATATATATATATATATATATATATATATATATATATATATATTATATATTATATATATATATATATATATATATATAATGTCGTGCTGAATATGTAAAACTGGTCAATTAGCAAGAACTCATTTAAAATTAAGTCTTTTCAAAAATTTTCTCTTATACATTTAAAGATATATTTTTTTCATTAATGTTAATGTAAAAATTTTTTATTTTGCACCAAAAGAAACTTAGAAAACTTACCTAACCTTATTATAACAAGCGCAATTTATTTTAGCCTAACCCAACTAAATATATTTTAAATACATTTACAGTAATTTAATACTAAACAAACACAATGAAATATATTTTTTCCGTTAGGTTTAGAATGATTTTTTGCGAAATTATTGCATACAGAAATTTTCACTTGTCCTATATGGCAAGATGAGCGTTGCTATTTAAGCCAAGATCGCAAGTTCTGCCTATTCGGCACGACATATATATATATATATATATATATATATATATATATATATATATATATATATATATATATATATATATATATATATATATATATATATATATATATATATGTATATATATATATATTATATATATATATATATATATATATATTATATATTATATATATATATATATATTATATATATATATATATATATATATATATATATATATATATATATATATATATATATATATATATATATATATGGGGATAAGTCTGTTGAGTATACTTGGTAAAGTGTATGGTAGAGTTATTATTCAAAAAGAATTAAGAGTAAGACGGAGAATAGGATAGCAGATGAACAAGGAGGCTTTAGGAAAGGTAGGGGGTGTGTGGACCAGGTGTTTGCAGTGAAACATATAAGTGAACAGTATTTAGATAAGGCTAAAGAGGTTTTTGTGGCATTTATGGATTTGGAAAAGGCGTATGACAGGGTGGATAGGGGGGCAATGTGGCAGATGTTGCAGGTGTATGGTGTAGGAGGTAGGTTACTGAAAGCAGTGAAGAGTTTTTACGAGGATAGTGAGGCTCAAGTTAGAGTATGTAGGAAAGAGGGAGATTATTTCCCAGTAAAAGTAGGCCTTAGACAAGGATGTGTGATGTCACGGTGGTCGTTTAATATATTTTTAGATGGGGTTGTAAGAGAAGTAAATGCGAGGGTCTTGGCAAGAGGCGTGGAGTTAAAAGATAAAGAATCACACATAAAGTGGGAGTTGTCACAGCTGCTCTTTGCTGATGACACTGTGCTCTTGGGAGATTCTGAAGAGAAGTTGCAGAGGTTGGTGGATGAATTTGGTAGGGTATGCAAAAGAAGAAAATTAAAAGTGAATGCAGGAAAGAGTAAAGTTATGAGGATAACAAAAAGATTAGGCGATGAAAGATTGGATATCAGATTGGAGGGAGAGAGTATGGAGGAGGTGAATGTATTCAGATATTTGGGAGTGGACGTGTCAGCGGATGGGTCTGTGAAAGATGAGGTGAATCATAGAATTGATGAGGGGAAAAGGGTGAGCGGTGCACTTAGGAGTCTGTGGAGACAAAGAACTTTGTCCTTGGAGGCAAAGAGGGGAATGTATGAGAGTATAGTTTTACCAACGCTCTTATATGGGTGTGAAGCATGGGTGATGAATGTTGCAGCGAGGAGAAGGCTGGAGGCAGTGGAGAGTGTCATGTCTGAGGGCAATGTGTGGTGTGAATATAATGCAGAGAATTCGTAGTTTGGAAGTTAGGAGGAGGTGCGGGATTACCAAAACTGTTGTCCAGAGGGCTGAGGAGGGTTGTTGGTGGTTCGGTCATGTAGAGAGAATGGAGCGAAACAGAATGACTTCAAGAGTGTATCAGTCTGTAGTGGAAGGAAGGCGGGGTAGGGGTCGGCCTAGGAAAGGTTGGAGGGAGGGGGTAAAGGAGGTTTTGTGTGCGAGGGGCTTGGACTTCCAGCAGGCATGCGTGAGCGCGTTTGATAGGAGTGAATGGAGACAAATGGTTTTTAATACTTGACGTGCTGTTGGAGTGTGAGCAAAGTAACATTTATGTAGGGATTCAGGGAAACCGGCAGGCCGGACTTGAGTCCTGGAGATGGGAAGTACAGTGCCTGCACTCTGAAGGAGGGGTGTTAATGTTGCAGTTTAAAAACTGTAGTGTAAAGCACCCTTCTGGCAAGACATTGATGGAGTGAATGTTGTTGCTGTTCTTACTGCTGAACAGCGGTTTAGTGCCGATGAAGGTAGCGTAGGTAGCAATGATACGGCCGTGGACTAGATTGGCTTTAATCGGGTAGGAGTGAGTACACAACGGGCAGTGTGAGGGAGTGACCGCAAGCCAGTCCGTGGAGGGGGCACCTGTGACTATCACGTCGGTCGGTCGAGGAGTGAGAGAGGGTGGTCTGTGCTTCCCACCGACCTAGGTAGGCCTACAGAGGGCAGCACTGAATGCCGCGAAATATGAACTAGTCAGAGCAGACGGCTAGGCTGTGTGCTCTGACAGTACAGGCTGTCTACATTTGGCTGTCTACATGAATGATGGTGAAAGTTTTTCTTTTTCGGGCCACCCTGCCTTGGTGGGAATCGGCCAGTGTGTTAACAATATATATATATAATATATATATTATATATATATATATATATATATATATATATATATATATATATATATATATAATATATATATATATATATATATGTTATATATATATAGGGAAGTACCACCTCTATGGCTGGAATGGGGACCCTCATCCTCAGAGATAACAATAAACGTACCTCAGGGAAAACTCAAGGTTCTCCCCGGAGCTGTTTGAATATTTTCTTCTCCTACCACCCCCTATATTAGATATTCTATGTGAACATTTATTAATAAACAGAATACATTTACAGAAAAAACATAAACATGAATACAATGGCACAATGTATCAAAGATCATGAATTTCCTCCAGCTCCTCCGAGGCTGGACGCGAGCCAAGTAT